>JAWNNS010000140.1:0-243760 GCA_035044605.1 Scaptomyza cyrtandrae | reverse complement strand
GGGTCGAAGACCTGTGCCAGCTACGAGCAGACTACACGTTTTGTTATCCTTTTTACTGTTGATCTCTTTTTGGCATCCAAATAAGGCCCAATGTCTTAACAATGTAGTTTTCTAGTGTTTCGTCGAGCTTAATGTCGCTTACTATTTCGTCCTTGGGAATTCCTTGAAGAATTGGTTCATTGTTTGAACACCATTTTCGTAATTTGAATTTGTTGGGAAGCAATATTGTTACCAACTCCTGTCGAATTTGGATTGCTTCTTGTATTGAATCTGCTCCTGTGAGGCAATCATCTACATAAAAGTCATCCCTTAAGGCAGAGGATCCTAATGGTGATCTGCTGAGATTAAGTGGGGCTAAGTGATTTAGACACTTAGTTGCTAAAAACGGAGCCGATGCTGTTCCATATGTGACCGTTTTTGATCGATAGTATTTTAAATCGTCATTTAAATTTTTGCTCCAAACTATCACTTGATTTAATTGATGTTCTGGGTTTATCCAGATTTGGCGGTACATTTTTTCAATATCTGTCGTAAATACGTACTTGTGTGTTCTAGACCTCAACAGAATTGACATGAGATCACTTTCAACCGTGGGTCCTACTTGCAATATGTCGTTTAAAGATTTTTCTTTCGATGTCTTACATGGTGCATCGAAGACTACTCTTAGCTTTGTGGTGCTTTTTGATGAAGATATATAAATTTAAGTTAATTTTGAAACACTCATTTTGTTAATTGTTCACGTAACTTTGTTCACGACTTAAATCAATTTAACAAAATCTTCTGACTTCTTTTTATTTCCAATCACTTTGTGATCTGGGCCCATAACCTTTGTTAGAGTTTTTTAAAAAGCGGATTTATTTTAAGAAACGTCTGCACAGGATGGCAGTACAAAAAGAAGTGTGTAACTACAAACTAACAAAGAGAGAGAGAAATTCATTGCTCTCGAATGGTGCTGCCAGATCAATAATATTATCGCTCACATACTATCGAATATAATCCAAATTATATTTCAGCAGCTATATCGACTCGACTGTTGATGCTGATCAGCACATAAACTGTTGGACTACGGAGAGGGAGGTCCTTAACTGCGCACAGTAAATGGAAGAAAATGAGTGAATAAACGTAGACGTAACGCACGAAGTCTCAAAGAACACTACTTTATTGAAGAAAAATGTATGTCTTATATACAGAAATTCTTAGAAAACAATGCTTCCTTAGGATTAGTTTTTTATGAGTTGACATAAAAAATGAAAGGTAACCCATACGTGCACGTATGTTAAAAGTACATTGTTTATGACGCTGACTGTAACACAATTTGCTGAGTGCAGGCGGCTCATGTGCAGGCCGCTCGGCAAGTGATCCCAAAACCTTTTCCAGTCGTAAACTATGGCTCGAGTGAGCAGGCTGCTCACGTGCAGGGCGCTCAGCAAGTGGTCCCAAAACCTGTCGTAAGCCATGGCTCGCGTGTGCAGGCTGCTCACGTGCAAGCTGCTCGGTAAGAGGTCCCAAAACCATTGCCTGTCATAAACCATGGCTTGGGTGCGTGTGCTTACTACAGACGGCTCGATGCATGATCCTGTTTTTAATTATAACCCAAAGAGTGGGTGCATCTTATTTCTGCGTATAAGGTATTATAAATTTAATGAGAATCAAAATTTATATAAACATAAGCATTGGTCTTTACAATTTAATGAGTGTCTAAGTTTTTATGAACATAAACAATACCGCTTAGAGAGGAGCGCAATATTAACTTCGATAATTGGCGTGCCAAACGACATTCGCCCTCAGCTCAGGAGTTACTTTTCGGAAATCCCTTAGTTGGACTAATGGACACTGGGGCTTTTGTTAGTTGTATCGGTGGCAAACTTGCTGCTGAACTTATTCTTGACAAAAAAAAATATAAGCCAGTGGTCTCAAATGTAAGAACGGCAAACGGAAAGAGCCAATTATAGGGAAATAAATGGTGAAACAAAAGCTCTATGTTTTTATTTATTGCCTTCTCTAGCTGCAGTGCTGTACCTGGGAATTGATTTTTGGACAGTTTTTGAGTTACTACCTATACACCTTATTGCTCAAAAGTTTAATATCTCTTCGCTTAAGGACCCATCCATGAAAGAAATTACTTCTGCTTAACATCACCAATTGGATACAAGTAAGAAGGCTCTAGTCGAGAAATCCCAACTAGACGATACCCTGAACCATATACTTTACGCGTACAGTCATTGCTTGCAAGTATATGTGTGTATGTATGTAAGCACATACTGCACACTGCATATTCAACTTTAATGTTCCATATCTCCGGTGTTTCTTAACCGATTTTAACAAAAATTTCACAGGTTGTTATCGATCCCATGTGTACATCAGAAACGGGATGAGTTATCGAAAATCGAAAACAAACTTGTACTGCCTAGGGATTAGGCAAGCTTAAGTTTCAAATCTGGATTTCTCTCTAGCTCTTATAGTCTCTGAGATCGGTTGGCTATTACATACGGACGGACAGACGGACGGACAGACAGACGGACGGACATGGCTATATCGACTCGGCTGATCAAGAATATATATACTTTATGGGGTCGGAGATGCTTCCTTCTGCCTGTTACATACTTTTGCACAAAAACATTATACCATTTTTTCCCATTATTAATGGGATCAGGGTATAAAAACGACTGAGTTATTCCCCTCATTTTCCAAAAAAGGATTAGGTAGGACCTCGGTAATTGTTCACGTAATTGATGTAGCAGATGCTAAGCCAATCACCGTATCGCCTGCTACTGAGAAGGTTATGTACGAGGAGTTAGACAGAACGCTACAACTAGGAGTTATTCAGGAATCAAATAGCTCATGGTCATCTCCCGTTATACTTGTAAAGAAACCTGGGAAGGTCAGGCTATGTATAGTGAGGTGTTCATCTACTTGGATGTCTTGTTAATTATTTCTGATACCTTCGAGCGTCATCTCGAAGTGTTGTCGACCATTGCTTTCCATTTAACTCGTGCCAATCTTACTCTCAATGTCGAAAAAAGTAAGTTTGGCCGACGAGAAGTTAAGTATTTGGGACAAGTAATCGGCAATGGCCTTATTAGCACTGATCCCGAAAAAATATCGGACGTTAGGGATTTTCCGATTTCCCGATCAGTAAAGCAAGTGCGTAGGTTACTTGGTATGACAGGCTGGTACCATAAATTTATCAGAAACTATCCCGCCATTTCGTCGCCACTGTCAGATACTCTTAAATCAAAGCGAAAGTTTAATGGACTGAAGAGGCCCAACAAGCATTCGAGACTTTAAAAAGCCACATGTGCTCCGCTCCAGTTTTGCACAGCCCAGATTTTCTAATCCTTTTGCTATTTACTGTGATGCCAGCCATACCGTGTTGGAGCAGTATTAATGCAGACCATTGGCGAAAGAGATAAGGTACCGATTGCTTTCATGTCGAAAAAACTCAATAGATGCCAAAGGCACTATACTGTCACAGAGAAGGAATTCTATGCAGCAGTGCTAGCAGTGAACAAGTTCAGAGCCTATGTTGAATGTCAGGAATTTACCGTTGTCACTGATCATGACTCGTTAAAGTGGCTTATGACGCAGGCAGATCTCAGCTCGCGCTTACCTCGTTGGTCTTTAAAGTTACAAGGTTTTAAATTCAAAACAGAACACAAGAAAGGTAGTCAGATTATTGTTCCCGATGCTCTTTCACGTACATATACTGAAGATTTTTCATCTGTCTTGCTCAATAGCCTTATAGTTGATTTAGAGTCACCTGAGCTTAAAACTTCTGATTATGAGAAATTAAATGGAAGAGGATCTTTTTCATTGTTTTGGAATCCCCGAAACAATCGTCTCGGACAATGGTGTTCAGTTTTAGTCCCAAACTTTCAATTCCTTGCTTCATAAATATAACATTACCCATACTTACGCGATGTACTCTCCACAAGCGAACGCATCTGAAAGAGTTAACAGACCTGTCCTTATAAGTTAGCATTTGACCAAACCATGATCACCAACGGCGAAAGCTATAAATTGCTACGAGCTTTAGGTATGCTAGATGATCGTAGTATATGCGTAACGAAGCACAAGGTACTATGCAGACGCGCTATGCCCGCAACGAAAATGCGTTCAACCTGGACAAAAAGTTTTTAGACGGAACTTTCAGCAAAGTAACTTTGCAAATTATGCGGGGAATTCATTAAAGCATAGTTTTGCACTGGGCTAGAGCTTGTGTCAAATATTTTGATAAAGTTATGCCCTAGCTTGCAATACTTTGTAACTAAATATAGTTTCGCATTTGGCTTGCGCCACCTGTTTTTAATCAGATAATAGTTAAAGAAATGCAACTCTCTTAAACCGAAACCGATCGCGAGATGGGGCTTCATCTCCGATGAAGGTCGTGGCTTCGGCCTCTTTGAATTCACGTGTAATACGTAAAACAATTAAAGAATTTTTTTTTTACCTCGTGCAAAAATATAACCTTCAAGATGCAAATAACTTTGCGTCCATAAAACCACGAACAATTTAAAAAAGTTTTAAATAAAACAAAATGAAGTATAACCCCAGCCGCCGCCAACGCCGGAGAACAAAAAAAAAATTAAAAACTATGCTCGACACATCGTCCATGTGCGTTGAGCAAAACTATTAAAGAATTTTTTTTTCTCGTGCAAATGTATAATCTGCAAGATGTAATAAACTTCGCGTCCATGAAGCAACGAACAATTTTAAAATATTTAAAATACAACAAAAAGACAAGTTCAACCCCAGCCGCCGTCAACGCCGGAGAACAAAAAAATAAGAAAAAAAAAAAAACTATGTTCGCCACAACGTCCAAGTGCGTAACCCCGCGGAGTGACCAAATATAACCCAGCGGAGTGACCAAATATAACCCAGCGGAGTGACCGAATATAACCCAGCGGAGTGAGCAAATATAACCCAGCGGATTGACCGAATATAACTCAGCGGAGTGACCAAATATAACCCAGCGGAGTGACCAAATATAACCCAGCGGAGTGACCAAATGTAACCCCGCGGAGTGACCAATATAACAAACGGCGCCCACGGCAGCCCCGACCTGGGCCAAGTGCAGCACTACTACGTGGGACTATCCAAAGTAAAAACGCCCGACCAAACAAAACAATTTTTTTATGTTATAAGTTAACACGATGTTCAAATACCCTACAAATAGTTTTATGTTCAGGTCAATTCAACAAGAAAATTTTGAGTCAAAAAAAAGGAAACAAATTAAAATTAATTAAATAAAACTAAATCAAATTGACTCTATATTTATTTAAAAATACTAACTATATAAAACTGAAAAATAAAAATAAAAACAAAAAAAAACAGAAAAAGTATATTTCCCTATCATCAGTATTATTAATGATATTAATCAACGACAAAAGATCTTTTGGACGTCAAGGAGATTAGGTGAGTAAATCTGATATGTTGTTAGTGCACTTCATGTGATCAAGTGGTACAGTGCAAAAAAAAAAGTAAGATGGCTCTAATCGAGAAATCCCGACTAGACGATACCCTGATCCCTATATTTTACGCGTACAGTCAGTGCTTGCAAGTATGTGTGCGTGTGTAAACGCGCATAATGCATACTGCATTCTCAACTTCAATGCTCCATATCTCAGGTGTTTCTTAACCGATTTTAATAAAAATTTCACAGATTGTCATTATATTGTTTATTATTTCAAATGCCATCTCAAAGTTTTCCAATTTAAAGATTTTGTTGTTATCGATCCCATGTGTATATCAAAAACGTACTGTACTGCCTAGGGATTAGGCGAGTTTATGTTCCAAATCTGGAGTCTCTAGCTCTTATAGTCTCTGAGATCGAGGCGCTCATACATACGGACGGACAGACGGACATGGATATATAGACTCGGCTGTTGATGCTGATAAAGAATATATATAATTTATGGGGTCGGAGATGCTTCCTTCTGCCTTTTACATACTTTTGCACAAAACCATTATACCCTTTTTTGCCATTTTTAATGGGATCAGAGTATAACAAGTAAGAAGGCTCTAGTAGAGAAACCTCAACTAGACGATACCCGGAACACTATACTTTACGCGTACAGTCACTGCTTGCAAGTATGTGTGTGTATGTACGCACTTACTGCATACTGCATACTCAACTTCAATGCTCCATATCTCCGGTGTTTTTCAAACGATTTTAATAATTTTTTCACAGATTGTCATTATTTTGTTTTGTATTTAAAACGCCGTCTCAGAGTTTTCCATATTTAATATTTTGTTGTTATCGATCCCTTGTGTATATCGAAAACGGTAAGAAATATCGAAAATCTAAAACAAAATTGTACTGCCTAGGGAATAGGCGAGTTTAGGTTCCAAATCTGGAGTCTCTAGCTCTTATAGTCTCTGAGATCGGTTGGCTCATACATACTGACGGACAGACGGACAAACGGACATGGCTATATCGACTTGGCTGTTGATGCTGATCAAGAATATATATATTTTATGGGGTCGGAGATGCTTCCTTCTGCCTGTTACACACTTTACAAGTTTAAAGGGAAATAGGTTGGAAATTTCTTGCTCATACATACTGACGGACAGACGGACAAACGGACATGGCTATATCGACTCGGCTGTTGATGCTGATCAAGAATATATATATTTTATGGGGTCGGAGATGCTTCCTTCTGCCTGTTACACACTTTACAAGTTTGAAGGGAAATAGATAGGAAGTTTCTAGTAGGTCTAATCGGAACTGCAAAACTTATTTGGCTATCTAGTTCAGAGGAATTAATTTCACCACTATTAAGTTTGTGTAAAAAACTACACTAAGCATTATTCTGCGATCAGATAGAGATGGCAAATTTATTAGTAGGAGTCTACTACTGTAAGAAGGTAAATTAATGTTAGTATCCCAGGGAAGACCCCTACACCGATTCTAATCTCTCCTGATGTATTCTGTATGAATTCCAATATATAGGGATCGTCGAGTTCCTTCGACCAGCGCTCGATGAATCCCAGTACACCAGATGCTCGGGTGGCAATAAAGGTAATGTGCTTATCAAATTAAAGTTTTGAATCCAAGAGGATTCCTAAGTCTAACATCCATTCAATGCGATTAAGTGGTCCATTATTAACGATGTAAGTGTTAAAGAAGGGAGGCGCCTATAAAAAGACATTACTTTACATTTATTACAATTGAGATATAGTAAATTTAAATTACACCAAGTCTGAAAATTATTAATATCTGATTGTAATTGTTTAGCTGACTGCGGAGATTTTGCCGAGATACAAAGCTTTACATCATCGGCGAACATGAACACCCGTGACTGGCTTATAAATGGAGGGAGATCGTTTATAAAAAATGTAAATAGTAGAGGTCCAAGGTGACTTCCCTGAGGCACACCAGAGTGCTGGGAAATAATAAATTTTTCAAAAATTTTAGGAATAGCGGACAATTTTTATATCCCTCTTTAGTTTTGTACTTTTGATTTATTCCCTTTTTATACCCTGATCCCATTAAAAATGGGAAAAAAGAAGGTTTCATGAAGTTGTGCAAAAGTATGTAACAGGCAGAAGGAAACATCTCCGACCCCATAAAGTATATATATTATTTATCAGCATCAACAGTCGAGTCGATATAGCCATGTCCGTCTGTCCGTCTGTATGTATGAACGCGTCGATCTCAGAGACTATAAAAGCTAGAGACTCCAGATTTGGAACTTAAGCTCGCCTAATCCCTAGGCAGTACAATTTTTCCCGTTTCCGATATACACATGGGATCGATAACAACAAAATCCTGAATTTGAAAATTTTTAGATATCATTTGAAATATTAATCAAAATAATAACAATCTGTGAAATTTTTATGAAAATCGGTTGAGAAACACCGGAGATATGGAACCTTGAAGTTGAGTATGCAGTATGGTTTCATTTATATGATATAATATGGCAAATAAAATTTGATGGTGACATGAAGTATATGTCGTTTGGAAAAAACTTGCAAAGAGATGAGCAATCGACTCATCCGAGCTGGCGGTTAAGTCATCAAAGAATACGTTGGATGGTAGCTTTGATGACCTTCGCTTTGCATTAACAAAATCAAAAAGCCAAGAATATATATGCTTTATGGGGTCGGGGATGCTTCCTTCTACCTGTTACACACTTTTGCACAAAACCATTATACCCTTTTTTCCCAATTTTAAGTGGGATCAGGGTATAAAAATTGTAAAAATTACTAAACTCAAAAAATATAAACCCTAGAGCTACCTTTTAACGAATAAGTAAATGAATAATAAATAATAATAAATATTTTTGAAAAACAAACCTAGCGACTAGAGTTACCTTTTTTCTTTTTTTTTATTATTATTAAACGTAGATGTACTAAACGAGACAGTATATTTAAGTGGCCCAACGATACCAAGCACCAGCTTGTTAGCGCGCGGACCCAAGCATTACGCAAAACCACCTCCCACCCAACCGACCGAGGGGCACATCGCTTAAGCCATGCAGTCTTGTTAAGCCTGAAAGGCTTACAGAGTATAAAGTGTTGTTGAAAATACTGATTGCCACATCCAAGTCATCAGACCTGCAGAGGCAAGACCAGTCAGTCTGGGATAAAAGCCAAGATAGTTTTTCAAAATTTGTTTTGCGAAAATGACGGACATATTTCACCTGTGTAGGTATAGTGACCATCAATTCTAATGTGGGATGGTATAAGTCTTCGGGGTACGACAATGGATAAGATCTTGAAACGGATAGGGATGCTGGATCCAAGGCAAAAACCAGATCAAGCACTTTATTCCGTGATTTTGGGACTGCATTGATTTGACTTAATGACAGTCCAAATAAATCTACTATAAAATCATTGTGAGCCGTGGGGGTTAAAGCAGTGGTTTCAGAAATGTTGAAATCACCGAGGACAATTAAAATGTCACGATCAGAGACCATTGCTGAAACAGAACGAACGGCAGACAAATGTGCAAATAAATAACAATAAGTATTTTTGATATAAATAATAAATAATATAATAATAATAATAAAGATATGTTGAATAAAAATAAAATGAATTGTAATTGTTTTTTTTTTGTAACACACATTACCATCTTCTCGTATTGTACGTTACATGCTACAGTTATTATTTTGGCGCCCAATATTCGTTTGGCACCCGTAGGTCTAGTTCGAGTAACCCCAAAATCAGATAGAACAAGAGACCAACATCTTCTCATACCATAGCAATTCTCTTTGAAAGCTTCTTTAATTGATTTTTATGTGCATTTTTATTGCGTTTGCGGAGAACTGAGCTGCAGTCATCTCTTTTGATAATCTACACATAGCTACCATTAGAGCCTCTTTATCCGCCGCGGTGTCACCAAAAATTTGGCGAACTCTTTTTTCTTAAACCTCTCATCTGGTTATTACCATACAGTAGCGATCCGATTCGAAAGCTACATTTAATTGGTTTTGATTAAATGTGCGTATGTCAAAAAATGATTATTGAATTTGCGGAGTATTGAGCTGCAGTCATCCCTTTTGATTATTTACACATAGCAACAGTCAAAACCCTTTTGTTTCCTTTTCGTCAAACTTATGTGATTCTTGCTGGACAAGTTTAATATGTTGATGACACATAATATCCGCCGCGGAACCACATACAGTTTAGCGAATATTCTCTTCCTTGTCATCAACACCCTTTTCCTGTTTCCTACGTATTTCTCATATTAGTGTAATAAAGAAGTCGTTTTCAGCATTGTCGTTCGCATGCGGAAAATCTTATTTCCCATGCGCCATCCACTTCAAATCCGAGGTGGCCCAGCTCTGGTCAGTCTCTACAGACTAGATCACAAGCGAGACTAAACACGAATTTTGACCAAATTAAAATTACCAACTCAGAGCAAAACAATATGTCGCAGGGTTCGGCAAATACACAGCAAGACTTTCCGAACATGGCCGAGCCGATTCAACAATCTATAGCCGAAGGCTTAAGAGTGGCCATGGTGGAGCAGTCTTGACTTATTGCTAGCAGTTTAGCCGACCAGACCAATAGATTGGTACAAGCTATATCTGATGCTCTACGAGTCAGTCCGATGGAAAATTTACTGAACATATCTCGGGTGCCAAGTCAAACTTTGACTGCCAGTAGCAATGCAACCAACCTCGGGTTCCGGTCAGACTCAATTGGCGAGAAACTTTGAAGCATCCAATAGGTCTTATTCCGTAGCAGTCGCGCATAGTAAAGGTGAATTAGATTCAGGCATCCGACCAGATTGAGTAAGCCGAATAATGGCAAATTGGAAAATTAGGTTTACCGGAAAGGATACCATGAACATTGAGGACTTTATATATAGGGTCAAAGCGTTGACCAAACAGACCTTTGATTTGACAGCCCGAAACGCGGGTAATTTGTTCGATGGAAGCGCCAGTGAATGGTACTGGCGATATCATAAAAGTGTTTCTGAGGTTTACTGGCCAGAGCTTTGCGTAGCTCTCCGTGGTTAATTTAAAGACGACCGTACGAACAGGAACATAAGAACCGAAGTAGTACGTCGCAAACAGCGACCAAATGAATCGTTCGACGATTTTTATGGCGCGATAGCTTCATTATCTGACAGATTGTCCAAGCCTATGTCGGATCAAAAATAAAATAATTAGTAGAAACCGTAAGAGCTAATTTGTTGAACGAGGTTCAACATAAAATTTTGTATGAGGAGGCTAGCTCGGTGAAGGCACTTAGTGCGTACGCGAGAGATCTTTTTGCAATCTGTAGCTTAAGCCAAACAACCAGTAGCTCCTTCACGACCAATACTTCGGCAAGTTAATGCCATATCCGAAACTGAAGGTGAGGACTTGTCGCACGGAGAAGTTGAGCACGATAGGGAGTTTGATGTATTAGCTTTAGATATATCGTGTTGGAATTGTGCCGGTGAAGGCCACAGGTATCAAAAGTGCATGGCAGAGCGCAAGGTATTTTGCTACGGCTGTGGGAAAGCAGACACATACAAGCCTAGTTGCACAAAATGCAGCGAAATGTCGATTGATTTATTTATTATTTATATAAATATTTATTATAAATACCTGATTTTGTATAATGAAAGGAAGCAGTCAGCACATAAACTGACTACTAAACGTAGACGCAACGTACGAAGTCTCAAAGAACACTACTTTGTTGAAGTGAAAAGCATGTCTTATATACAGAAATTCTTAGAAAATATTGCTTTCTTAGGATTAGTTTTTTATGAGTTGACATAAACAATGTAAGGTAACCCATACGTGCAGGTATATTAATAGTACAATGTTTATGACGCTGCCTCTAATACTATTTGCTGAGTGCAGGCCACTCGGAAAGTGATCCCAAAACCTTTTCCTGTATTAAACCATTGCTCGGGTGTGCAGGCTGCTCACGTGCAAGCTGCTCGGTAAGAGGTCCCAAAACCATTTCCTGTCATAAACCATAGCTTGGGTGCGTGTGCTTACTACAGACGGCTGGTTACATGATCGTGTTTTTAATTACAACTCAAAGAGTGGGTGCATCTTATTTCTGTGTATGAGGTCTTATAAATTTAATGAGAATCAAAGTTTATATGAACATAAGCATTGGTCTTTACAATTTAATGAGTGACTAAATTTATATGAACATAAATATTCTCCCGGACGATGTATCGGTGATCAACCATCATTTAGATCCAGTGTGAAGCGTCTTGGGGGTTCTGATGGCACGGGTGTAATGGCAGCCTCATTCCTTTTAGTTGTTGAATGAAAAGTCCAAAAAAAGCGTTGCTTCCGTAGTGCATAGGCAAGTTGCAAAAGGACTGATGCCGTCAAAGCAGCATAAGCGGCTGTATGATGATGTTTTACTGAATTTAATTGGTCGGGCAACTCTTGATTTTTGAGTGCCTTGTTCCCTGATATGTGGATTTTTTTTTAAAAGTCTTTGAGTGGTGTTTGGCTCGATTATATTGCCAAAATGAGCATAGCCCTTTTTAACTTGACCTATAACGATGTTGAACGTACTCATGCTAATTTCTGAGTTGCATGCAGTACACCCTGATGACAGTAGTTCGGTGTCCTTCAGTTGTATAGTAGATGGGGTTCCGTTGCATACGGCTTGTAGTTCCATTATAGAATGTGTTGCGAAATTCCAATTATTAGGATGGTGTGTTTTTGCCCATACCATTTTAGTTGTTGTACTTGTTACTTGACACATTGTTGGTGTTTTGTTATTATAAAGTTGAAACTCACAACGATTGTTAACATTTAACACAGCTTGATGGTCAAAGCATATGTATTCTTCATTTGGTAATGTACGGCAAAGGTGCAGCTCATTTGTTGTGAGTCTCATGAATTGATCTTTGTGGTCGTTAACAGCTATGTTGTTTAAGCTCAAATAGTCGCCAGCTTGTTGAGCCCCACATCGGAATTGGCACAATATTGAAAAGCTCTAATGTCGATGTTGACACTAGTGGTAGTATTATTTTAAATATTACATGAGTGTCGGTGACTGTATCTTCTGCTCGCATAATTCTGTACAGGTGAATAACGTTAGATGATGTCACTGGTAGCATTTGATCTGGCGGCAAATGATCCCGTAGTTGATCCAATTGTTCTTGACAATGTTGAGTCGAGTACAGAAGTTTGGCTCTTCAGTAATGTCAGTAAAAATGCTTCGTTTGTTTTTACCTTTTCTATCACTTTGGTCATTTTATATGCATAATCCGAGTCTAATACTCCGAATAGACTGTTTGCAATGTAACCCACTACATCAAAAGTTGAACGGCGTTTTCGTGTGCGTTGCATAAGTGAATTTGTTATTTGAAATTCATCATACAAGTGACAAAAGTGTTGAGATTTGGAGGCATATGGACATATGTATTTGAATTCCTTTATGCCTGAATTAAATGTCTTAATATCCAAATCATAGTATATTATCATCGTCCAGTCGGATATTGCTCTCTTCGTTGTTCCAATTTTTTCATAATAAATTCCAGGCTTTGTGTTAAAACGTGTTACAGACACTGAGTCTGTTAGTACCAAGGGTAACATAAATAGCAGGATTAGCAAGGACGAGTTTATGGCTGGTGACATGAGCCGTTTTCGTTGAACGGGTGGCGCATCATTTTCATCTGTGTCCTCGGTTTCCTTGATAGGGCGTTTTTTGGCCATGTCTTCTGGAAACAACGGCGCAAGCCTGGTTATGGGGCGCTTCTAGATACCTGAGGCATTTTTAATGTCAACCACACAAATGTGGTCTTGTGACCATTGCTTCCAAAATCCTTGCTTGAGTTTAAGTAAGGATTTTTCGTTGCGGTCAGTGTTGTCAACACTGAGAGGGGAAAAGTTAGCGTTCCACCAATCAGAATATGTGCTGGGGTGAGGGCTGTGTTGTCCGTAGGGTCCTTTGACATTTGTGTAAGATTGCTTTAATTTCGACAATCACTGTATTTAATTCTTCGAATGTTAGAGATGCGGTATTTGTTGTGGTAACCAGTAGTCGTTTTGCAGACTTGACCGCAGCTTCCCATAGACCTCCAAATGATGGCGCTCGTGGCGATATGAATTTGAAGCCAACTTTTATTTTTGCAGTGATTGATGATCTCTGCTTGAGCCATTTCAGCAAATATTGATCATCCTAGTTCCTTTAGTTGGTTGTTTGCTCCAACATAGTTTGTGGCATTATCACAATGAATCGTTTGACAATAGCCTCGGCGACTTAAGAAGCGCCGCAGGGTTCCTAAAAGGGCATTTGTAGTCAGATCGCTGGACCGCCTTTGTGGAGAAGCAACAGAATACGGATATGTATGCCTTATCTGGTCGTTTTCCGCGAACTTTATGATCACTTATGATCACTCGATCGGATAGCAGATTGCCCATAATTTGATACATTAATTTTGGCTTTGCCTTGTTGCACTTCACACAATTGTGAACGATATTTCTCAACATAGTTTTGTGGTTCAAGATCCAATATTTTTGTCTGGCAGTAGTTCTTAAGGCTTGAGCACCGCAGTGCATGTTGTCTTCATGCAGTTCTCATAATATCATCTTCACTATTGGATCGTTGTAAGGCAGCGTGGTCGTTGCTGATCTGTATCGCTTGTAGCAGAATCGCAACATGTAAGCCACAATGCGTTGTAATTCGAAAAATGAGTTGCTGTGTCGACAGGTATACAACTCTTCGCCTAATGTTGTTATATTTTTTGTTTTCCTTTCCAGGTTGCTCGGAGAGATGATGGGAGGGGCTATCCATTTGTCTGTAGTGCCATGTAAAAAGGTGGGTCCATAGAGCCATAGACTCTGGTCATGTAATTTTCGTGCAGATATTCCTCTTGAGAGCACATCTGCTGCTGTTGGCAGACGATACATGCCGCCAATTATTTTGGCTTCTCACTGCCTGAATTTTTGCTATTCGGTTGATGATGGTGCATTGATCTATGGTAGAACCACTGTAGAATCTGACAAAAAATATCCTGGCACTGTGGTGGATTCAAGGTTGAGATCGCGTCGAATCCTGTCCGCGAGCTCAGCACCCAATAAGGCAGTACATAGTTCCAGATGAGGTAGTGACTGTTTTGCGGTTTAAGCCACTCGAAACTTTGAGCATAGTAAACGCACAGATATTTGCTTGTTTTTGTACGTTGCACGTACATATATTGCTGCGCCATATGCGTGCTCTGAAGCATCCACAAGTGTGTGCAATTCCTTTGTGACTTCATTTTTTCCATCGTATATGTGCCTTCGAATTTGCGTTGTTAATTCGTCGTCCCAGTCGAGTTTTGATTCCCAGAGTCGTTGCATGAAAGTTTTTGCTTTAATCACGACTGGAGCGAACAGACCTAGAGTATGTACCTAGACCTCAACAGAATTGACATGAGATCACTTTCTACCGTGGGTCCTACTTGCAATATGTCGTTTAAAGATTTTTCTTTCGATGTCTTACATGGTGCATCGAAGACTACTCTTAGCTTTGTGGTGCTTTTTGATGAAGATATATAAATTTAAGTTAATTTTGTAATCGATAAGAAGTGTAAGAAATGTAATTACTCGATGTATTGAAGTATAAAGAAAACTGCCGATATTTTTTATGACACGATCGATAGTCGTAAAGAAAGAGACTTCCGACTAAGAATGAAAAACAGAGCGAATGAACGCAGAAAAAGTCAAAGCTAAAAATCTCCATTAATCTTATAAATCATTTGTTATTAAATATATTAAGTGATGAACATTATTAATAAAAATGTTTAAGTGATTGAACAAAAAGTATATGATTTATTTGGATGTGGACAAGTGGAAAAACTGAACATGTCGTTCGAGCCGGATATTAATAATTAATACCAGGTAAAGCCCCAACATAAGGTCCTTCGAGCCGGAAGCTTCGAGCAAAACGACTACAACAGGAGACACCTGCAGCCGAAAGTACATTGGTGGATGAACATGCTGAACAGTACGACAATACTGCAATTCAAGCATTAACACCAATTGTACCAGACAAAAATGCAGTAACAACAAAGAAGTTGGAGCAGCGACATGCCGCACAGTGTGACTACAGTGCAAAGCAGACAAAACTACAACATCTATTGGCACAGGCACAACTACAAGACGACAACCTTGATTCTGATGACAACGATGAACAAGGAGAGCCCGATGGAAAATTCTATCAAACAAGTAAGTCTGTTGGTGGACAATCGCCGAAACAAAAGATTGAAAACAATCATGTTAACAGTATTAATTGTATTGAAACGTTATTGTCGCGACAGGCGATATCGCAAGAACTACAAGCATTTGCAGGCGATCCAATGGATTGGCCAATATTTTATGCGGAGTTCGTTAATAGTACAGAAATTTGTAAATTTACTAAATTTGAAAATATAAATCGCTTGAGGAAGGCATTGACAGGTCAAGTACAACAACGAACTGCAGTCCAAGCTTACTGCTTAATTTGCTCAGTTTGCTTGTTGCCAGCTGATAATTTGTTTTTGTATTTTTACATTTGCACTCTTTTAGTTTTTTTTCTGTGCGCGCTCTCTGTGCATAAAACCGTTCACATACGTTGGCTCTCACGCGCTCTCTTGTTTGTTGGTGCTGGTCCCGGTTTAATTTTATTCCGTTGTGTTTGCTTTTCGGTTTGCTACGCCCGCGCCGGTACGTTTTTGTTTGTGGTACTGCATTTGTGAGTACAAACAAACTTATACTACTTTTAACCCTAGACTGACCCTAAACTTTTCAGTGCAGCATTAACTTGTTGAATAAACAAAAATTTTTAATCCTCTTACTTTAATATATTTAAAAACAAATAAAAGTAAATAAAGCTAATAAAATGTCCGTCTGTTGTTTCGAGGGCTGCCAAGTTCGAGCTAATACGAAGTGTCTTTTGTTAGATGCTGGATGCGCCCAAATGTTGCACATGAAAAATGTGCTGGCCTTAACGGCCGAATCATTGATTTAATGGGCACTACAAATCTAGAGTGGCCAGGTTGGTCTTGTTTGGAGAGGAAAAAGGACATGGCAGGCTTTATGAAGGCTCAGCTTGGCTTTGATGGGATTTCGGCCAGTTAAAAAAACTGTGTGAAAACTTCTCAACAGTGCAGAGAAACTTCAATGAGAAAAATCTCTTGAATGATTCTCCTAAGCGCAAAAAGGCTAATGTTGGGCAGTCATCGGGTCCTATCATGTCTGACAATCCCTTCTGGTCCTTCAGTTTCTTTGGTGAAGAGTAGAGTTGACGCAGTTCAAAAAAACAAACCAATTATATCCAAAGAGCCAAATATTCCTATTGCTGAAAATATATCTTCGGTTGAAGATATAATCAAAAAACTTTTTGCAGTTCCACCTAAAAACAAATATTCGTTTCAAGGCTTCCCTTTGATTTAACATCAGATGACGTCAAGTTCTACATTAATGCCAAATCAAAAGCCGATTTCACGGTGGAAAAGTTTAATTTCAACTACACTAGGAACATTTCGTCTTTTAAAATCAGTGTTTCGAGTCAAGATTTCAGTTCTATTTGTTGCAAAGAACTTTGGCCGGAGCACATAATAGTAAACAAATATACTGCCAGAAAGAAAAATCGGCCTCCGATTGTACCTCCCCCCCAGTAGTTGTGCCTAAAACTCTTCTCGTTTCTGATAGTTCAAAAAACTAACAACTTCCTTTTTATTGGGCCATCAGAATGTAAAAGGTCTTTGTAGTAAACTTAGTAGTTTATATCTTAATAGCCTTGCTTTTCCTTTTCATGTCATTGCCTTAACTGAACCTTGGTTAAGGCAAGACATTCTTAGTTCTGAAGTAGTATCCAACAGATACTGTATCTATAGAAAGGACCGTACGCTTCGACGTGGCGGAGGTGTGCTTATTGCTGTTGATGAAAATTATTCTTCAAAGACAGTTATAGTAGGTGGTTCTATATATATAGAATTTGTTGCTGTTAAGTTGTCTTTTAATTGTGTTGGTATTTTTATAACCTGCTCGTATATATATGTTGTATATATATATGTTTTATATAACAAGCTTAAGATCGTCTCTTCTATAAGATTCAGTCTGAAACTGACGGCTTATTATATAAAGGCGTTAGTTTTAAGAACATGTCTTGTTTTACTTGTGTTTGTTTTTATACCCTTATCCCATTAAAAATGGAAAAAGGGTATAATGGTTATGTGGAAAAGTATGTAACAGGCAGAAGGAAGCATCTCCAACCTTATAAAGTATATATATTCTTGATCAGCATCAACAGCCGAGTCGATATAGCCATGTCCGTCTGTCCGGCTGTCCGTCCGTATGTATGAGACTATTTTCGATTTTCAATAACTCATTCCGTTTCCGATATACACATGGGATCGATAACAACAAAATCTTGAATTTTGAAAACTTTGAGATAGCATTTGAAATATTAAGCAAAATAATGACAATCTGTGAAATTTTTATTAAAATCGGCTAAGAAACACCGGAGATATGGGACATTGAAGTTTTCTATGCAGTGTGCAGTAAGCGCTTACACACATACACACATACTTGCAAGCACTGACTGTACGCGTAAAGTAAAGGGATCAGGGTATACAGCCAGTGCTTAAAAACATGTGTTAGTGTGTGTGTGTATGCACATACTACAAACTGCATACTTAACTTGAATGTTCCATATCTCCAGTGTTTCTCAACCGATTTCAATAAAAATTTTACAGATTCTCTAATATTTCAAACGCCGTCTTTTCTGAGCTTAAGATTATGTTGTTATCGATCACATGTGTACATCGGAAACGTGTAGAGTTGACAAAAATCGACAAACTTGTAAGGCCTAGGGATTGTGCGAGCTTAATTTCAATATCTGAAGTCTATCTTTGATAGTCTATGAGATCGAAGCGTTCATACATACACACAGAAAGACAAACAGACGAACGAACGTATTTTTTTCAATAAAGCCACTGGTGCCCCTGCAGTCTGCAAGGACCACTGGGAGGCATTTGTAAGGATAAGGATTAGTGGAATTTTGTGGCCTTCCGTTACACATCTCTTGCCGCTGGATCAGTCGTCACTCGCAATATTTTTGTACCCTGATCCCATTAAAAATGGGAAAAAGGGTAAAATGGTTTTGTGCAAAAGTATGTAACAGGCAGAAGGAAGCATCTTCGACCCCTTAAAGTATATATATTCTTGATCAGCATCAACAGTCGAGTCGATATAGCCATGTCCGTCTGTCCGTCCGTCTGTCCGTATGTATGAGCCAACCGATCTCAGAGACTATAAGAGCTAGATACTCCAGATTTCGAACTTAAGCTCGCCTAACCCCTAGGCAGAACAAGTTTGTTTTCGATTTTCGACAACTCATCCCGTTTCCGATATACACATGCGATCGATAACAACAAAATCTTGAATTTTAAAAACTTTGAGATGGCATTTGAAATAATGAACAAAATAATAACAATCTGTGAAATTTTTATTAAAATCGGTTAAGAAACACCGGAGATATGGGACATTGAAGTTGTGTATGCATTATGTGCGTACATACAAACACACATACTTGCAAACACTGACTGTACGCGTAAGGTATAGGTATCAGGGTATCGTCTAGTCGGGATTTCTCGAGTAGAGCCTTCTTACTTGTTATACCCTGAACCCATTAAAAATGGGTAAGAAGTGTATAATGGTTTTATGCCCGTCCGTCCGTCCGTGCGTCTGTCTTTCTGTCTGTCTGTCCGAATGTATAAACGCGTCGATCTCATAGACTATAAGAGCTAGAGACTCCAGGCAGTACAGTACATGCAGGCATGTATGATGAGTGCAGCGTAATGTAACATAAGCTGTTTTTGGTTATGAATTAAATGATGGTTTGCTTTATATAAACCTTTAGTATCCATTGTTATAGGGCAAATGGGTTTGAATGCATACCTGCGCTGCCTTCGATTTTGCGACAAGCCTCTTGTACCTTCTCTAAACAACACTTGCAACAACACTTGCACTTGCTATCCCGCTTAGCCAGTAAAAATACCCAAGTAATGTGGAATTTTGGGGCTGGAACACTTTTTTGGGAAAGTTTGTCAATAAAACAAGTAAGAAGGCTCTAGTCGAAAAATCCCGACTAGATGATACCCGGACAGACGGAGACGCTTCTTCTGCCTGTTACATACTTTTGCACGAACCCATTATACCCCTTTTCCTATTTTTAATGGGATCAGGGTATAAAAAAGTCAACATGTGTCCTTTCAGTAAACAATTTTAAAGGTTGGACTTCTTAAATGTCATTACAAACTTCGAAATCGATCGGTAATGTAAAAAAATTTAACTTTGTTTCTGTAAGTGCTTGTGTCAATAAATTTTCTGTGTATTTCTCTATGTAATTATGTAACAGTTGTTGTGCGTGTTAATTATGTCGTCACTAAGAATTTTGAAAAATTGTAAGTCTTTTTATACCCTGATCCCATTAAAAATGGGTAAAAAGGGTATAATGGTTTTGTGCAAAAGTATGTAACAGGCAGAAGGAAGCTTCTCCAACCCCATAAAGTGTATATATTCTTGATCAGCATCAACAGTCGAGTCGATATAGCCATGTCCGTCTGTCCGTCTGTATGTATGAACGCGTCGATCTCAGAGACTATAAGAGCTAGAGACTCCAGATTTGGAACTTAAGCTCGCCTAATCCCTAGGCAGTACAAGTTTGTTTCCGATTTTTCATAACTCTTCCCGTTTTCGATATACACTTGCGACTAACTAGGCGTAGGGCAAAAAGAAAGAAAAAGAAAAAGGTCTAGAAATCTAAATAGGTCCAACCCTTTCTCAAAAAGAGCGTAGGATTAGGAATAGGGAACGTCAAGAATTAAACAGAAGTAACAAAAGCGTTAGGAAACGAGAACAATTAGTTAATACTTCGCGTCGAACGAGTCGCCGAGAAGACCCTGAATGTAGGGCTAACAAACAAGGACAGTTCGCGTCGAACGGAATTTTAAAAAGAGCTAGAGATAGGAGACTGCGGGCCCAATTACAACAACTCAGTCAATTCTCATTATTTCTAGAACAACGATTTTTGACATTAGAAGCCACGTGCAGTGCTGATATAAAAATGAAATGTTTTAAGCGCGACCATATTGAAAAAACATGCCAGAGAAAAAATTGTTTTAAATGCAATAAACGGCACAGGGCTCTTTTTTGACAAACAAAGAACAGACATAATTCTGGGAGCAGAATATTGTTTTAAAATCATTCAAAACACTCTTTTAAAAATTGGAAGAGGAATGCCAGAGCTACAAAAAAACAAGCTTGGATGGATTATAGCAGGTAAATTCCAGATGCATCGTCGACAACAAGGAGTGCTTAGTACTAACTAAAGAAGATACGTTAGATCAACAAATAACAAAATTTTGGGAACTGGACTTATTCAAAAAAAAAGCATCTTGCTTTTCTGCAAAAACATCTAAATTGCAGTCGATAAGAAATTCATCGTTTGACTCCCATTTTTGGAAAACACTTCAGCCCTAGGGGAGAGTCGTGATCTAGCAACACGAAGATTTTTGTGGAAAAACGACTTACACGTGATCGTATATATTCAGTTCATGAAAGAGTACGATGTTAAAATTAAGTTATGCTAAGCAACACGAAATGTAACTACTAGTAAGTCTAATAGCGCTAATACCAACCGATATATTATCGATGTATCGTGAGCGCATTGAATGAAGAAGATAATCGCGCCACGAAGGTAGTTCGTAAGTGAACGCCATTGAATAAAGAACACAAGTATATTTCTAAGTATTCAATCTGCAGTCTTTAATCCACAGAGATTAAGTAAGATGCAGAGAAATTGAGTCGCGTTGAAAATAAACGAAAGTAAAACGCGTGGATGAGAAAAACTATAATATTTGGTGTGTTCAAATGCTTAGTGTGCTTGTTCATGCTGATGCAAGGAGAATAGCAAGTGAAGCCTGAAATAGACAGCGGCAACTAGGAACATTGTCAGTGAAGTTAAACTACATAAAAAACTGCAACACATCTGCAGAGGCTTGGAAAAGACTAAAAGAAATACATGAGCCATAAATTTGAAGTTCATAGACAGTGAGAACATTGTTACGTATGTAAATGAATTTGAAAGTGTAATTGATAAACTAAAAGAAGTTAGTGTTTCTCTCAGTGACGAAATCGTGGTAATAATATTGTTATCAAGTTTAACAAAGTCTTATGAAAATTTCGTAATAGCAATGGATAGACGCGATGAACTACCTAGTTTTAGCATAATGCGCAAAAAACTTTTAGAAGAGGCAGAAAGAAGAAATCAATCCAAAGACGAAAACAGCAAGCATACATAGTAAAACAAAAAGAGACTCTCAAAAAAGAACAAAATCGAAACAGTAATAACGGTAGATGCTATGCGTGCGGGAAGCGCGGTCACTTTGCAGCAGCATGTCGCCACAGCAAATACAGTAATAATCAGCAAAGTGATGAACAGACGCCGAAACAAGAAAAAAAAAAACTCAAAACGAACGCTCGTATGTGTGTGGGTCACCGAATAGTGCTCTTTTCGCGTCTGGTAAAAATGTGCGATGGTGTGTCGACAGTGGCGCCACATCTCATATGTGTAACAATCGTACGGTTTTTATAGAGTATACAGAAAATCAACAAAGCGTGCTAGACGCGGGCAATGATAATATTTAAATTAAAAGACGTTTTATATGTACCAAACTTACAAACAAACTTTTTATCAGTTAGTATGCGGGCCGTTTAAAGTTAACTCTATCGGCGGATCAAGATATTTCTTGACAATTATAGAAGACAAATCTCGCTATGCAACAACAATGTTTATGAAAAATTAAAGTGAAGTCTTCGAACATTTTAAAAACTACAAACTACAAATGTCGAAAAACACACAGGCCATTAAATAACAAGTAAGAAGGCTCTAGTCGAGAAATCCCGACTAGACGATACCCTGATCCCTATATTTTACGCGTACAGTCAGTGCTTGCAAGTATTTGTGCGTGTGTGTACGACCATACTGTGTAGTGCATACTAAACTTCAAGGTTCCATATCTCCGGTGTTTCTTAACCGATTTTAATAAAAATTTCACAGATTGTTATTATTTTGATTAATAATTAAAATGCCATTTAAAGTTTTTTCAAATTCAAGATTTTATTGTTATCGATCACATGTGTATATCGAAAACGGGATGAGTTATCGAAAATCGAAAACAAACTTGTACTGCCTAGGGATTAGGCGAGCTTAAGTTCGAAATCTGGAGTCTCTAGCTCTTATAGTCTCTGAGATCGACGCGTTCATACATACAGACGGACAGACGGACAGACGGACAGACGGACAGACGGACAGACGGACAGACGGACAGACGGACATGGCTATATCGACTCGACTGTTGATGCTGATAAAGAATATATATACTTTATGGGGTCGGAGATGCTTCCTTCTGCCTGTTACATACTTTTGCACAACTTCATGATACCCTTTTTTCCCATTTTTAATGGGATCAGGGTATAAAAATACTCAGGAGCGACAATGGCGGTGAATATGTTAACATAGATTTTAAATAGTATCTACAGCGTGAAGGAATAAAAAAAAACAGCTTACAGTGCCACACACACCGCAACAGAACGGGGTGGCGACACGTTTTAATCGTACGTAATCGTACTGCATCAATACAACATGCAAAACTGTAGGTAAGTGGCAACACAGTTGGATGCAGGATATCAAATTCAATCTAAAGACGACTCTAAACTTGTGGACGCAACAAAATATCAGGCACTTATTGGCAGCGTGATGTACTTGGCAATATCAACAGGGCCGGACACACTTCATTCAGTATGTAAGTTATCGCAGAAAAAAAAAAAAACCGACGAGTGAGAATGATGCTGGCGCTAAACACATACTGCGATAATTGTTTGGGACAAGGGATCTTAAATTGCACTGCACGAAAACTGGCAAACAAATAGAGGGATTTAACGACGCAGATTGGAGCGGTAATATAATTGATCACTGATCTTTCACAGGATTTATGTTCTTCCTGGCTGGAACGGCTTTTTCATGGGAGTTGCACAAGCAAAACATGTTTAACTAGCTTAGCTTAACAATTGTTTTTCGGTAAGCAAAGTTTTTATTGCACATTAAATTTCCACAAAAATAATGCGCGAGACAATTAGATGCTAACGCTCAACCGTAACCGACGAATGTATATCAAAGAGTGTGTACGAGAGAATTGGATAAGCAATACAAAGCAGCCCGACGAAGTGTTATCTATTCAAAGAGATAAACTCGCATGTGCAAGGCAAAGACAACAATTAGAGATGCGCAAGTTATGCGTTATGAGTTACGTTAAGATTTATAATTTAGATGCTTAAATTATTTGCTAGCTGCTCCTCCGACATGCTCTCCCCGTTGGAAGTGCAAGGCCAGCTGCAGTTTTGACAGTTACTACTCGCGAGACGCCGTCTGGTCCAGAAATCGTGCTCTCGACCCGGCCAAGTCGCCATTGAAGGGGTGGTACGTTGTCACCCTTCAAGACAACGATTGCATTGATCATCAGGTTACATGTCGGTGAGGGCCACTTTGAACGCTCTTGAAGCAGTGATACATAGCTGGTGCTCCTTTTGCACCAGAATGCCTGCTGCATTTGACGAACGCGCTGCCAGCGACTTAGGCGATTGATGTCGATGTGCGTTATGTCTGGTTTTTCGATTGTATGGGGCTCCAATCAAAAAATGAAAAACAGTAGTCTCAACTCGATCAGTTTGTTCCGTGCTCCAACAAAGTTTGTTGCATTGTCAGACCAGACTGAATTAGGTTTGCCTCTAATGCCGATGAATCGCTTTAATGCGGCGATAAACAATGCGGTTGACAGATCCTCCACTAATTCTAAATGTAATGCCTTGGTAGAAAAGCACACAAGTATTGAAATGTAGCACTTTGTGGGGGGCCTGTTCCTGAATTCTGACTTGTTGGAGAATGGTCCACAAAAGTCGATTCCAGTTGTGCAGAAGGGGCGGCTTGGTTGCACTCGATCGGCTGGTAACGGGGCCATGATGTGCTCGAGAAGCTTGGGTTTCATCCGAAAGCAACGAATGCATTTACCGATGACTGTTGAGACAATTTTTCGTCCGCCAATGGGCCAAAATCGTTGTCGCAGTGCGGCTAGCAAACTTTTTGGTCCAGGCAGAACTGAGTTTGTAGAAATGTTTGGCGGCCAACCAGCAGAGGATGGGCGTAAAAAGGCAGGTCCTTTATGCCAAAGATCCGGTTCCAAGAGTTGTAGTGCTCCGCAGCCACGTGGTATTATGTCGGCTGTGCGCTCGGTGCACTCCTGAATCTGAGATATTACGAGTAGGATTTGGCGATTGTGGCCAATATTGTACGCTTTGTTACGATAGTGTGTGAAAGAGCATTCTCCTCTGACGGCGGTTGTTTCCGATTTTTCATAACTCTTCCCGTTTTCGATATACACTTGCGATCGATAACAACAAAAATTTGAATTTGAAAAAATTATTTATTGAATTTTAGATGGCATTTGAAATATTAATCAAAATAATAAAAATCTGTGAAATTTTTCAAATCGGTTGAGAAACACCGGAGATGTGAAACCTTGCAGTTTTCTATGCAGTATGCAGTATGGTCGTAAATTATAACTTGTTTTAGAAACAAATATCATTATTGTTTTTACAGCTTTATAGACACTTACCATTTTTTACAGCTTTATAAACAAATAAGTTTTTTTCTCATACTCACTTGACACAATTTTAACTAACTAGGCGTAGGGCAAAAAGAAAGAAAAAGAAAAAGGTCTAGAAACCTAAATAGGTCCAACCCTTTCTCAAAAAGAGCGTAGGATTAGGAATAGGGAACGTCAAGAATTAAACAGAAGTAACAAAAGCGTTAGGAAACGAGAACAATTAGTTAATACTTCGCGTCGAACGAGTCGCCGAGAAGACCCTGAATGTAGGGCTAACAAACAAGGACAGTTCGCGTCGAACGGAATTTTAAAAAGAGCTAGAGATAGGAGACTGCGGGCCCAATTACAACAACTCAGTCAATTCTCATTATTTCTAGAACAACGATTTTTGACATTAGAAGCCACGTGCAGTGCTGATATAAAAATGAAATGTTTTAAGCGCGACCATATTGAAAAAACATGCCAGAGAAAAGATTGTTTTAAATGCAATAAACGGCACAAGGCTCTTTTTTGACAAACAAAGAACAGACATAATTCTGGGAGCAGAATATTGTTTTAAAATCATTCAAAACACTCTTTTAAAAATTGGAAGAGGAATGCCAGAGCTACAAAAAAACAAGCTTGGATGGATTATAGCAGGTAAATTCCAGATGCATCGTCGACAACAAGGAGTGCTCAGTACTAACTAAAGAAGATACGTTAGATCAACAAATAACAAAATGTTGGGAACTGGACTTATTCAAAAAAAAAGCATCTTGCTTTTCTGCAAAAACATCTAAATTGCAGTCGATAAGAAATTCATCGTTTGACTCCCATTTTTGGAAAACACTTCAGCCCTAGGGGAGAGTCGTGATCTAGCAACACGAAGATTTTTGTGGAAAAACGACTTACACGTGATCGTATATATTCAGTTCATGAAAGAGTACGATGTTAAAATTAAGTTATGCTAAGCAACACGAAATGTAACTACTAGTAAGTCTAATAGCGCTAATACCAACCGATATATTATCGATGTATCGTGAGCGCATTGAATGAAGAAGATAATCGCGCCACGAAGGTAGTTCGTAAGTGAACGCCATTGAATAAAGAACACAAGTATATTTCTAAGTATTCAATCTGCAGTCTTTAATCCACAGAGATTAAGTAAGATGCAGAGAATTTGAGTCGCGTTGAAAATAAACGAAAGTAAAACGCGTGGATGAGAAAAACTATAATATTTGGTGTGTTCAAATGCTTAGTGTGCTTGTTCATGCTGATGCAAGGAGAATAGCAAGTGAAGCCTGAAATAGACAGCGGCAACTAGGAACATTGTCAGTGAAGTTAAACTACATAAAAAACTGCAACACATCTGCAGAGGCTTGGCAAAGACTAAAAGAAATACATGAGCCATAAATTTGAAGTTCATAGACAGTGAGAACATTGTTACGTATGTAAATGAATTTGAAAGTGTAATTGATAAACTAAAAGAAGTTAGTGTTTCTCTCAGTGACGAAATCGTGGTAATAATATTGTTATCAAGTTTAACAAAGTCTTATGAAAATTTCGTAATAGCAATGGATAGACGCGATGAACTACCTAGTTTTAGCATAATGCGCAAAAAACTTTTAGAAGAGGCAGAAAGAAGAAATCAATCCAAAGACGAAAACAGCAAGCATACATAGTAAAACAAAAAGAGACTCTCAAAAAAGAACAAAATCGAAACAGTAATAACGGTAGATGCTATGCGTGCGGGAAGCGCGGTCACTTTGCAGCAGCATGTCGCCACAGCAAATACAGTAATAATCAGCAAAGTGATGAACAGACGCCGAATAGTGCTCTTTTCGCGTCTGGTAAAAATGTGCGATGGTGTGTCGACAGTGGCGCCACATCTCATATGTGTAACAATCGTACGGTTTTTATAGAGTATACAGAAAATCAACAAAGCGTGCTAGACGCGGGCAATGAAACAATAAAAGCAAATGGAATCGGGATCGTGCTTGTTAAAACTAAATACTCGGTATTTAAATTAAAAGACGTTTTATATGTACCAAACTTACAAACAAACTTTTTATCAGTTAGTATGCAGGCCGTTTAAAGTTAACTCTATCGGCGGATCAAGATATTTCTTGACAATTATAGAAGACAAATCTCGCTATGCAACAACAATGTTTATGAAAAATTAAAGTGAAGTCTTCGAACATTTTAAAAACTACAAACTACAAATGTCGAAAAACACACAGGCCATTAAATAAAAATACTCAGGAGCGAAAATGGCGGTGAATATGTTAACATAGATTTTAAATAGTATCTACAGCGTGAAGGAACAAAAAAAAACAGCTTACAGTGCGACACACACCGCAACAGAACGGGGTGGCGACATGTTTTAATCGTACGTAATCGTACTGCATCAATACAACATGCAAAACTGTAGGTAAGTGGCAACACAGTTGGATGCAGGATATCAAATTCAATCTAAAGACGACTCTAAACTTGTGGACGCAACAAAATATCAGGCACTTATTGGCAGCGTGATGTACTTGGCAATATCAACAGGGCCGGACACACTTCATTCAGTATGTAAGTAATCGCAGAAAAAAAAAAAAAACCGACGAGTGAGAATGATGCTGGCGCTAAACACATACTGCGATAATTGTTTGGGACAAGGGATCTTAAATTGCACTGCACGAAAACTGGCAAACAAATAGAGGGATTTAACGACGCAGATTGGAGCGGTAATATAATTGATCACTGATCTTTCACAGGATTTATGTTCTTCCTGGCTGGAACGGCTTTTTCATGGGAGTTGCACAAGCAAAACATGTTTAACTAGCTTAGCTTAACAATTGTTTTTCGGTAAGCAAAGTTTTTATTGCACATTAAATTTCCACAAAAATAATGCGCGAGACAATTAGATGCTAACGCTCAACCGTAACCGACGAATGTATATCAAAGAGTGTGTACGAGAGAATTGGATAAGCAATACAAAGCAGCCCGACGAAGTGTTATCTATTCAAAGAGATAAACTCGCATGTGCAAGGCAAAGACAACAATTAGAGATGCGCAAGTTATGCGTTATGAGTTACGTTAAGATTTATAATTTAGATGCTTAAATTATTTGCTAGCTGCTCCTCCGACATGCTCTCCCCGTTGGAAGTGCAAGGCCAGCTGCAGTTTTGACAGTTACTACTCGCGAGACGCCGTCTGGTCCAGAAATCGTGCTCTCGACCCGGCCAAGTCGCCATTGAAGGGGTGGTACGTTGTCACCCTTCAAGACAACGATTGCATTGATCATCAGGTTACATGTCGGTGAGGGCCACTTTGAACGCTCTTGAAGCAGTGATACATAGCTGGTGCTCCTTTTGCACCAGAATGCCTGCTGCATTTGACGAACGCGCTGCCAGCGACTTAGGCGATTGATGTCGATGTGCGTTATGTCTGGTTTTTCGATTGTATGGGGATCCAATCAAAAAATGAAAAACAGTAGTCTCAACTCGATCAGTTTGTTCCGTGCTCCAACAAAGTTTGTTGCATTGTCAGACCAGACTGAATTAGGCTTGCCTCTAATGCCGATGAATCGCTTTAATGCGGCGATAAACAATGCGGTTGACAGATCCTCCACTAATTCTAAATGTAATGCCTTGGTAGAAAAGCACACAAGTATTGAAATGTAGCACTTTGTGGGGGGCCTGTTCCTGAATTCTGACTTGTTGGAGAATGGTCCACAAAAGTCGATTCCAGTTGTGCAGAAGGGGCGGCTTGGTTGCACTCGATCGGCTGGTAACGGGGCCATGATGTGCTCGAGAAGCTTGGGTTTCATCCGAAAGCAACGAATGCATTTACCGATGACTGTTGAGACAATTTTTCGTCCGCCAATGGGCCAAAATCGTTGTCGCAGTGCGGCTAGCAAACTTTTTGGTCCAGGCAGAACTGAGTTTGTAGAAATGTTTGGCGGCCAACCAGCAGAGGATGGGCGTAAAAAGGCAGGTCCTTTATGCCAAAGATTCGGTTCCAAGAGTTGTAGTGCTCCGCAGCCACGTGGTATTATGTCGGCTGTGCGCTCGGTGCACTCCTGAATCTGAGATATTACGAGTAGGATTTGGCGATTGTGGCCAATATTGTACGCTTTGTTACGATAGTGTGTGAAAGAGCATTCTCCTCTGACGGCGTATTTGCAGCGCCGCAGCAATTGTCGATTTCCTGGGGCTGCTTTACTAAATCGTATAGCAGTTCCTGATCCGAATGCGCATCTGAAGGCTTGACAGCTGCAATTAAAAGTGAGTGTTTGTGAACAGCACAGCCTCCAGACACTATTGTTGGGTATGTTCCAGCCGTTGGGTATTGCAAAAATGTGGCAATGTCGCTCCATTTCGGCAGACCTTTCAGTGGCAATGTTTTTTCCCATTTCTCCTGCGTGGCTTGGTCCAATTTGGATGTGGTGAGATAAATCAGCAATCCATCTGTTATTTGCTGAGCAGATGCCACTGTGTGCAACGCGCGTAGATGCGAATTGATGTGGTCGCTTAATTGACGCAGACTGCCAGCGTACGTGTGCCTGAAAGTGCAACAATTTATTATTGATTTGATGAACTAATAGTTCCATGGCTTTGTCATAATTAGCTTCCGTTGGTTCGAAAGCGCGAATCGCTTCCAACGCTGGCCCTGTAAGGCATGATGGGAGATGCTGGAACTTTTCCACGTTGCATAGTTCCTCGTTTTGAAGTACTACTTTGCTCTTCCGTGTTACGCCGCATTGTTGTTGAATGCAGCATGGAAGTCTTACGCAGATTGGTTAGCTCGCGAGAAAGCTTTGATGTCACTTCGCAGCGGAGTTGGTCAAGTTGTGGCCTTGCGTCCGTGGCCAGCTCCATAAGATTGAGCTTCCCAAGGCTCGATTGCGCAGCATCAAAACTAGACCGCATTTCGCTGATCAAATCCAGTCGAGCCTGCAGTTCAGCTTCATAAAACTGCATGAGCTGCTGTTCAGCAGTCAAAACGCGTTTAGCGCGTTGAGTTGCCGAGTTATGATTATACTCGTTCACAGACATTTTTATTTAAGTTGGCCAAGATGCACTCACGCAATCTGCACTTTTACGAAACAACACTGCCCGCTGAGTTACCGAGCGTTCCAGCGCGGCGCTTTGCTGAGCGTTTGTGTATAAGTAACCAGCTGCACTATTAACAAGCTTGCTCGAATGCAAGAGTGCGGGCGGGCAGGCGGAGACGAGAGATTGTAAGCGCTTGCAGTTAAACTGAAAGCGAAACGTTTCAAAAGTGTGTGCGTGTGTGTGCAAGATCGTAAATGTTCGCGAGCGCGCGCGTTTGTGGTCTTTGCGTCGAGTTATGCAGAAGACGCATTGAATAATTATTAGCACAATAGTTAACATTATTCACCTTTACACTTTAAAAACTAAACACCATGAAAGCAATTAAAATAAAGAAGAGACACTATTTTGTGTTCACCTATGTTCGAAGTTAAAAGTAGGTTTGTGAAGTATTTTACTTTATTGAAAACGCGATAGTTTTGCATTGATTGCTTTCATTTATTCAGTTTAACTAGCTTAGCTTAATAATTGTTTTTCTACAAAAATAATGCGCGAGACAATTAGATGCTAACGCGCAACCGTAACCGACGAATGTATATCAAAGAGTGTGTACGAGAGAATTGGATAAGCAATGCCAAGCAGCCAGACGAAGTGTTATTTATTCAAAGAGATCAACTCGCATGTGCAAGGCAAAGGCAACAATTAGAGATGCGCAAGTTATGCGGTTTGAGTTACGTTATGATTTATAATTTATATGCTTAAATTATTTGCTAGCTGCTCCTCCGACACAGTACTGAGGCGGAATATATGGCGTTGGCTTCAGCAGCAAAAGAAGCGGTGTATTTAAGACAACTAATAAAAGAAATAGGTTGTCTTAAAAAAGATCATCCATTTTGTGTCAATGGCGATAATCTTAGCGCACAACAATTGGCTGAAAATCATATGTATCATGCATGAAGTAAACATATCGATATAAGATATCATTTTGTAAGAGCACTAAAAGAAAATAATGAAATTGTTCTGAAGTATTTGCACAAAAAATCTAAATAAGCAAAAACACAAATTATTGTTAGGCATGATAGGTCTAAAAAGTATTGTGTGTTCATAACTTTATAATGAAATTTCTATTGAACAACATTTGTGTTGAGAAAAGGTGTTAAAGTTAAGTTATGCTAAGCAACACGAATTGTAACTACTAGTAAGTCTGGTAGCCCTAATACCAACCGATATATTATCGATGCGTCGTGAGCGCATTGAATGAAGAAGATAATTGCGCCACGATGGTAGTTCGTAAGTGAACGCCATTGAATAAAAAACAAAAGTATATTTCTAAGTATTCAATCTGCCGTCTTTAATCCTCAGAATTAACTACAAAATACGAAGCCCTGGGTCATATGAAAGAAATACATACAAAAGAAGTAGCAAAGTAGCAACAAAAATAAGAGCAGTTTTGGATGCTTCTGCACATACATCATCCAAAAACTCCATGTTTTCAATTTATACTATGTATGTACACACACATAATTATTCACCCATCAGAGGATCTAAAATACTACAGACTAAAAACAGTCACATAAGGAACAAAGGCAGCACCATTTTTAGCCACGAAATGTCACAAAGGGAACTTCCATTAGGAGCTGCTGTTTTGGATGATGCTCTTCAGAGACAACAAAAACTGAATAAGCTCCAGAACAATTCTGGATTTAAGTTGAGAAAGCTGAGTAATAACATTGAACTACTAAAAGATGTTCCAAAGAAAGACATAGTGTCAAATGTTCAACTGGAAGATGCAGCATACGACGATTGTTCCATTAAATCCTTGGAATCAATTGGATCCCCAAATCAGATATTTTATTTGGTAAAACTAATATTACCACTAAAGATAACAAGAAGACATGTAATGTCGGATGTTTTCAGAATATTTGATCCTCTGGGACTGTTCTCACCAGTTGTCTTGAAGGCAAAAATCTTCATGCAACATCTTACAAAGGAAGGATTTGATTACAAAGATGATCTTCCATTTCATCTTCAAGACAAATGGAATTGATACAGTGAGGATTTGAAAACCCCCAATACTATTCAAGTCACATGTTTCGTGGAAAAATACCTGTATCAACAGAAATTCATGCTTTTGTTGATGCGTCAGAAAAAGCATTTGGTGCTGTTAAGAGCAATACATAAGAACAAACAATCTACAGAAGAATTATTATGTGCCAACTCCCATGTAGTCATCAACACAGTTACAGTACCACGTCTGGAATTAAAAGCTGCTGTATTAGGAGCTCAGCTTATAGACAAAGGTAAAGAAGATTTATCTGTAAACAAGTCAAGCTCTAGTCAGAAATCCCGACTAGACGATACTCTGATCCTTATACTTTACGCGTACAGTCAGTGCTTACAAGTATGTGTGCGTGTGTGTACGACCACACTGCATACTGCATACACAACTTCAATGTCCCATATCTCCGGTGTTTCTCAACCGATTTTAATCAAAATTTCACAGGTTGTCATTATTTTGTTTTATAACTTAAATGCCTTCTCAAAGTTTTCCATATTCAAGATTTTGTTGTTATCGATCCCATGTGTATATCGGAAACGGGATGAGTTATCGAAAATCGAAAACAAATTTGTACTGCCTAGAGATTGGGCGAGTTTAAGTTCGAAATCTGGAGTCTCTAGCTCTTATAGTCTCTGAGATCGACGCGCTCATACATACGGACAGACAGACGGACAGACGGACATGGCTATATCGACTCGACTGTTGACGCTGATCAAGAATATATTATATTTATGGCGTCGGAGTAGCTTCTTTCTGCCTGTTACATACTACTACATGTGCACAAAACCATTATACCCTTTTTACCCATTTTTAATGGGGTATAATTAATGGGCATATAATGGGAAATCGACCACCACTCCGCGTCACACATGCTAGACTGTTTTAGAACTCTGGTGTTGACTACTGTGGATTATTTAAAATCCACTAAAAAATCGTGGAAAGAAGCCTAACACAGCAATCTTTTGTTGCTTCACCACAAAGACAGTTAATCTGGAATTGGTAAGCGGTCTTACCACTGAGGCGTTTCTGGCAGCATTGCAATATTTTATTAGTCGCAACAAGTTTTTTAGGACGCGGTGTTACAACGGCTAAATTAACAAACAAATAGTTGGAAACCTTCATAGTTGAGATAGAAGCGATACTCAATTATCGTCCTTTAACGACAGGTAACATCAAAGGAGCTCTGGTTTTACTAAAAGAAGCCAAACCTATAGTCTTACAAGCAACCAGTAGGTGATCCTATGGAAAGTGAGCAATCAGATAAAAGTTCACATCGCAATAACAGGAGGCAAATTATTATCTTTTAATTATCTACAGCTATTTTGGTTATTTTTCCGCTTACATTGGCACAATCAATAAACATAACTCAATTCGGATCACAACCTGGCATATTTCATATCTGAATGGACCATAGTGGCCTACTTGGATTTAAAAAAATATTGGACCGTGTTGTTTTTCGTTTTGTTACTCGCCCGCCAGCCAACAAACGACGACTGGCGGTGCATTTATTACATAATTTGTCTCGAAATCCTAAGTCGCCAATATTTTACAAATTTAAATCACAACTCATAATGGTTTTTTAAAGAAAAATATTAGGGTATTTGAATTTGATAGTGCTGTGTTATTTTACATTGAACAGTTTGCTTATTCCATCTCGGCCTACAAACGCAGATAAAATTAATATTTTTTTTATTCTATTTAAGTAAACATTAAAACAATAAAAACAAGTTGTTTAAAATTTAATTTTTAATAAAAAACTTGAGTACAGAATTTTTACCAATAACAATATAATGTGAAAACACAATAAATAAAAAAAAATCGTTTAGATGAAAATGCTTTCTGCATATCATTAGCTTTTTTCGTTTTCAAAGCCAGGTTTCAAGTCGCATATGGACATCCACTCCGACCTTACAAATACGAACAATATGGAAGGTGGATTTGTGCTTTTGCAGTTTTTAATGCAACAATATCTTGACTGGATAGCATTAAAAGCATTGTTATGAATTGTGTCTCCAACATGACCTATAAATCATTATGTACACACTTATAATGTATGAGCAACACATCGTGCAGAAACGAATAATTTAACACAAACAATCAGAGCTTAAGAAACAATCACAGTACTAAATTGTTAGAACACATATATATATATATAACAAAAACAAATAAATAATTGTTAAATCTTTTTGGCGAATGCAAAGAAATAAAAATTAACTCATATATTAAAGTGTCCTAGCGTAGCCGAGTTCAAACGCTCGTTATGAAGATTCTGGTTTTTTTTTTTCACAAATAAAAGAATATGTATATTTATTTAATGTATATGTTATGTATAAATTAGTCATAAATTTATTTCATTTTAAAAGAAAATAATTTTTTTGTTTTATAAGATTTTGTTGTGTCGATTAATGAGAATGTATATGTACGGCCTTGAACCGTCTTTTTGTGAATGGAACGCAAAAATAAAAACAAGAACAACACGTGACGGTTGTCTTTGCTGAAACGCACAATCTGCACAATGTTTAATACCCTTTATTACAATATTCAATTAATGTCAATGAAGTTTTAAATATGAAATATTTTAATAAAAGGACACTTAATGTTAAGTATATGATTACAAAATGTGTTTATTTTATGGTTAGTAATTTAATTAATGTAATTAATTTGGTATTTAGTCATTTTAAACCTGTTCAATAAGTCAAAATTTCTCTACCTAATTCCCAATATACACATAAGTATATAGGATGAAAGTCAAGATAGTTATCGGCATCAGCTGCTAGAGCTGCCAATCCTAAATATAGGGCGGGTAGATGTTGAAATGGAATAAAACAAGCTGTGTGTGAGGTATTAAGCTATTTTTTTTTTTATTTGAAAGGCTCATTTAAGCCATTAATTATGGAATATGACATCATTCAAAAGCCCGCCTCGGCTTCTTATGGTGGCACGAATCCGAGTGGTCCAATTTTCAATGACTCTTCCGCATAGATCGGGCTGAATTTGAGTAAATTTAGCGTCGGGACAAAATCCACACCAAACGGTAACTTTTTGAGGATGCATTATATCCTGTTCAGTGATTTTTCGCCCAAAATTGGGGTCCTCTTCCAAACGATTCGAAACCCAGTCAGCGAACAAACGGCGCTGTCTATGGTCTTTAACTTTGAGCTCCTGGGTCAGTTGGGTCAATTTGAAGTCTTCGAAAGACCGAGTTCTTGTGCACGGCGATGAACCGACTGCCTCGGGTTCTGCTTCACACTTTTACGGACCACTCTAATGTTCTCGGCCGATCTTGCTTTCCTTAAACGAACGGGTGTTGGCTGATTTTTCACTGAACCGGTGGTCTGAAATTTAGCCACCAAACGTTGAATAGTCGACTTTGAAGGGCCACCACGTCTACCGTAAAATGGGCGCAATGCGCGCAACGTTTGTGTTAACGAACACCCATTTTGGTAATAAGGTTTTATCATTTGTACGTGCTGTTCAATAGTGTAACTTTCCATGATGATTTGGCATGAACAACTTAATAATAAAATAATTCATACTTCAAGATTACGACAGCAGCAGAACATTTAAACATTTTTTTCCAAAAAAAAAGTGTACAAGCCAGCGACGTTGTCGCTTCTTCTCTCTCTCTCTCTGTCTTTGTCCCCCCTTTCGGCTACAGCTTATTCCCAGGCCAAAAAAATAAACAAAACAAGTAAGAAGGCTCTAGTCGAGAAATCCCGACTAGACGACACCCTGATCCCTATACTTTACGCGTACAGTCAGTGCTTGCAAGTATGTGTGTATTTGTGTACGCGCATACTGCACACTGCATAGAAAACTTCAATGTCTTATATCTTCGGTGTTTCTTAACCGATTTTAATAAAAATTTCACAGATTGTCATTATTTTGTTTAATATTTCAAATGCTATCTCAAAGTTTTCAAAATTCAAGATTTTGTTGTTATCGATCCCATGTGTATATCGGAAACGGGATGAGTTATGGAAAATCGAAAAAAAACAAATCTGGAGTCTCTAGGTCTTATAGTCTCTGATATCGGTTTGCTCATACATACGGACGGACAGACGGACATGGCTGTATCGACTCGGCTGTTGATGCTGATCAAGAATATATATACTTTATGGGGTCGGAGATGCTTCCTTCTGCCTGTTACATACTTTTGCACAAAACCATTATACCCTTTTTCCCATTTTTAATGGGATCATGTTGGAGACGCTTTAAATGCAAATATAAGGTGTGAGTTGATGTCCAAATGCGAATTGAAACCTGGCTTTGAAAAGAAAACAAGCTAATGATATGCAGAAAGCATTTTCATCCAAACGATTTTTACAAATTAATTTTTTAATCTGTGCTTTCATTTACTGTATTTTTCACATTGTATTGTTATTTCTTAAAATTCTATACTCAAGTTTTTTTATTAAAAATTAAAATATAAAAAACTTATTATTATAGTTCTTATTATACCCTGATCCCATTAAAAATGGGAAAAAAGGGTATCATGAAGTTGTGCAAAAGTATGTAACAGGCAGAAGGAAGCATCTCCGACCCCATAAAGTATATATATTCTTTATCAGCATCAACAGTCGAGTCGATATAGCCATGTCCGTCTGTCCGTCTGTCCGTCTGTCCGTCTGTCCGTCTGTCCGTCTGTCCGTCTGTCCGTCTGTCCGTCTGTATGTATGAACGCGTCGATCTCAGAGACTATAAGAGCTAGAGACTCCAGATTTCGAACTTAAGCTCGCCTAATCCCTAGGCAGTACAAGTTTGTTTTCGATTTTCGATAACTCATCCCGTTTTCGATATACACATGTGATCGATAACAATAAAATCTTGAATTTGAAAAAACTTTAAATGGCATTTTAATTATTAATCAAAATAATAACAATCTGTGAAATTTTTATTAAAATCGGTTAAGAAACACCGGAGATATGGAACCTTGAAGTTTAGTATGCACTACACAGTATGGTCGTACACACACGCACAAATACTTGCAAGCACTGACTGTACGCGTAAAATATAGGGATCAGGGTATCGTCTAGTCGGGATTTCTCGACTAGAGCCTTCTTACTTGTTTTTACTTTGAAAAAGAAAAAATAAATTTTGTATGCATTTGTATGCGTTTGTATATATATAAAAATCTCAGCACACCTAAGCTCTTAATGCTTCGAAATCGTATTAGGTTTTGTGCATAAACAGACAGTGACATAACATACGACAAAGCAAAAACAAATTTAAATATGGTGGCAGTCCGAGAAGTATAAGCAAAGAAGAAATACAAAGAACCTAGTTGGCATTAGGGAAAACAGGAGCCGATCAGCAGAGCTCAACTTTTTTTCTGTTAAGCGGGAGGGGTCACTGGTTTCCAGTCTATATGGCTTACATAGTCATTGGACAACAATATAATAATTGTCAACTCGTTAGCTAACTTTAAATTGACTTCTGCAATTTTAATTTAAAAAAAAACGATCGGCAATTCTGTCTCAAGGAGTGGCCAGCGGATTTAAAGTCGAGTATATAATAGTTTTGGATAAAAACATCCAACAAAGATATTACCCTGCAACGAAATAGTGATTAAACCAATAAAAGTCGACGCAACAGAAGCATTGCGGAGTCCGGTCAGTGCACCTATCGTCTTTGTTCGGCGATTGTGTATCGACTTCAACTCACATTTTGTACCAGATAAACTCGATTCTTAAATGTCTGAGGCACGGGAATTTTCAGATCCCCTTGGCGGAGGGCAGCCGGGAATGCACAGCGTTTACAGTAAACGACCGTTATATGATTCGAGCAACGCTCTCTGGACTGCATAAAGAGCCGTTTGTACAATGATCGGCCCGGATATGGAAGGGGTTCTGGATGATAAAAAAGTGGTCGGGGCGAAGAAAGAGCAGCACTTGGCAAAACAAAGTGACGTTTTTAATCGGTCTAGAGCGGCTAACTTGACGTTGAATCGTTAAAAGTGTATATTCTTTAAAAAAAGTATATTGATTCGATCTGTTGAGCGTTGAGGGAATTCGGATGGCCTTCGCATGAGTGGAGTCTGGCGACAATGCCAGCTCGACATACGTTAGAGACGGGGAAAACTTAACTTGGCAAAACAAAGAGACGATTTTAATCGGTCTAGAGCGGCTAACTTGACGTTAAATCGTTAGAAGTGTATCTCCTTTAAAAAAAGTATATTGATTGGATCTGTTGAGCGTCGAGGGAATTCGGGCGGCCTCTGCATGAGTGACGGGGAAAACTTAACTTGGCAGACGCATTATTGCGTCTTTATTGTTATTAAAGTTTTAGAGATTTGTCAGCTAGCAGTACAAGAAAAGTCGCCAGGTAAATAGATCGAGTGGATGAAAGCTAAGGTAGTCATGGTCCCGGTACAGTCACAGCGGTATTACTGGTCAGATATATTGTATCCAGGGAGACATTTCAACCTCAGGCGGAGAAAATCGCATGAGACACTCGACACGTTTGTGGTGTAATGATACTCCAAGTCTCAAAAGATGAAATCGAGGCAACACTCGCTCCAAAGTGCGATGGGCCTTTCCGTGCTAAGAAGTTAATATCACCAAATGTTGCACGATTTATGAAAAAAGAGGAGCGAAAGAATAAGGTCGTCATCATATCGCAATGAAAGCCATTCCATCGAGAGATTGACGACGACCGACCGAATTAAGTCGTCAATTTGATTAAAAATTTGAGTAGAGTTGACAAAAGTTTTTTTTTAAAACTAACTATAACTTAGTTTATAGTATCCCCATCAGTATTGACGACTAGTAGTAATAATTTTAAGCTAAATAGACAGAACTCCGAAGATGAGCGACGAGCTTATAATCATTAGCAGTGACGAGGAGAGTTCGGCGGGCACTTTTGTGGCGGACGCCGCAGACAACAAAGGGTACGATGAACCAGTGAGCCTAGAACCCCAGCCGTAACAGCAATCGTGAGACCCCCGTAGGGGCCACCCGCGGTACCAGGAGAGAGAACGGGTGACCAACCTTCCAAAATCAGGAGAACACGGGGGACAACGTGAACGGCGCCGATGCCCGCGGAGGTGACACGGGTAAAGAAGCTCACAAATTCGCAAGATAGCTTGTTATAGACAAAGCAAGTAACACGAAATGGTTCATAAAATAATAAAAAATAAATAAATAGTTTCTCGAACAACATTTAAGGTGGCGGTTAGTTGGTGCGACTCAATATAATTGGCGTGGAGATCGCACACAATATACTTATTCAAGAATGAAACGCCCAACGAATCCCGACTAGACGATACTTTGATCCCTACACGTTACGCGTACAGTCAGTGCTTGCAAGTATGTGTGTGTGTATGTACGCACATACTGCATACTCAACTTTAATGTTCCATATCTCCGATAAAAATCGAAAACAAACTTGTACTGCCTAGGGATTAGGCGAGCTTAAGTTCGAAATCTGGAGTCTCTAGCTCTTATAGTCTCTGAGATCGGTTTGCTCATACATACGGACGGACAGACGGACATGGCTATATCGACTCGGCTGTTGATGCTGATCAAGAATATATATACTTTATGGGGTCGGAGATGCTTCCTTCTGCCTGTTACATACTTTTGCACAAAACCATTATACCCTTTTTCCCATTTTTAATGGGATCATGTTGGCGACGCTTTAAATGCAAATATAAGGTCTGAGTTGATGTCCAAATGTGAATTGAAACCTGGCTTTGAAAAGAAAAAAAGCTAATGATATGCAGAAAGCATTTTCATGCAAACGATTTTTACAAATTAATTTTTTAATCTGTGCTTTCATTTACTGTATTTTTCACATTGTATTGTTATTTCTTAAAATTCTATACTCAAGTTTTTTTATTAAAAATTAAAATATAAAAAACTTATTATTATAGTTCTTATTTTTACTTTGAATAAGAAAAAATTAATTTTGTATGCATTTGTATGCGTTTGTATATATATAAAAATCTCAGCACACCTAAGCTCTTAATGCTTCGAAATCGTATTAGGTTTTGTGCATAAACAGACAGTGACATAACATACGACAAAGCAAAAACAAATTTAAATATGGTGGCAGTCCGAGAAGTATAAGCAAAGAAGAAATACAAAGAACCTAGTTGGCATTAGGGAAAACAGGAGCCGATCAGCAGAGCTCAACTTTTTTTCTGTTAAGCGGGAGGGGTCACTGGTTTCCAGTCTATATGGCTTACATAGTCATTGGACAACAATATAATAATTGTCAACTCGTTAGCTAACTTTAAATTGACTTCTGCAATTTTAATTTAAAAAAAAACGATCGGCAATTCTGTCTCAAGGAGTGGCCAGCGGATTTAAAGTCGGGTATATAATAGTTTTGGATAAAAACATCCAACAAAGATATTACCCTGCAACGAAATAGTGATTAAACCAATAAAAGTCGACGCAACAGAAGCATTGCGGAGTCCGGTCAGTGCACCTATCGTCTTTGTTCGGCGATTGTGTATCGACTACAACTCACATTTTGTACCAGATAAACTCGATTCTTAAATGCCTGAGGCTCGGGAATTTTCAGATCCCTTTGGCGGAAGGCAGCCGGGAATGCACAGCGTTTACAGTAAACGACCGTTATATGATTCGAGCAACGCTCTCTGGACTGCATAAAGAGCCGTTTGTACAATGATCGGCCCGGATATGGAAGGGGTTCTGGATGATAAAAAAGTGGTCGGGGCGAAGAAAGAGCAGCACTTGGCAAAACAAAGTGACGTTTTTAATCGGTCTAGAGCGGCTAACTTGACGTTGAATCGTTAGAAGTGCATATTCTTTAAAAAAAAGTATATTGATTCGATCTGTTGAGCGGTGAGGGAATTCGGATGGCCTTCGCATGAGTGGAGTCTGGCGACAATGCCAGCTCGACATACGTTAGAGACGGGGAAAACTTAACTTGGCAAAACAAAGAGACGATTTTAATCGGTCTAGAGCGGCTAACTTGACGTTAAATCGTTAGAAGTGTATCTCCTTTAAAAAAAGTATATTGATTGGATCTGTTGAGCGTCGAGGGAATTCGGGCGGCCTCTGCATGAGTGACGGGGAAAACTTAACTTGGCAGACGCATTATTGCGTCTTTATTGTTATTAAAGTTTTAGAGATTTGTCAGCTAGCAGTACAAGAAAAGTCGCCAGGTAAATAGATCGAGTGGATGAAAGCTAAGGTAGTCATGGTCCCGGTACAGTCACAGCGGTATTACTGGTCAGATATATTGTATCCAGGGAGACATTTCAACCTCAGGCGGAGAAAATCGCATGAGACACTCGACACGTTTGTGGTGTAATGATACTCCAAGTCTCAAAAGATGAAATCGAGGCAACACTCGCTCCAAAGTGCGATGGGCCTTTCCGTGCTAAGAAGTTAATATCACCAAACGTTGCACGATTTATGAAAGAGAAGGAGCGAAAGAATAAGGTCGTCATCATATCGCAATGAAAGCCATTCCATCGAGAGATTGACGACGACCGACCGAATGAAGTCGTCAATTTGATTAAAAATTTGAGTAGAGTTGACAAAAGTTTTTTTTTAAAACTAACTATAACTTAGTTTATAGTATCCCCATCAGTATTGACGACTAGTAGTAATAATTTTAAGCTAAATAGACAGAACTCCGAAGATGAGCGACGAGCTTATAATCATTAGCAGTGACGAGGAGAGTTCGGCGGGCACTTTTGTGGCGGACGCCGCAGACAACAAAGGGTACGATGAACCAGTGAGCCTAGAACCCCAGCCGTAACAGCAATCGTGAGACCCCCGTCGGGGCCACCCGCGGTACCAGGAGAGAGAACGGGTGACCAACCTTCCAAAATCAGGAGAACACGGGGGACAACGTGAACGGCGCCGATGCCCGCGGAGGTGACACGGGTAAAGAAGCTCACAAATTCGCAAGATAGCTTGTTATAGACAAAGCAAGTAACACGAAATGGTTCATAACATAATAAAAAATAAATAAATAGTTTCTCGAACAACATTTAAGGTGGCGGTTAGTTGGTGCGACTCAATATAATTGGCGTGGAGATCGCACACAATATACTTATTCAAGAATGAAACGCCCAACGAATCCCGACTAGACGATACTTTGATCCCTACACGTTACGCGTACAGTCATTGCTTGCAAGTATGTGTGTGTGTATGTACGCACATACTGCATACTCAACTTTAATGTTCCATATCTCCGATAAAAATCGAAAACAAACTTGTACTGCCTAGGGATTAGGCGAGCTTAAGTTCGAAATCTGGAGTCTCTAGCTCTTATAGTCTCTGAGATCGGTTTGCTCATACATACGGACGGACAGACGGACATGGCTATATCGACTCGGCTGTTGATGCTGATCAAGAATATATATACTTTATGGGGTCGGAGATGCTTCCTTCTGCCTGTTACATACTTTTGCACAAAACCATTATACCCTTTTTCCCATTTTTAATGGGATCATGTTGGAGACGCTTTATATGCAAATATAAGGTCTGAGTTGATGTCCAAATGCGAATTGAAACCTGGCTTTGAAAAGAAAAAAAGCTAATGATATGCAGAAAGCATTTTCATGCAAACGATTTTTACAAATTAATTTTTTAATCTGTGCTTTCATTTACTGTATTTTTCACATTGTATTGTTATTTCTTAAAATTCTATACTCAAGTTTTTTATTAAAAATTAAAATATAAAAAACTTATTATTATAGTTCTTATGTTTATTTTGAATAAGAAAAAATTAATTTTGTATGCATTTGTATGCGTTTGTATATATATAAAAATCTCAGCACACCTAAGCTCTTAATGCTTCGAAATCGTATTAGGCTTTGTGCATAAACAGACAGTGACATAACATACGACAAAGCAAAAACAAATTTAAATATGGTGGCAGTCCGAGAAGTATAAGCAAAGAAGAAATACAAAGAACCTAGTTGGCATTAGGGAAAACAGGAGCCGATCAGCAGAGCTCAACTTTTTTTCTGTTAAGCGGGAGGGGTCACTGGTTTCCAGTCTATATGGCTTACATAGTCATTGGACAACAATATAATAATTGTCAACTCGTTAGCTAACTTTAAATTGACTTCTGCAATTTTAATTTAAAAAAAAACGATCGGCAATTCTGTCTTAAGGAGTGGCCAGCGGATTTAAAGTCGGGTATATAATAGTTTTGGATAAAAACATCCAACAAAGATATTACCCTGCAACGAAATAGTGATTAAACCAATAAAAGTCGACGCAACAGAAGCATTGCGGAGTCCGGTCAGTGCACCTATCGTCTTTGTTCGGCGATTGTGTATCGACTACAACTCACATTTTGTACCAGATAAACTCGATTCTTAAATGTCTGAGGCTCGGGAATTTTCAGATCCCTTTGGCGGAAGGCAGCCGGGAATGCACAGCGTTTACAGTAAACGACCGTTATATGATTCGAGCAACGCTCTCTGGACTGCATAAAGAGCCGTTTGTACAATGATCGGCCCGGATATGGAAGGGGTTCTGGATGATAAAAAAGTGGTCGGGGCGAAGAAAGAGCAGCACTTGGCAAAACAAAGTGACGTTTTTAATCGGTCTAGAGCGGCTAACTTGACGTTGAATCGTTAGAAGTGCATATTCTTTAAAAAAAAGTATATTGATTCGATCTGTTGAGCGTTGAGGGAATTCGGATGGCCTTCGCATGAGTGGAGTCTGGCGACAATGCCAGCTCGACATACGTTAGAGACGGGGAAAACTTAACTTGGCAAAACAAAGAGACGATTTTAATCGGTCTAGAGCGGCTAACTTGACGTTAAATCGTTAGAAGTGTATCTCCTTTAAAAAAAGTATATTGATTGGATCTGTTGAGCGTCGAGGGAATTCGGGCGGCCTCTGCATGAGTGACGGGGAAAACTTAACTTGGCAGACGCATTATTGCGTCTTTATTGTTATTAAAGTTTTAGAGATTTGTCAGCTAGCAGTACAAGAAAAGTCGCCAGGTAAATAGATCGAGTGGATGAAAGCTAAGGTAGTCATGGTCCCGGTACAGTCACAGCGGTATTACTGGTCAGATATATTGTATCCAGGGAGACATTTCAACCTCAGGCGGAGAAAATCGCATGAGACACTCGACACGTTTGTGGTGTAATGATACTCCAAGTCTCAAAAGATGAAATCGAGGCAACACTCGCTCCAAAGTGCGATGGGCCTTTCCGTGCTAAGAAGTTAATATCACCAAATGTTGCACGATTTATGAAAGAGGAGGAGCGAAAGAATAAGGTCGTCATCATATCGCAATGAAAGCCATTCCATCGAGAGATTGACGACGACCGACCGAATTAAGTCGTCAATTTGATTAAAAATTTGAGTAGAGTTGACAAAAGTTTTTTTTTAAAACTAACTATAACTTAGTTTATAGTATCCCCATCAGTATTGACGACTAGTAGTAATAATCTTAAGCTAAATAGACAGAACTCCGAAGATGAGCGACGAGCTTATAATCATTAGCAGTGACGAGGAGAGTTCGGCGGGCACTTTTGTGGCGGACGCCGCAGACAACAAAGGGTACGATGAACCAGTGAGCCTAGAACCCCAGCCGTAACAGCAATCGTGAGACCCCCGTCGGGGCCACCCGCGGTACCAGGAGAGAGAACGGGTGACCAACCTTCCAAAATCAGGAGAACACGGGGGACAACGTGAACGGCGCCGATGCCCGCGGAGGTGACACGGGTAAAGAAGCTCACAAATTCGCAAGATAGCTTGTTATAGACAAAGCAAGTAACACGAAATGGTTCATAAAATAATAAAAAATAAATAAATAGTTTCTCGAACAACATTTAATGTGGCGGTTAGTTGGTGCGACTCAATATAATTGGCGTGGAGATCGCACACAATATACTTATTCAAGAATGAAACGCCCAACGAATCCCGACTAGACGATACTTTGATCCCTATACGTTACGCGTACAGTCAGTGCTTGCAAGTATGTGTGTGTGTATGTACGCACATACTGCATACTCAACTTTAATGTTCCATATCTCCGATAAAAATCGAAAACAAACTTGTACTGCCTAGGGATTAGGCGAGCTTAAGTTCGAAATCTGGAGTCTCTAGCTCTTATAGTCTCTGAGATCGGTTTGCTCATACATACGGACGGACAGACGGACATGGCTATATCGACTCGGCTGTTGATGCTGATCAAGAATATATATACTTTATGGGGTCGGAGAAGCTTCCTTCTGCCTGTTACATACTTTTGCACAAAACCATTATACCCTTTTTCCCATTTTTAATGGGATCATGTTGGAGACGCTTTAAATGCAAATATAAGGTCTGAGTTGATGTCCAAATGCGAATTGAAACCTGGCTTTGAAAAGAAAAAAAGCTAATGATATGCAGAAAGCATTTTCATGCAAACGATTTTTACAAATTAATTTTTTAATCTGTGCTTTCATTTACTGTATTTTTCACATTGTATTGTTATTTCTTAAAATTCTATACTCAAGTTTTTTTATTAAAAATTAAAATATAAAAAACTTATTATTATAGTTCTTATTTTTACTTTGAATAAGAAAAAATTAATTTTGTATGCATTTGTATGCGTTTGTATATATATAAAAATCTCAGCACACCTAAGCTCTTAATGCTTCGAAATCGTATTAGGTTTTGTGCATAAACAGACAGTGACATAACATACGACAAAGCAAAAACAAATTTAAATATGGTGGCAGTCCGAGAAGTATAAGCAAAGAAGAAATACAAAGAACCTAGTTGGCATTAGGGAAAACAGGAGCCGATCAGCAGAGCTCAACTTTTTTTCTGTTAAGCGGGAGGGGTCACTGGTTTCCAGTCTATATGGCTTACATAGTCATTGGACAACAATATAATAATTGTCAACTCGTTAGCTAACTTTAAATTGACTTCTGCAATTTTAATTTAAAAAAAACGATCGGCAATTCTGTCTCAAGGAGTGGCCAGCGGATTTAAAGTCGGGTATATAATAGTTTTGGATAAAAACATCCAACAAAGATATTACCCTGCAACGAAATAGTGATTAAACCAATAAAAGTCGACGCAACAGAAGCATTGCGGAGTCCGGTCAGTGCACCTATCGTCTTTGTTCGGCGATTGTGTATCGACTTCAACTCACATTTTGTACCAGATAAACTCGATTCTTAAATGTCTGAGGCTCGGGAATTTTCAGATCCCCTTGGCGGAGGGCAGCCGGGAATGCACAGCGTTTACAGTAAACGACCGTTATATGATTCGAGCAACGCTCTCTGGACTGCATAAAGAGCCGTTTGTACAATGATCGGCCCGGATATGGAAGGGGTTCTGGATGATAAAACAAACTTGTACTGCCTAGAGATTGGGCGAGTTTAAGTTTGAAATCTGGAGTCTCTAGCTCTTATCTCTGAGATCGACGGGCTCATACATACGGACAGACAGACGGACGGACGGACAGACGGACATGTCTATATCGACTCGACTGTTGATGCTGATAAAGAATATATATATTTTATAAGGTCGGAGATGCTTCCTTCTGCCTGTTGCATACTTTTGCACAAAACCATTATACCCTTTTTCCCATTTTTAATAGGATCAGGGTATAAAAATTCGTACGTATGTATAAATTAGTGTCTACGCATTTAGAAATGCGGGGTCTAAAATGTTTGGGCTAACAATTTTATTTCTTGCAACCGTTACGGCGAGCATTAAATTCTGCAACTTTATCTTTAGCATTCTATTGCTTGCCAGAAACGTCTCATTCAAAAGACTGGAGTCGACTTGTAAGTTCCTTGTATTAATTTTTACCTGCCTTTTGCTTGAACTAACTATTTGCATCTCCGTAAATCTAATTTTCTCTAAGTCTTTGGCATCCGGTATACCTTCTACGACTTTCAACACGGAACACAGGAAGTCTAAGCGCCTGGATAACCTGGTGCCCGCCTAACGCCTCTAATAAATTTCGGAGATGAGAAGATGATTATAAGAACCGTAGCTTAAAGAGTTAGTACTAAAACCACGAATTTTGATAAAGTGTAAGTGATTTTGACCACAAGGTAAATCATTCAAAATAAGGTAATCAAAAAATAGTGATTCAAAAACTAGCTAGCCTCCGATCACGTAGGCAGCGAAAGTAGCAGCGAACCAGCCTCTCCCTTGGGCATGATTGGTCGAGGCTCTTGTGCATTATTATGTTCCTGCTGACTACTACTGCGCTGGCTTAATTGGCCTTGTTGCTTACGTTGTTCATAAAAATGAGGATTTTTTGCACCAATTGATTGTTCGTCGGATTGCCGAGAAGTTTTCTCTTTCAGGTAACCATTTGATTTGCTCTCCCTATCTTCCTGGCTTTTTGCGAAGTTACTTGCAACGTATGCCTCTCATGGTAAGATTTTGCCGCAAAGAGCACGTCCGTTTAAGCCCTGAATTTTTCGCACAAGCCCTTCGCCAATGATGGTTCATAGGACATATTCCCGAAAATCAGTCATTTGACGGCATCAAGTGATCCATCGCAATAGACATCGTTTCTTATTTCAATATGCGCTGCCGCCACTCGATCCGACAGTTAACTGATCCTGTTGATCAATGCATGTTCTCTCTGTCGATCCCGAGCAGCTTTTTCAGCGAAGGCGCTCATAACGGCTGTCTGTCTTAAGGATTTAACCTCTTATTGTGCACATAGAGACTTTCTCGCATACAGCATTTACTCTTTATTTAAAAAACTTTGTGCTGTGTGAAACTGCAGATTTTTGAATAACAATTTTTTTTTTTTAATGAGCTGTTGCGCATCTTAACCAATTGTACCGAAAAGTGAGGCAGATTCACTGTATTTTTGCTGCCTGTGTGAACGGAGGCAAGCAACTGCAGATTTTTGAATTACTTATGCTTCACTTTATGGTTGAAATGATGACACGTGTGAAGTAACTTTTAATTTGTCGGGTACCACTCGTTGGGCGCGAATTAATGTCTTTATGCATTTAGAAATGAAATTGTGTAGACAAATAACGGATTCAAAATTGAATCTTTATTTTATGTTAAGTGACAGATTAAATTCTAAAACGGAAGTGAGAGGAAGACGCTTAAGTTAATGAAGAGACTGTTCTTGTATCGATATATGATATAACCAATATCTTTTAACCACTTCATGTGAACTACCTTCCACAATACTGCTGTGCCTGCCAGCCACAAAAACATCATTCGGTCAAGTGGAGAATTTAATAATGTTAACATTAGTTGACATATACATTTATATTTGTAAACGGCCAGAAAAAAAATTCCTATGAATGTGTTTGAGTTCCCCAAACACTCCTAAACACTCTGTTTATGCAGCAGTTATCCAAAAGGTACTGTACTCCAAAGAAAATGTACTTGTTGTAATGCCCAGTAATTTTTCCCTCAGAAAGCAACTCAAAGTAATAAACAAGTTATCAAATATAGTTTTTTTTACCAACTTGTAACAGTTTACCACGAAGAGTATGCAAAATTGATAATGAATTTTGAAGATAACAAACAAAATTACTTTGGGGACACGAATGTTTAGAGGAAGAACAATATCCATCTTCGCACTATTTGCACTATTATTTATTATGTTACATTGATGCTTGACGTTGATGATTGACTACAAAAAAAAGAACATTAAATTTTTTTTTTTGTTCTAGTTCAAACAAGTAAGAAATCTTTTTTCGAGAAATCCCGTCTTGACGATATTTTGAACACTATACTTTATGCGTACAATCACTGCTTGCAAATATGTGTGTGTGTATGTACGCACAATGTTCCGTATCTCTTAATGTCTTAAACGCCGTTTCAAAGTTTTTCAAATTCAAGATTTTGTTGATTTCAATCACATGTGTATATCAGAAACTGGAAGAGTTATCGAAAATCGAAAACAAACTTGTACTGCCTAGTGATTAGGCGAACTTATGTTAGAAATCTGGAGTCTCTAGGTCTAGGTACATGCATACTGCATACATAACTTGAATGTCCATATCTCCGGTGATTCTTAGCCGATTTTAATAAAAATTTCACAGGTCGTCATTATTTTGTTAAATGTATCAAACGCCGTCTCAAAGTTTTCCAAATTCAATATTTTTTTGTTATCGATCCCATGGGTATATCAAAAACGGAAAGAGTTATCGAAAATTGAAAACAAACTTGTACTGCCTACGAATTAGGCGAGCTTAAGTTTCAAATCTGGAGTTTCTAGCTCTTAAAGTATCTGAGATCGACGCGTTCAAACATACAGACAGACGGACATGGCTATATCGACTCGACTGTTGATGCTGATCAAGAATATATATACTTTATGGGGTCGGAGATGCTTCATTCTGCCTGTTACATACTTTTGCACAAAACCATTATACCCTTTTTCCCATTTTTAATGGGATCAGGGTAGAAAGATAGAAAACTATAGAAAATCGTTGTTATTTGTGTCAGAAAGATAGTAGCTACAAATAAAAATACATTTTTTTCACATAAGTGTAAAAGTTTTATTAAAAATGCCAGCCGCAAAGGGAAAGAAGCTTAATAAAATTAAACAACGCGAAATAAAGTCTGATCCAATATTCATAGAAGGTACCGATGAAACCAATGTGTTAGAGCTGAATTTATATAAAGATATTAATGATAACTTCTTTAACGAAGCTAGTCGGGTAAATATTTTAATTTGAAATGTGTAAATGAAAATTTCAAACGGTATCTTTAGATCGTCCAATTTTTAATGGAAGCCGAACGTTTTTTTGAGGCATCCCGCATTAAGCGGTATGCTGACATTATATTTAATTTGCACCGTTGCTATGTGAACGAAGTTAATGATAATACAGTCATGCGTCCACAAATAATATCAACAGAAAATAAACTAAGACTAGCACTGGATTTGACTGCAACTTCTGAAGAGGCTTTACTAAAACTTAAGGATACCCTACGCGACGCCTGGAAAGAGTCTGACGCTTCAGCACTAAGAGAACAATTAGTGCAAGAGAAACTTCAAGAAGTTCTTATAAAATGTGAAGGGATTGCCGACAGGGACACTGGCAAAACGGACGATTCAGCAGAGTAAGTCTGAAAATTTATGTCCGCCCATACTTTTTATACCCTGATCCCATTAAAAATGGGAAAAAGGGTATAATGGTTTTGTGCAAAAGTATATAACAGGCAGAAGGAAGCTTCTCCGACCTTATAAAGTATATATATTCTTGATCAGCATCAACAGTCGAGTCGATATAGACATGTCCGTCTGTCCGCCGTTTAACAAAATAATGACAATCTGAAATTTTTATTAAAATCGGTTGAGAAACACCGGAGATATGGAACCTTGAAGTTGAGTATGCAGTATGCAGTATGGTCGTACACACACGCCCACATACTTGCAAGCACTGATTAAACGCGTAAAGTATAGGGATCAGGGTATCGTCTAGTCGGGATTTCTCGACTAGAGCCTTCTTACTTGTTGCTTATAAAGCTGTTTTAATTATAGATTCGGGTATCTAGCCAAATACAAAAACATCATTCTTCGCGAACGTGATAGATTGGCAAGTGAGGTAATTGACATGGAAAAGAGATTAACCACAAATCGATACTACTCTGAAAATCTTGAGTATATTATAAGAAATAATGAAGATGCACTTAGCAAAATGGCTTCAAGAGTAAAATTTTCGGAGGGCGAACGAATTAATATCGAATCAAAACTACGAGCTCTAATGAAATCCATGGAGGAACAGAAAGAAGCGCATGGTAAGACTATGAATAGGCTTGAAACAGCAAATAGAGACTTGGGCGAGACCACTCGTAAGTTAAATCAAAAAACGACTGATTTTGACCGGCAGAAAGTACTGGTAGATAAATACAAAAGTGAGGTAAATTCACTCAACAAGTCCATTCACAAGCACGAGGATGATATTAATGATTTGATTAAAAACCAAAAGAACAACGACGAGATAATTAAGCAGCTGAGACTTACTGAAAAGGAAAAGTCTACCGAAGTTATCCAGTTGACAAATAAATTAAAAAAGTCAGTGGAAGATCTAAACAATACAAGCAGTCGATTGTTTAAGCTTAATCGAAAAGTTATGATACTTAACAACGAAATAATGCGACATAAGTAAAAAAATGTTGTGTAATAAATACGACATATTACTAAAACCCTTTAATTTAGAAACAATATAAATTCACTTGAAAAGGATGTCCTTAATGCCAGTGGACGAGCAGATGATATTCGGCGCATTAAAGATTCTTTGCAGAAAGAGCGCGATAGTTTACGCAGCGAAATTATCAAATTAAATAACTCTATCGCTGATTTGCGGCATGATATGATGCTCAAGACAAACATGATAAGCTCTTTAAATTTGGACTTAAATAAGGTGAATATAAGACTTGATGAGGCATATATACTAAAGTCAAAGGCTGAAAAGGAACGGGATGAAATGGCACAGGAAATGGAAACTCTATACGAGAGAATAGAAAATTACCAAGGTAAGCTCAAAACAACTACATTTACCATATACAATTTATATAACTTACTAAATTTTGTCGCTTTTCTCTCCACCATTTTGGTAAAAGCATACTTTAACCTAATAGCTTCAATATCATCTGTCAACAAAATATTCCTTCATAAATCGGTTGACCAATTAAGACAAATTTTTACAACTTGCGTTTGAAAATTATTAGCGTGAATGTTTAAATTATTTTAACTTAGATATTGGCAACATTTTGAACTATCGCATAAATGATTAGGACATTATCTTAGCAGACCTAAAAGGACATAAGTATTTTTACGATTATTCAGAAACAGACGTTTTAAAAAATTACTACATCAATATTTTGGAGATTCTAGCACAAAAATTGTGGAAGATATGGGAATGTATGCTGTACATCTTTTGGGCTAGATATCCATCTGTATGCTGTACATCTTTTGGGCTAGATATCCCTATCCAAACTTGATGACTGTTAACCAAAAGCTGTCGAAGATCTAAGCATTCGTGTTTTTAAAAGACATACAAGCTTTCATGGAGATCTGGTTTGGTGAGTGTAAAAATTAAAAACTGTGGAAGATATGGGGATTCGTGGAAGCCAAATTTTCGATGCTGGATTTTTGGGGGAAGTAACTAGCTTAACTTATCTTGTTTCCGATGTACACAAGGGATCGATAACAACAAAATCTTAAATTTGGAAAACTTTGTGACGGCGCTTAAGACATTAGACAAAATTATGACAATCTGTGAAATTTGTATTGAAAACGGTTGAGAAACGCCGGAGGTATGGAACATTGAATTCGAGTATGCAGTATGAATTATGCACAAACACATACTTGAAAGCACTGATTGTTCGCGTAAAGTATAGTGTTCAGGGTACCGTTTAGCTCTTAATTACCTTATATTTTGTGTCATCTGGCAGTATAGATTTATCAGTACATTTGTGATCATAGAAAATGGGAAAAAGGGTATAACGGTTTTGTGGGGGTAAAAAGGTGTTACGGTTTTGTGCCAAAGTTTGTAACAGGCAGAAGAGATCATATCCGAACCCTAAAAGAATGTATATATTCTTGATCAGTATCAAAAGCTGAGTCAATATAGACATGTCCGTCTGTCCGTCCGTCTGTCCTTCCGTCTGTCCGTCCGTCTAACCGTCCGTCTGTCTGTCCATCCGTCCGTCCGTCTGTCCGTCAGTCTGTCCGTCCGTCTGTCCGTCCGTATGTATGAACGCGTCGATCTTAGAGACTATAAAGCAGCGTTCGGGGAACTTTTTGAATCATTACCCCAAATTTTTTTTGTTAAACTTGACCTTTCCCCATAGTAAAGAGCAAAACAAAAAAATAAAAATAAAAAAAGGGTCAATAACATAGAAAATAAAAAAATATGTACATTTTGATCATTACCCAAAAATATTGTTGTGTAAGTTGCCATTACCCCAAAATATTGTTGTGTAAGTTGCCATTACCCCATTATGTTGTGTATGTTGGCATTAGCCCATGGTAAAGAGTAAAAAAAATCGGTTAAGAAACACCGGAGATATGGAACATTAAAGTTGAGTTTGCAGTATGTGCGTACATACACACACACATACTTGCAAGCACTGACTGTACGCGTAAAGTATAGGGATCAGGGTATCGTCTAGTCGGGATTTCTCGACTAGAGCCTTCTTACTTGTTATACCCTGATCCCATTAAAAATGGGAAAAAGGGTATAATGGTTTTGTGCAAAAGTATGTAACAGGCAGAAGGAAGCATCTCCGACCTTATAAAGTATATATATTCTTGAGTCAACAGTCGAGTCGATATAGCCATGTCCGTCTGTCCGTCCGTATGTATGTATATTTCTAATTACTTCCGAAATAGCTGACAATGTAATTTGATCTTATAAATAAATCCTGTAATACCATCCCCTAGGATAGAAAAATTATCTGGTACTATATGGTATTATCACATCTTTAACAGTTATAATTTATTCAGGCTTATTTGTTGGGGCGCCTGTGACGGTGGAGTTCCAGGTTAACTAGTGATAGTATTGGTAATGATATTCGGTGAAGTATTGTTATGTTTTAAGTTTTGCTCTAAAGGTTCAAGCTCGTCGTGCAAATTTAAAGCAACAGCCCAAGTTGAAGGATTTTTGCTCTTTTAAGGATTTTTAAGGTGTTCTTTTTCTGATCCGATCTTTAATGCAAAAACGTTTGGTCATATTCTACACTGTTGCTCTTTTCATGTTTCTGTTGCTGATGTAGAGGTTAGTTTTGTTTTTGTTATATTAGCTTTAGATGAGAAGTTTATTGAATTTTTACTCATGGCCGTTGGTTAAGGGAACTTGGCTGTTTTCCGCTTTGCATGTTTCATAGTGTTGACCACAGCTCTCTGATTTTGTTGTAGTTTTGTACGTACATCTTAGTGTGATTCATAAATTTTATTAGTTTTATGGGTTTACTTTTGTTAAGGCTTAAATGTGAGATTTGTTTTGCTAATCTGACCATAATTTTATATATATTTTATTTTGTTTTTATTGTCCAAATGTTGGAGAGGGGAATTACTTTGCGCGCCGTAGTTGACATGGCCAAGTAGCCACCCGCGTTTCTGGCTACTCTACCGGCTAAAACTCTTTCCTTGTTCCTTTACGGTCACCACACTCTATTAACCCTGGACGCTTGCCTAAGACAAGATCCTTCATGTGACCTTAGAGTCCCTCTACTTCTTGCTTATTTATTTCAGACTCGAACTCGCTTTGAGCTCGATCCAGATCAGCTTTCTTATCTCTTAAATTTCTCTGTACGTATTGAGCCACACGGCCCCAATTACTGTCTCTTTGAAGCATAACGTCTACTATATTGTCGGGTGTAATATTTGTCCATGTTTCCTGATTTAGCATCAGGTGTTCCAGTTTGCTTCAACCAAAGAACGTTTGTTCAGCATTGTCGCTGCAATACAGACAGTGCTGCCTTTTCCACTCGGTGAAGGTAGTTGCGCAAGTAACCATTACAAAAGCTGTGTTATGCAGTAATCTACCTCACCATGCTTTCTTTTGATCCACGGCACCAGTTTCCTTCAGTTTTCCAATAAGAGAAGAGACCACCACCAGCTAGCCGTGCATTATACATGCTCAGTAGAAGTTCTGGGTTCTAGTGGTAGACTAGCTTCAGAGCGTTATTTGGTATCCCAACCGGGCCAGGTGCTTTCTTATCCTTTATCGTAAGGACCGCTCTTTCCAGTTCTCCCTGGGTAAAGAGAGATTTGTCTCATTTCCTTTGCGGTCTGATTGGGTGCCGTGGGATCAGCGCGGCAACTATGTTCTCCATCGTCATGGATTCTTTAGCTTCAACAGATTTTAGGACCACCTACTGCCACCAGCTGCAGGATGTGCTCTGGTTTAAAGCTCGTCATAAGCCGTCGGAAACTGTGACACTTCCTGCGCAAATCCGCTATCTTTGGTCTCCACCAGTAAACCTGCTTTTCCCGTGGTAGGGCCTACCTGGGGGCATAGAAGCCACACAGGCCGCCCTATTCTGCCCGACCTCCTCCATCCTTGCAGCACCCCCTCTAAGACTAGGTCCTTAGCCGGTCCTAACCTTAACCTTAATTAATTCTTCACTAATCTCTACCTTGTCAACGTTTTTCGAAAGAAAAACTAAAAGCTCCGTCCACCTAGTTTCAGCTGCTGAGAACGTTAAAAAAAATGTCGGAAGACCAAACTGCCTAATCATAACCATAACTTTTTTTTTTCTGATTCCCAGTGAGCGGGCGACGTGCGAATACCTTTCAAAACCCTACAGCCATCATCGTGGCGAATTAAATTTTCTATATGCTCTTCGTTGAGAGCGTTTGCTGCGGAAATGCCTTGAGTGGCGCTGTGCTTACGTAAGCAAATGGATGTATTGTTCCTTATATTAATCATCTCCAACTTTTTATAGTTAAAAAATAATTTATCAGTTCTACAACCTCTCCTATCGAAATTCCTAAGCTCAGACCTAACTATGGTTGTAAAACTTTCTATGCATTTTCTTTTAATGCCAGCGAATATTGTTGGGAAGGCCAGTTCCTCGGAGTCGCAATCTGCAATCATATCTAAAGGACGCTGGCCTACTCCAGGTGCCATTACAATTCTCTGCACCGCTACATTTTCAGAAGGGACGTTTTCTAATAATGTTTCCTGACCTCCAGGATTCAAACATTCTTCTTCTACATTATTTTCGTGGTTTGTGGAGGTTTGATCAGATATTTCTATAAGATCTGAAACTAAGTCCCTATCTTCTGCTGATGCAACAAAGGGAACTGTGTCAGACGAAAAAGTTGACAACCACGATTCATTGATATCAATCTGGTTTTTTCCATACAGTTCTGTGTTTACTAAAAATCTGATTGCATCAGCAATTTTTGAAGACCTAATGGATTTGGCCATGAAATCATGGCTATATTCCATCCTACGCTTGAAGTGTATCTGAACAACATCGGCTTCATTGAACGCCCGTGGAAGTGACCTTACAACATTGTCTACGGCAATTGGGACATTAACCACTGCTCCCTTAATGGCGTTGTGTTCCTGGCTTGTTATTGTACGAAACGGACAAGGACTGATAAATTGCTAATATAAGTCGGCTCTTTCCGACGCCAGCACCACCTCCAACAAATTCATAGTACACAGATTTTTTGTTGGCATTGTGAAAAACGTTTGTTAAATATTGCTTCTGCTTTAAATTAAGGGACCTAACAATATGTGCTAAGCTCTCAGCTGAAAATAAAGCTGGTAGCTTAATCAATCGGACATTATCTCCTACATTTTCATCTGTATTATTGCCATCAACATTTAAAACATTTAATTGAGGATTTAATACGATTTTCTGGTAATCCTTATACTCGAAAATTATTATCTACTCTGTCTACGTTATCTACAATTTCTTCCTCTTCATCCCGCACAGCACTACTAAGTGCATCCTGAAGTTCTTTGTCGTCCAAAATATTAAATATTCTACGATTATTTTCAACTATATCTCGATTTTCGCTACAATATAATTCGCAATCTTGAGTAACTAGTTCTAAATTCTCATCCCTCCACGGCGCATATAGCATAACTATCTACCGAAAATAATTAGTCCTATCGGTGTTTATATTGAATCTTCTGTAACGGATTATACACGGACTTAGCCTCTTTCTAATAAAACCACTACGATCACGAAGTGCGAAAACTAATGATTCAGAAGTACGGGTGATTGGTTATCAGTTTGTTCATTAATATTATGGCGAGCACCACTTTGCTTTTTGCTTTAACTATAAAAAGCAGCAAAATCAGCTAAGCATCAATTTTCTAAGGCAACGGGGCGTTGAACATAGTGTTCTATAAGTCCTAATTCAAATATACCTGTTGAGTCAACGAGTAAATTTTGTAACTGGATTAAGGATTCTAACCCGTTGCTCTGGCAATGAAGTATTGATATATACTTCAGCATTACTGCTTTCGCACAGACGCATACCCAAACAGCAGTAAACGGCTTCTTGGGCGGATATTTCAGTACTTGAAATGATTTTGTGACCTATATGTTGTAACTTTTGCTTGATTGTTACATTGCCCCTACTAATAACCTCACTTACTGCATCACGCATTATTTTGAAATATCTGTCTGGGACTTGTTAATATAATTAACGACGTAACTGCAGCAAGCATACGGATCTAAAATAAACTGAATATCAATGTTGGCTCGCTGCAGTTGAAGAAGATGAGTATTGTAAGCGTTAAGCTTAAGAGCCGCAAGCGTTCATTTTAAAAACATTAATATAATTTTAAGCAAATCGACGTATTGTTTTCCTAATATTAACTTTTTATAGTTAAAAAATAATTTATCAGTTCTACAATTTCTTCTTTCGAAATTCCTAAGCTCAGACCTAACTATGGTTGTAAAACTTTCTGTGCATTTTCTCTTAATGCCAGCGAATATTGTTGGGAAGGCCAGTTCCTCGGAGTCGCAATCTGCAATCATATCCAAAGGACGCTGGCCTTCTACAGGTGCCATTACAATTCTCTGCACCGCTACATTTTCAGAAGGGACGTTTTATCGATCCCATGTGTATATCGGAAACGGGATGAGTTATCGAAAATCAAAAACAAATTTGTACTGCCTAGGGGTTAGGCGAGCTTAAGTTCCAAGTCTGGAGTCTCTAACTCTTATAGTCTCTGAGACCGGTTTGCTCTTACATACGGACGGACTGAAGGACATGGCTATATCGAGTCGGCTGTTGACGCTGATCAAGAATATTTATATTTTATGGGGTCGGAGATGCTTCCTTCTGCCTGTTACATACTTTTGCACAAAACCGTTATACCCTTATTTCCCATTTTTAATGGGATCAGGGTATAAAAAACAAGTAAGAAGACTCTAGTCGAGAAATCCCGACTAGACGATACCCTGAACCCTATACCTTACGCGTACAGTCAGTGCTTGCAAGTATTTGAGTGTGTATGTACGCACATACTGCATACTGCATTCTCAACTTTAATGTTCCATATCTCCGGTGTTTCTCAACCGATTTCAATAAAAATTTCACAGATTGTTTTTATTTTGATCAATAATCCAAATGCCACCTAAAATTTTTCAAGTTCATGATTTTATTGTTATCAATCCCATGTGTAAATTAAGGTTTTTATGCATTTAGAAATGCAATTGTACAAAAATATATTAAGATGATCTTTATTTTTTTAGATTCAATCATTATTATTTATTTTTGTTACAGCAGCTTAGTATCAAGTGTCAGATTAAATTTTAAAACGGAAGTGAGTGTGTGGTGCTTAAACTAAAGAAGGTTCCTCTCTTATATCGATGTACGATATAGCATCGATATATTTTAACTATCATTATGATTATTTTAACTACTCCCCCTTCAAGCCTAAGGTCGTCCTCGGCCGATCCTGTCTCAGTAATCACCTCCCTAAGCCTCTGAATCGCCTTCGTATTGCATCCATTCCAGCAATGAAGGTACGAGAGACTAAGTGGTTAAAGAAACGCTGGGCAGATTGCACAAATAAGTCGCTTGTACTAAATCCTAGTGTGGATTGGGAAGCCGGCGTGAGTACCGCTAATGTAAGAAGCGAAGTTGCTGGTCCTGGCGTAAACAGGGGTCTGCCTGTGGTGCCTCAGTTGTAGTGCTTTGAAAAATGGCAACTTCCTGAAAGGCCGCCGATGGAGCTGTAGTAGTAGTTGGTGGTGCAGTAAAGTTCCTGGATTAGAGCTTGAGAAGTTAGTTCTGGGGTCCGTAGCTTTGAAGTAAAGTGGGAGCCCACAGTGGGTGGTGGAAATAATGGAGGGGATTAAGCAATTACATAAGGTGCCCTATGAAGTGTTGGTGGACTCTTCAAGCCGAACTGATTTTAAGTCTGCGTGATTTAGAATACAACATTTAAATGCGTAATGGCGAACATTAAATTTTGCAACTCCATTATCAACATTGCATTCCTGGATAGCAGCGTCTCATATAAATGTGAGCTTGTGAGCCTTTGGCTGCTTTGAGAATTTAATTGACAGTGGTTGGCTTATATTTATTTGCCTATTGTTCGTGTTAATAAGATGCATTTCTCAATAGTGTCACTTATGCCCTTGTCTATCTTTAAGCACCTGGTTAGTTCTAGCAACGTGCTATGAAAACGCTCTACTTGCAATAGATCACCCTGACTTTTGGGAAAAAGTTCATGAGTTGAAGCAAGGCTGGCTTCAGATCCTCAATGGTTCTCAAATCAATGGATTGCACGACAGCAAACTTGGAGAACTTTTCAATGCAAGAGAGAAAAAATTTCTTGTCCGTAGAGAAAATATCGACGTGTAACATTTTCCCTGTGTGCGCATGTTTCGAATTTTGAGCAATTTCGTTAGCCAGCTTTGTCATTTTTGGAAAGTAATAATCAGAGAGAACCTGCTTCACATTTTTTTGGGCCGATCTATGGACTCTATTGTGCTCAGCAAAATTTCCCTTCTTTCTTCTACCCTGAATATGTCCACCACACGATTCTTGCAATGCCAGAATTTGGTGGATGGAAACTTCCTAACTACCTCGTCCTGTATCATTGCTAGTGTGTGCAGATCGCAACGGATGGCGTTTACGCCCTTTGGTATAATTACCCCTGCAAGTTCGTTCAGTAACGATTCTTTGTAGGTGAAATTGATTGTGTGGCGCTTTTTGTTCCCAAACAAAATTAAACTGCGTTTCGATGGGGAGCGCGCCTCATCTAGGATTATCTGGTTTTGATAACTATTCAACGGTTTATCAGTTGTTTCAATGGTGTAAGTGAGAGAAAGTTCACTATGGACCGTTGCTGCACAAGACCCGGTTCCTTGATCTTCTAAAGCGTTAAGCTGTTTCCTGGACAAGGCATCTGCAACTAGATTCTCTTTGCCCGGCTTATAAAAGATTCGCGCATTAGTCTCGTCTATGCGCGCTTTCCACCTTAGGATTGGATTCCCACACCGTAAAGGTTAAGGGCTGGTGGTCAGTAAAGATATTTATATCTTTAAAACCATACAGATAATGCCGCAGTTTAGCGAGGGCCCATACAGTAGCCAATAATTCACGCTCGTTAGTCGCGTAATTATCTTCGCTGTCGTTCAATTTCCTTGATATCATTGTAATCGGACGTCCCTCTTGGGCTAAAGCTGCGCCTTTCCGTAAGCTGAAGCATCTGTTGTTAGATCAAATGACTTCTTATAATCGGGGTACTGGAGCATAACGTCTTCAGATGCCCAGACATTACGCAGCTTTTGAAAAGCCTGCAGTTGTTTTTGAGATAACTGTACCGGAATTTTCCGTGATTTGTATCTACTGACAGTTCCGTTTTCCCTCTTCAACATTTCTGAAATAGGTCTGCTATCGCAGCGAAATCTTTGATAAGACATCTATAGTAACCTGCGAGACACATGAACAACCTTATTTCGAATACTGTTTTGGGTTCCGGAAAATCCTTTATGGCCCTTACTTTTTCTGGGTCAGTTGTTGCACCGCTACTGGTAACTATAAACCCAAGAAAGTTCACGCTCTTCTTAAAAAAATGTCCACATGCGTGATGTGGGAATCCTCGTCTTCTGAAAAGACAATCACATCATCGACGTAGACATAGCAAAATTTTCCTAACTTTTCAATTCATACTTCCCTCCATTTGCCGAAAAGGAAGTTTTCTCACGGTCGCGCTCTGCGAGTATGATTTGATGACAGCCAGACTTGAGGTCTAGCGTTCAAAAGTACTTGGATTTACCTAAGTTACCCCGGATAAAAGAAATATTAGGCATAGAGTATTTGTCGGGTATCGTGCGTTCGTTAAGCTTACGAAAGTCAGCAAAATCAAAGTGTTTCGATTACCCTCCCCGTCAGTGCTTTTCTTATCTACAAACCATATGGGGTTATTGTAAGGGGAGACTGACTTTTGAATTATACCATTCTTGAATAGATTCTGAATTTCTTTGTTAACGAAATCAGCTGCCCCCATTGGATATGGATAGAGTTTAGCATAAATAGGTTCTTCACCTGTCGTCCTGATGGTAGCCACCATCGAGGTATTGTAAGGCAAGGCTTCATTAGGGTCTGCAAATAGTACTATTAGAAATGCGTCTCTAACTGAAGGAGGTGCATCTGAACAATCTACGTCAGTGAAATTTACGTCAGTACAGGTGTGAAAGGAAATCTGTTCAGCTTCCGTGCCCCATTTAAGTTGACCAGAAGCTAAGCATAACGATGCCCTTACCCGTTTTAATAGGTCGAGACCGATTATTCCATCGAACATCGATAGGTTCGATAGGAGGAAGAAGGTTGATCTTACGTTGAATAAAGAAACAAATCATTTCTGAGTAATTGCAGTTTTGCCATGAATGGAGTGAATTGAGAAAGGAGTGTCTACCGAGCGGACGCCTCTCAATATCTTATGTGGTCAATAATGAATTTCATATCGAGCCCCGCTCCTCCTGAGTCATAATTATCTGTGTCATTGTCGTTTATTTCTGCCGCTATGTTAGAGGCAGCATTGGGATAAGTCTCTGTACCTTGTTTCGCGTCCTGCGTTACATGGTTCACCCTTTGTTGTTTTTTATGAAAGCCTGTGAGGTCAGATGCAGCTGTTCTCTTGTTTAAGTAAGCTAGGGGTTGGTTGGACTGGTGGATCCTTGACAGGGAAGGATCGACCTCTATGGGCTCTTGCATATTACGGTACCCCTGCTGCCTATTACTGCGTTTGCTGAATTGTCCCTGCTTACGCTGTTTGCTAAAATATGGGTTTTTTCCACCTAATGGTTGAGCGTCTGCTTGCTGAGAAGTTATCTCCCTCTGATGAGCATTTGGCTTGCGGTCTTGGCTTTGCGCAAAATTAGCTGCAAAGGTATATCTTTAATGGTTCGATTCTATTTCCTGTGCGAGCGCCAGAGCCGAAGGTAAGTCCTTGGGCTTTGCTGCAGAGCACGTCTGTAAGACTACGCTTAAGCCCTGATACAAACACCCTCAACGCATCACTGCGGAATATTTCACACAGGCCCTTCGCTCACGATGGCTCATAGGACCTTATAAAGTATACAATTTCTTGATCAGCATCAACAGTCGAGTCAAGTCCGTCCGTCCGTCCGTATGTATGAGCCAACCGATCTCAGAGACTATAAGAGTTAGAGACTCCAGATTTGGAACTTAAGCTCGCCTAATCTCAGGCAGTACAAGTTTGTTTTAGATTTTCGAAAACTCTTCCCGTATTCGATATACACATGGGATCGATAACAACAAAATATTGAACTTTGAAAACTATCATTATGAAATTTTTATTAAAATCTGTTAAGAAACACCGGAGACATGGGATATTGAAGTTGTGTATGCAGTATGCGCGTACACACATACTTGCAAGCACTGACTGTACGCGTAATGTATAGGGATCAGGGTATCGTCTAGTCGGGATTTCTCGACTAGAGCCTTCTTACTTGTAAATATCCCATTAAAAATGGGAAAAAAGGTATAATGGTTTTGTGCAAAAGTATGTAATAGGCAGAAGGAAGCACCTCCGACCCCATAAAGTATATATATTCTTGATCAGCATCAACAGCCGAGTCGATATAGCCATGTCCGTCTGTCCGTCCGTATGTATGAGCCAACCGATCGCAGAGACTATAAGAGCTAGAGACTCCAGATTTGGCACTTAAGATCGCCTAATCCCTAGGCAGTACAAGTTTGTTTTTGATTTTCAATAACTCATCCCGTTTCCGAATTTGGAATTTTTTCATGAATTTGGAAAACTTTTAGGTGGCAATTGAATTATTAATCAAAATAATAACAATCTGTGAAAATAATATTAAAATGGGTTGAAAAACACCGGAGAGACACACATACTTGCAAGCACTGACTGTTCGCGTAAAATATAGGAATCAGGGAATCGTCTAGTCGGGATTTTCGACTAGAGCCTCCTTGTTTATTACATTGTTTTGGCGTGACTGCCGTGGGCCTATTTTCTCTATTATGGTTTCGTATTGCTTCGGAGGGGTCCGAGGCTCAATCCATTAAAAATGGGTTAAAAGGGTAAAATGGTTTTATGCAAAAGTATGCAACAGGCTGAAGGAAGCATATCCGACCTTATAAGGTATACATATTCTTGATCAGCATTATCGTTTCCGATATGCAAGTTAACATAATCGTTATGATAGTTAAAAAATATCGATGCTATATCGTCTATCGATATAAGAGAGGAACCTTAATATATTTTTGTACAATTGCATTTCTAAATACATAAAGATATTAATTGGCGCCCAACTAGTGGTATATGACAAGTTTAAAGTCAGTACCCACGTGGTATCACTTCAATCATAAAGTGAAGCGTAAGTGATTCAAAAATCTGCAGTTGCTGGCCTCCGTTCACACAAGCAGCGAAAGTGAATCGATTAGTACGATTGGTTGAGGTGCGCAACAGCAATTTAAAAAAAAAAAATAAATAAAAAACAAACTACTTATCCACCGAGTTCTTAAAAAATCCGCAGTTGCTGGCCTTCGTTCACACAGGCAGCAAAAGTAGCAGTGAATCGGCCTTACCTTTTGGTACGATTGGTTGAGCTGCGCAACAGCGCTTTAAAAAATAATATAAATAACTACTATTCACCGAATATAAAACTAACTGGACGAGGAAGTCTACTGCGAAGCAAAAACGACGCTGGAGATCAACGTTTGGGGGGACCAGCAGTTACAAATCAAAGAAAAACATGTAAGTGGGCATTTCACGTTAAACTTTTTTCAAGTAGGCTTAAAAAAATAAACAAAAAATTAAATAAAATATTTTTTGCTGGTTTCGTATTGCTTTTTGCAACACTTAAATAATGTCTCTCCGGCACGTGTGAGTGACTTCTTCAACATTTTTATACCCAGATCCCATTAAAAATAAGAAAAAGGGTATAATGAAGTTGTGCAAAAGTATATAACAGGCAGAAGGAAGCATCTCCGACCCCATAAAGTATATATATTCTTTATCAGCATCAACAGTCGAGTCGATATAGCCATGTCCGTCTGTCCGTCCGTCCGTCTGTCCGTCTGTATGTATGAACGCGTCGATCTCAGAGACTATAAGAGCTAGAGACTCCAGATTTGGAACTTAAGCTCGCCTAATCCCTAGGCAGTACAAGTTTGTTTTCGATTTTCGATAACTCATTCCGTTTCCGATATACACATGGGATCGATAACAACAAAATCTTGAATATGAATATATAAAATTTTAGATAGCATTTGAATTATTAATCAAAATAATAACAATCTTTGAAATTTTTATTAAAATCGGTTGAGAAACATTGGAGATATGGAACCTTGAAGTTGAGTATGCAGTATGCAGTATGGTCGTACACACACGCACACATACTTGCAAGCACTGACTGTACGCGTAAAGTATAGCGATCAGGGTATCGTCTAGTCGGGATTTCTCAACAAGAGCCTTCTTACTTGTTTTATGTTGTAGAATGCTGTCTAGCTGTTAGATATTATTTTTGCGTGCGTGTGGTTGAGGATTTCTCAACAAGAGCCTTCTTACTTGTCTTATGTTGTAGAATGCTGTTTAGCTGTTAGATATTATTTTTGCGTGCGTGTGGTTGAGGACCCATGACTTCGCCGTTCCTCAACTATAGAACCCCTCAGAAACATAGCACTGATTCAGAGACTGACTACGAAGATCGTATTCGCATTCAAGTTCCAAGAAAGGCACCCACAGCTCCCCTCGCATCTAGTAATATGGACGATGACCAAATTAGAAACATAGTCAACAGCGCCTTAGCCGAGCAAGCTGCTGTGTTCCAACAGAGAGAACAAGCATTGGCGAACAGAATCAACGAATTGTCTGATCGGGTGGCGGCAACGCATATTGTCACCCCGGAAATACAAGCGTATGCTGCTGTAGAAATAAGACACGATGTCCGTTGTGGTGAACCACTTGATGCTCTCAAATGCCTATCCGATTCTATGGGGGTACAAGAATTTTATGTTTCTTGGCGGCAAGCGGCCCTAATCGCCTATCATATATTCAAACCATATAATGGTAGTTCACGCCACTACCAGGCAGTTTATATTATAAGGAGTAAGATTAAAGGTTCCGCTATGCTATGCTGTCCTTATTTGGCACAGTATTAAACTTTGACGCGATAATAAATCGCCTCGATTTCACTTATAGCGATAAACGACCGATACATGTTATCGAGCAAGAGTTAAGCACGCTAAGACAAGGTGACCATCTTCTATTTCAATACCACGGAGAGGTCGAGAAAAAACTAACGTTACAGACCAACAAAGTTGTTTCGTTAACGATGTAAATAACTGTTTGTCACAACATATATGTGACGTTGCTCCGCTGTCAACGCACCATTTACTCTTGTTTTGCATAGCAACGTATGTATGCATTAAACAGTTTGACTGCGCGCCTTTGTCGCGATCTTTGATACGCTCTTTCTCATTTTGCTCTCTATATTTACACTCAAAACGATTTGTGCCCGGGCCTCTCGCAAACGTAGCATTTCCCGTTATAACTGCGCTTTTTCTTCGCTTTACTTTTGTTATTTCTTTGCCCGACGCTATTACCGTTTATTTTTTGATCACTGTTCTGGAGTGTGAGTGCATATGCTGTTTGCACTTCACTTTTTCGCACACCTTCTTCTATAAGTTTTAACCCTTACGTTCTCAAATGTTGGTAAGCTGTCGCGTGTTTCGATAGCGACCACAAAATTGTCCCATGAACTTGGCAAACTTGATAAAATCATTATCACTTTCAGTTCATCTTTCTCGATTTCTCGATTTCTAGCTCTGCAAGCTTATCTGCAATTTCCACGAACGAGTTCACATGTTTCACAATGTCTTCACCACTCTGCATACCCAGCCGTATGAGCCTTTGATATAACTGTACTCTTTTCACTGGTCCAACAATCACATGAATATCGCGCAATTTGTCCCATGCCGACTTCGATGTTTAGCTTGCTTTAATGTGAATTAGCTGCGAAGGCTTTACATTGAGAATAAGACATGCCAATGCCTTTTGATCAACAATGTCCCAGTTTGCGGCTTGTCTGTCTTCTTCAGGCTTTACACTTTGCCCACAGACCACACACCACAAATCAGCCGTTATGAGTACGCTACGCATAGACATACACCAAACGTCGTAGTTGTCTTCCACAAGTTTTTCTATTTGCAATGAAACACTCATTTTGTTAATTGTTCACGTAACATTGTTCACGACTTAAATCAATTTAACAAAATCCTCTGACTTCTTTTTATTTCCAATCACTTTGTGATCTGGGCCCATAACCTTTGTTCGAGTTTTTTAAAACGCGGATTTATTTTAAGAAAAGTCTGCTCAGGATGGCAGTACAAAAAGAAGTGTGGAACTACAAACTAACAAAAAAAAGAGAAAGAGAAATTCATTGCTCTCGAATGGTGTTGCCAGATCGATAATATTATCGCTCACACACTATCAAATATAATCTAAATTATATTTCAACAGCAATGTTTGTCATTTTCCACGGCGACTGCCGCCAGAAACGTCTCTGTGGTAAGATCGCTTACCAATTCCAGATGAACTGCCTTTGCTATGTATGGTGCGCTAGGATTCTTCCACGATTTGGATGTGGATTTTAATTGGTCCACAGTAAAATAGCGTGTGTGACAGTTGATATAAATTTCCTATAATCTGTCCCATTAATTTTGGTTTTGCTTTAGAGCACTTGATGCAGTTTTGAACTGTATGATAAAAGCATTGGGTGCTTGGCGTCGAACAATATATGTGCTGCTTCCAGTCGACCTCCTACTCGCAAAATGCCATCCTGGTCTAGGAAAGGTGCTAGAAATTTAATGGCACTTTCTCATCGCGGTTACTTTAGCTTTATAATTTATATCGTATCGTTGTATGTTGCGGACAATGATTTTTTGCTTAACGCACATACTGTATTCTCAACTTTAATGTTACATATCTAATGTTACATGTTTCTCAACCGATTTCAATAAAAATTTCACAGATTGTTTTTATTTTGATTAATAATTCAAATGCAATCTCAAAGGTTTTCAAATTCAAGATTTGATTGTTATCGATCCCATGTGTATATCGAAAACGGGATGTGCTATCGAAAATTGAAAACAAACTTGTACTGCCTACGGATTAGGCGAGCTTAAATTCCAAATCTGGAGTCTCTAGCTTTCATAGTTTATGAGATCGACAGACGGACGGACAGACGGACATGGCTATATCGACTCGGCTCTTGATGCTGATCAAGAATATATATACTTTATGGGGTCGGAGATGCTTCCTTCTGCCTGTTACATACTTTTGCACAAAACCATTATACCCTTTTTATACCCTGATCCCATTAAAAATGGGAAAAAAGGGTATAATGGTTTTGTGCAAAAGTATGTAACAGGCAGAAGGAAGCATCTCCGACCTTATAAAGTATATATATTCTTGATCAGCATCAACAATCGAGTCGATATAGCCATGTCCGTCTGTGTGTCCGTCCGTCCGTCCGTCTGTCCGTCCGTCTTTCCGTCCGTCTGTCCTTCTGTCCGTCCGTATGTATGAGCCAACCGATCTCAGGGACTATAAGAGCTAGAGACTCTAGATTTGGAACTTAAGCTCGCCTAATCCCTAGGCAGTACAAGTTTGTTTAAGATTTTCGATAACTCATCCCGTTTTCGATATACACATGGGATTGATAACAATATCACCTTGAATTTTGAAAACTTTGAGATCGCATTTGAAATAATGAACAAAATAATGACAATCTGTGAAATTTTTATTAAAAGCGGTTAAGAAACACCGGAGATATGGGACATTGAAGTTTGTGTATGCAGTACATAGAAATCCCGACTAGACGATACCCTGATCCCTAGACTTTACGCGTACAGTAAGTGCTTGCAAATATGTGTGTATGTGTGTACGCGCATACTGCATACACAACTTCAACATCCCAAAGCTCCGGTGTTTCTCAACCGGTTTTTTATAAAAATACCATAATGATAATAATTAAAATGCCATCTCAAAGTTTTCAAAGTTCAATATTTTGTTGTTATCGATCCCATGTGTATATAGAATACGAGAAGAGTTGTCGAAAATCGAAAACAAACTTTTACTTCCTAGAGATTAGGCGAGCTTAAGTTCCAAATCTGGAGTCTCTAGCTTTCATAGTTTATGAGATCGACAGACGGACGGACAGACGGACATGGCTATATCGACTCGGCTCTTGATGCTGATCAAGAATATATATACTTTATGGGGTCGGAGATGCTTCCTTCTGCCTGTTACATACTTTTGCACAAAACCATTATACCCTTTTTATACCCTGATCCCATTAAAAATGGGGAGACACACACGCATGCGTGCGTGTGGTTGAGGATTTTTCAACAAGGGCCTTCTTACTTGTCTTATGTTGTAGAATGCTGTTTAGCTGTTAGATATTATTTTTGCGTGCGTGTGGTTGAGGACCCATGACTTCGCCGTTCCTCAACTATAGAACCCCTCAGAAACATAGCACTGATTCAGAGACTGACTACGAAGATCGTATTCGCATTCAAGTTCCAAGAAAGGCACCCACAGCTCCCCTCGCATCTAGTAATATGGACGATGACCAAATTAGAAACATAGTCAACAGCGCCTTAGCCGAGCAAGCTGCTGTGTTCCAACAGAGAGAACAAGCATTGGCGAACAGAATCAACGAATTGTCTGATCGGGTGGCGGCAACGCATATTGTCACCCCGGAAATACAAGCGTATGCTGCTGTAGAAATAAGACACGATGTCCGTTGTGGTGAACCACTTGATGCTCTCAAATGCCTATCCGATTCTATGGGGGTAAAAGAATTTTATGTTTCTTGGCGGCAAGCGGCCCTAATCGCCTATCACATATTCAAACCATATAATGGTAGTTCACGCCACTACCAGGCAGTTTATATTATAAGGAGTAAGATTAAAGGTTCCGCTATGCTATGCTGTCCTTATTTGGCACAGTATTAAACTTTGACGCGATAATAAATCGCCTCGATTTCACTTATAGCGATAAACGACCGATACATGTTATCGAGCAAGAGTTAAGCACGCTAAGACAAGGTGACCATCTTCTATTTCAATACCACGGAGAGGTCGAGAAAAAACTAACGTTACAGACCAACAAAGTTGTTTCGTTAACGATGTAAATAACTGTTTGTCACAACATATATGTGACGTTGCTCCGCTGTCAACGCACCATTTACTCTTGTTTTGCATAGCAACGTATGTATGCATTAAACAGTTTGACTGCGCGCCTTTGTCGCGATCTTTGATACGCTCTTTCTCATTTTGCTCTCTATATTTACACTCAAAACGATTTGTGCCCGGGCCTCTCGCAAACGTAGCATTTCCCGTTATAACTGCGCTTTTTCTTCGCTTTACTTTTGTTATTTCTTTGCCCGACGCTATTACCGTTTATTTTTTGATCACTGTTCTGGTGTGTGAGTGCATATGCTGTTTGCACTTCACTTTTTCGCACACCTTCTTCTATAAGTTTTAACCCTTACGTTCTCAAATGTTGGTAAGCTGTCGCGTGTTTCGATAGCGACCACAAAATTGTCCCATGAACTTGGCAAACTTGATAATATCATTATCACTTTCAGTTCATCTTTCTCGATTTCTCGATTTCTAGCTCTGCAAGCTTATCTGCAATTTCCACGAACGAGTTCACATGTTTCACAATGTCTTCACCACTCTGCATACCCAGCCGTATGAGCCTTTGATATAACTGTACTCTTTTCACTGGTCCAACAATCACATGAATATCGCGCAATTTGTCCCATGCCGACTTCGATGTTTTGCTTGCTTTAATGTGAATTAGCTGCGAAGGCTTTACATTGAGAATAAGACATACCAATGCCTTTTGATCAACAATGTCCCAGTTTGCGGCTTGTCTGTCTTCTTCAGGCTTTACACTTTGCCCACAGACCACACACCACAAATCAGCCGTTATGAGTACGCTACGCATAGACATACACCAAACGTCGTAGTTGTCTTCCACAAGTTTTTCTATTTGCAATGAAACACTCATTTTGTTAATTGTTCACGTAACATTGTTCACGACTTAAATCAATTTAACAAAATCCTCTGACTTCTTTTTATTTCCAATCACTTTGTGATCTGGGCCCATAACCTTTGTTCGAGTTTTTTAAAACGCGGATTTATTTTAAGAAAAGTCTGCTCAGGATGGCAGTACAAAAGAACTACAAACTAACAAAAAAAAAGAGAAAGAGAAATTCATTGCTCTCGAATGGTGTTGCCAGATCGATAATATTATCGCTCACACACTATCAAATATAATCTAAATTATATTTCAACAGCAATGTTTGTCATTTTCCACGGCGACTGCCGCCAGAAACGTCTCTGTGGTAAGATCGCTTACCAATTCCAGATGAACTGCCTTTGCTATGTATGGTGCGCTAGGATTCTTCCACGATTTGGATGTGGATTTTAATTGGTCCACAGTAAAATAGCGTGTGTGACAGTTGATATAAATTTCCTATAATCTGTCCCATTAATTTTGGTTTTGCTTTAGAGCACTTGATGCAGTTTTGAACTGTATGATAAAAGCATTGGGTGCTTGGCGTCGAACAATATATGTGCTGCTTCCAGTCGACCTCCTACTCGCAAAATGCCATCCTGGTCTAGGAAAGGTGCTAGAAATTTAATGGCACTTTCTCATCGCGGTTACTTTAGCTTTATAATTTATATCGTATCGTTGTATGTTGCGGACAATGATTTTTTGCTTAACGCACATACTGTATTCTCAACTTTAATGTTACATATCTAATGTTACATGTTTCTCAACCGATTTCAATAAAAATTTCACAGATTGTTTTTATTTTGATTAATAATTCAAATGCAATCTCAAAGGTTTTCAAATTCAAGATTTGATTGTTATCGATCCCATGTGTATATCGAAAACGGGATGTGCTATCGAAAATTGAAAACAAACTTGTACTGCCTACGGATTAGGCGAGCTTAAATTCCAAATCTGGAGTCTCTAGCTTTCATAGTTTATGAGATCGACAGACGGACGGACAGACGGACATGGCTATATCGACTCGGCTCTTGATGCTGATCAAGAATATATATACTTTATGGGGTCGGAGATGCTTCCTTCTGCCTGTTACATACTTTTGCACAAAACCATTATACCCTTTTTATACCCTGATCCCATTAAAAATGGGAAAAAAGGGTATAATGGTTTTGTGCAAAAGTATGTAACAGGCAGAAGGAAGCATCTCCGACCTTATAAAGTATATATATTCTTGATCAGCATCAACAATCGAGTCGATATAGCCATGTCCGTCTGTGTGTCCGTCCGTCCGTCCGTCTGTCCGTCCGTCTTTCCGTCCGTCTGTCCTTCTGTCCGTCCGTATGTATGAGCCAACCGATCTCAGGGACTATAAGAGCTAGAGACTCTAGATTTGGAACTTAAGCTCGCCTAATCCCTAGGCAGTACAAGTTTGTTTAAGATTTTCGATAACTCATCCCGTTTTCGATATACACATGGGATTGATAACAATATAACCTTGAATTTTGAAAACTTTGAGATCGCATTTGAAATAATGAACAAAATAATGACAATCTGTGAAATTTTTATTAAAAGCGGTTAAGAAACACCGGAGATATGGGACATTGAAGTTTGTGTATGCAGTACATAGAAATCCCGACTAGACGATACCCTGATCCCTAGACTTTACGCGTACAGTAAGTGCTTGCAAATATGTGTGTATGTGTGTACGCGCATACTGCATACACAACTTCAACATCCCAAAGCTCCGGTGTTTCTCAACCGGTTTTTTATAAAAATACCATAATGATAATAATTAAAATGCCATCTCAAAGTTTTCAAAGTTCAATATTTTGTTGTTATCGATCCCATGTGTATATAGAATACGAGAAGAGTTGTCGAAAATCGAAAACAAACTTTTACTTCCTAGAGATTAGGCGAGCTTAAGTTCCAAATCTGGAGTCTCTAGCTCTTATAGTCTCTTGGATCGTCGAGCTCATACATACAGACAGACAGACGGACGGACGGACAGACGAACATGGCTATATCGACTCGGCTGTTGATGCTGATCAAGAACATATATACTTTATAAGGTCGGAGATGCTTCCTTCTGCCTGTTACATTTTTTTGCACAAAACCATTATACCCTTTTTACCCATTTTTAATGGGATCAGGGTATAAAAAGACTTACAATTTTTCAAAATTCTTAGTGACGACATAATTAACACGCACAACAACTGTTACATAATTACATAGAGAAATACACAGAAAATTTATTGACACAAGCACTTACAGAAACAAAGTTAAATTTTTTTACATTACCGATCGATTTCGAAGTTTGTAATGACATTTAAGAAGTCCAACCTTTAAAATTTTTTACTGAAAGGACATATGTTGACTTTTTTATACCCTGATCCCATTAAAAATGGGAAAAGGGGTATGATGGGCTCGTGCAAAAGTATGTAACAGGCAGAAGAAGCGTCTCCGTCTGTCCGGGTATCATCTAGTCGGGATTTTTCGACTAGAGCCTTCTTACTTGTTTTATTCACAAACTTTCCCAAAAAAGTGCTCCAGCCCCAAAATTCCACATTACTTGGGTATTTTTACTGGCTAAGCGGGATAGCAAGTGCAAGTGTTGTTGCAAGTGTTGTTTAGAGTAGGTACAAGAGGCTTGTCGCAAAATCGAAGGCAGCGCAGGTATGCATTCAAACCCATTTGCCCTATAACAATGGATACTAAAGGTTTATATAAAGCAAACCATCATTTAATTCATAACCAAAAACAGCTTATGTTACATTACGCTGCACTCATCATACATGCCTGCATCTGGAAGAGTTATCGAAAATCGAAAAAAATCTGTACTGCCTGGAGTCTCTAGCTCTTATAGTCTATGAGATCGACGCGTTTATACATTCGGACAGACAGACAGAAAGACAGACGCACGGACGGACGGACAGGCATAAAACCATTATACACTTCTTACCCATTTTTAATGGGTTCAGGGTATAACAAGTAAGAAGGCTCTACTCGAGAAATCCCGACTAGACGATACCCTGATACCTATACCTTACGCGTACAGTCAGTGTTTGCAAGTATGTGTGTTTGTATGTACGCACATAATGCATACACAACTTCAATGTCCCATATCTCCGGTGTTTCTTAACCGATTTTAATAAAAATTTCACAGATTGTTATTATTTTGTTCATTATTTCAAATGCCATCTCAAAGTTTTCAAAATTCAAGATTTTGTTGTTATCGATCGCATGTGTATATAGAATACGAGAAGAGTTATCGAAAATCGAAAACAAACTTTTACTTCCTAGAGATTAGGCGAGCTTAAGTTCCAAATCTGGAGTCTCTAGCTCTTATAGTCTCTGAGATCGACGCGTTCATACATACGGACGGACGGACGGACGGGCGGACAGACTTACGGACGGCCAGACGGACAGACAAACATGGCTATATCGACTCGAGTGTTGATGCTGATCAAGAATATATATACTTTATAAGGTCGGAGATGCTTCCTTCTGCCTGTTACATACTTTTGCACAAAACCATTATACCCTTTTTCACATTTTTAATGGAATCAGGGTATAAAAAGAAAAAAACATCGCTGTGCTGACTTCCCACGTGGGGATTTGAACCTAACTTCCCTTCGAACAGCCCCGTCCAGCCTAGGGTCAGCGTTTTTATGTCCACTACTCGAGGCATAACTCACCCCACACTTAAAGAAAACTGGAGGATAGAAGTTAAAGGATATTTTTAATGAATACCTTAAGATAAATTAGTGTTTAATCCTAACCGAACAAATAAAAGAATAAAAAAAAGTAAAATTAATAATGACAATGATAGATTGTTATGGAACTAAAAGCTTAAAAACAAATAGCAAAAATAAATGAAAAAACATTTTTTTATAATTTAATAATAAAACAAACAAAAAACAAGTAAGAAGGCTCTAGTCGAGAAATCCCGACTAGACGATACCCTGATCCCTAGACTTTACGTGTGTGTGTAAGCGCATACTGCTTACTGCATACTCAACTTCAAGGTTCCATATCTCCGGTGTTTCTCAACCTATTTTAATAAAAACTTCACAGATTGTTATCGGTACCATCCATGTGTATATCAAAAACGGGATGAGTTATTGTTAAGTTGGCGATCCCAAAATGTAAGATGTATATCGATATACTCGATAAACTGTTTAGGCTACCGCTTGATAAAATAAATCAGTCTCTCCCAAACAACCAAACGTTGTAGATGTCTTTTGTTCTTTAGCGCACTCGCCAACAGGTTATGGGCCCAGGCGTGCGAATAATATTCAAAAAGAATAAGAGCAAAACCGAGAACGAATTACGGTAAAAAGTAACTGTGTATGTGTGCCTAAGTTGAAGCTATAATTGTAGAAAAAAAGTGACAATGAAGTTGTTGTGAACCGGCTTTTCATTCCCAACACTGTATCGATAGCCAGCTAGCAAATCGGTCATTCAGGGATGGATACGACCTGGATACAGTGCTGGCCGGTGTAACAAAAATTTTATTTTTTTTTTTACGAATAACTAAAAAGAAACAAACGGTCCCAATGCGCCCTCCCTACCTATGGGTCGGTATTTTTGCATTTTATTGCCGACCCCCTATACACCACAACACTATCAACAACAACTTTCCCCGACATCAACACACAATCGTCCCACACATAAATATCTACTCAAACATGTTTAAATAAACAGTACACACTTATATTTATTCATTTAAAACTATACATGGCTTTCTTACAATAAATTTACTTTATATTAATCAAAACAAATATGAAGGCTCTAGTCGAGAAATCCCGACTAGACGATACCCTGATCCCTATATTTTACGCGTACAATGGGAAGAGTTATCGAAAATCGAAAACAAATTTGTACTGCCTAGGGATTAGGCGAGCTTAAGTTCCAAATCTGGAGTCTCTAGCTCTTATAGTCTCTGAGATCGACGCGTTCATACATACAGACGGACAGACGGACGGACGGACAGACGGACAGACGTACATGGCTATATCGACTCGACTGTTGATGCTGATAAAGAATATTTATACTTTATGGGGTCGGAGATGCTTCCTTCTGCCTGTTACATACTTTTGCACAACTTCATTATACCCTTTTTCCCCATTTTTAATGGGATCAGGGTATAAAAAGAATGAAGAAAGTATTTAAATGAATAAATAAACAAAAATGAACATGAACTAATAAACGTGGAACATATAAACAATACACGAAAACGTAGAAAGAATGATAAAATAAATAAATTAAATAATAGTAAATAAATGATAAATAAACAAATAGGGGCGGGAATAAATCGCTAAATAAATAAATTAACTAAATCTGATTCGGGCCTTTGACAATCGGTTGCGGCCCTGTTGTTCTGGCTTGTTGTGAAAATCTTTTTTAATTTTCGCAAGTACGTCGATTTTTCGCCTAAGATAATGTTGTAAAACTGTTGTTCACTGCCACGTTGTTTCTTCTTCATGTGTTCGTGTTGGGGAAGTTTCAGCAGCTGTTGGCGCCACTTCTGGTGTGTGCGGATCTGAATGTCTTGGTTGTTTCGCCCCGAAATTGCAGTAGTTGATGTTAAACTTCTATTTTACTGTTGGGCTTTACGCGCGCCACTCACATAAATTTATTTAAATTTAATTTCAATTGTGCACTTGCATTCAGACTTTGCTGTAGTACTGCATGCATGCAAAGCACATTTTTCTCCTTTCTTGCTGTCTCATGCCTGGCTTGTTTTTTTTTCTTCCCTTTTTTTCAGCCATTTTCTCTAAACGCCCTCACCAATCCAATCTCTTGGCCTTCACGACTCTCCAACCCTCGTTCGACAACCACAACCATCGATAGTACATAGTACTCCGGTTCGCTTGTGTGCGCTGCAAACAGGAGTGCAAAAAGGAGGCGTCTGCTCGCCAAGCTGCCTAACGCAGGCCTAAGCCCACGCCCTGAGATTAAGAGTCTCATGCTCTACCAACTGAATCGGGGGTCACTGCTTGAGATCGTCCTACTGGCCTCGCTACCCGGCACTTGGTGTAACGGCGGCAGAACTTCGCGTTGAGGTTCTTCGCGAAATCACTCAACCCGAAATTACGCTTATACACCTCCTGTCCTGCCGTGTATTGAACGTCCCGTGCCTTCAGGTCGTGTTGCCTCGCTGATTTCTCATACGCCCGGTGTAGTGTCTCTTGGATGCGAGCACGGTATATTTGCTGCTTCGCTGACCTCTCTAAGGACTTGATGGTCGAGTCGCTAACATCGCCAAGCCTCTTGGCTACGCTATACTCGCTGCCATGACTCAACATGTGCTGTCCGAACAACGCGAAATATGGGGAGGTTCCGGTCGCAGAGTGCACTGCACTTCGCAACGCCATCGCGATCTCGGGCAAGACCTCGTCCCATACCGTCTGGTCGGCGCCAATATGCGCTCGTATCGTATCGTATAGTTCCCGGTGCGACAGGGCTTTATCCCGTGGTGTTCTAGCATCGCTCCAAGCTCCTGACACGATTTCGGGGACTCCATACGCCGAGAAAACATCTTCTCTTAGGCAATCAGTTAGCGGCGCAGAAAGGCTTGAGAAATCTCGGATGAATCGCCTGTACCAACCTGCAGTTCCCAAAACTTCTCGGCACGGGAATCTGGGCTATTGCCTCCACCTTGCTCGGATCCGTTCGCAGAGCTCCGTCACCAACAATATACCCTAAGTACCTCAGAAATTTGAAGCAGAACTTCGATTTTTGCAAGCCGATGGTCAGATTGGCCTCCTTCAAACACTGTGCTACCTCCTTCAACAGCTGCACATGCTCCTCGAAGGTGCGGGCGATGATCAGCAGGTCATCCAAATAGACGAACACGCGATTCCGCAGACTTTGTGGTATCACCCGGTCCATTAAACCACACAACCGCTGAGCGGCATTACACAGACCGAAAGGCATCATCCGGAATTGATAAAGCGGACGGCCCGGAATGGCGAATGCGGTGTATGCTCTGCTCTTAGGCTTCAACTCAATCTGCCAGAATGCGTGTTTCAAATCGACACTGCTGATGTCATCCACGCGGCTTAGGATGGACTCAATATTCTGTGTAACGGGTAAGCATCTTTTACGGTTACACTGTGCAGCTTACGAGCGTCTAGGCACAACCTATTTTTCCCAAGTTTTAGTACAAGCGTCGTCCTGTTGCTCCAGGGACTTTCACTTGGCTCTATGACGCCAAGTCGAAGCATTTCGTCGACCTCCGCGAAAAGAAGCTGCTGCACTGCTGGTGACACTGAATAAAAACGCTTCTTCACGGTGCCTTCTATTAGTTCGATCGTATGACGCTCCATGTGAGTCTTTCCTAATCCTTGCTGCTCGAACGCCCGGAATTCAGCCTTGATCGCCTCCCGCTGCTTCTGCTGCTCGGCATTCAGCACGTGTGGCTCGATCGGCTCTCCCCTAGTCGTGAACTCTGAGTCCACCTGCTCGTGCGACTACACTCCTACGACCTCGGGTGCTAGGCGAAACTTCTTCCAGAAGTCGTTGCCCAGGTACAAATTCTGGACCAGTGCGGGGTAGACATACAACGTCATCTTATGCGTCTCGTTTTTGTGTTGGATCGGCACAAGAATCTCACCCAACAACGAGTAGCTCGCACCTCCTGCGGCTCGCACCTTAGAAGTCTGAGGGTGCCTGGCTATTCCCAGCTTCTCGATCAGATCCACTGCTCCTGCGCCTAACAAGCTAACGGTCGCTCCAGTGTCCAGAAGCCCATTTACTGTGTGCCCTTGAAGCTGCACTTCGGCAAAGGGTCGATCGTCGTCCTTGAGCGCTTCACCAAGTGCTTCGCACACGGCGTAATGTGTGCCTTCTCCGCCTACGTGGAACTGGTGGGTTCTGGTGCCGCTTTGAGTCCTCCTCTTCGGCAAAGATCCGGGCTCTTGCCTCTTCGTACGCGACTTGGCGCGCTTCAACAGGCAGTTGTGTTGACCACTTTGGCTTTGGCCAGGGCTCGCTGCTGGCTTTCCTAAAAATATCCTTAACTACTATGTGATCCTGCTGCTTAATCCTAACATGTCTGGTGGGAATGGTTTAATGGTTTCTTAACCGTGGCATTGAGCGCGACTCCTCTGCCTGCGTCATGCTCTGCATCTCGTTTCCCGAACGACATTTTGGGCATTTGGGCAATTCCACTCCTGGGAGTGCACATTTATGGCAGAATATATTTCTCACCGTGGCTTCGCACTCCCAAAAAGTATGCCCTCGCTAGGCACAGTTCCAGCACGTAATCGCGTTGTGGTCGCCGCTACCGCCTCTAGGCCTGTGCAGTGCCTCAACTGCCTCATCCGGTGCAACCTCTGCAGTGGCTTCTTCCTCATTATAGAACGCCTCGTTCACCTGGAAACGGTCTCTAGGCCTACCGACTGGTTCCGCTGTGGTTTGACTTCTTGACCAACATGAAGACAGCATTCTCTCGGCGTCATGGCGTTCTTCACGCAGTCTCTCCAAGTCAGTTATCCACATAGGATAGATGACTCGCGAGATACCGTCCCGTATATTTACTTTCACGATCTTGATCAGGTCGTGGTCGCTGACGGGTACCTCCAATCTCGACTTGAGAGCAAACGTGGCCTAGAGATAATCATCGATGCTCTCTCCTGGCTTTTGTCGCCTCTTGCGAAGCTCCTGCTCGCGTTCGAAGTTCGACCTTCGCGTCTGAAATCGCTGTTTCAGCGCGAACCGCAGATTTGGCCAGTCCTGAGGAACATCCAATACCAATCTTTTGCGCGTGTGAAAGTCCCTCAACACTTCAAAAACGAGACCCCATCGACGCATCGGGATCATCTCGGGTCTGGACTCGGTCCTATCGACTGGCCTACGCATGGGTTGATCGTATCTCGCCTGTGCTTCGGTACGCGATCCAGAGGATCAGGCCAGTGCGGAGTATAAGTCATGGCAGAGTCAAAACGACAAAGCTATGGCTGTGCTGTTCTTGTCGATAAGTGCGTCGCAGATTAGCTCTATCAAACAGTGCGTCACTGCACGTGGGATATGGAGCGAGTTGGAAAAGTTACACAGACCAACGGTACCTGTGCGCAAGGTAACATTGTTCAAGCAGTTGATAAACGCATGGCGGAGGGAGAACAAATTCAGGGGCATGTAAATGAGTTTAAGAATATAGTCGACATGCAAGAAAGGGAGAGAGAATAACGAAGCGACGGCAGAATGGCGCCGTGATTTATAATGTTATACATTGTACAAAGAAGGAAGGCCACAAAGAAAGAAACTATAATAAACAAGTAAGAAGGCTCTTGTCGAGAAATCCCGACTAGACGATACTCTGATCCCTTTACTTTACGCGTACAGTCAGTGCTTGCAAGTATGTGTGCGTGTGTGTACGACCATACTGCATACTGCATACTCAACTTCAAGGTTTCATATCTCCGGTGTTTCTCAAACGATTTTAATAAAAATTTCACAGATGGTTGTTATTTTCAAATGCCATCTAAAATTTTTTATATCGTTTATATCGGAAACGGGATGAGTTATCGAAAATCGAAAACAAACTTGTACTGCCTAGGGATTAGGCGAGCTTAAGTTCCAAATCTGGAGTCTCTAGCTCTTATAGTCTCTTGAGATCGGTTGGCTAGTACATCGGACGGACAGATGGACATGTTTATAGCGACTCGACTTTTTCCCATTTTTAATGGGATCAGGGTATAAAAAGAGAAAAATAGCATGGACGGTGAAAACCTATACTTTACGCGTACAGTCAGTGCTTGCAAGTATGTGTGTGGGTATATACGCACATACTGCATACTAAACTTTAACGTTCCATATCTCCGGTGTTTCTCAACCGATATCAATAAATTGTTAAATTTCACAGATTGTTACTATTTTAATTGATAATTCAAATGCCATCTCAAAGTTTTTGAAATTCAAGATTTTGTTGAAAATCTGAAATCGATTTGCTCATACATACGGACAGACGGACGGACAGATGGACAGACGGACATGTCTATATCGACTCGACTGTTGAGCTGATCAAGAATATATATACTTTATAAGGCCGGAGATGCTTCCTTCTGCCTGTTACATAATTTTGCACAAAATCATTGTACCCTTTTTAATGGGGAAAAAGGGTATAATGAATTTAGATTTTCGATAACTCATCCCGTTTTTGATATACACATGTGATCGATAACAACAAAATCTTGAATTTTGAAATCTTTGAGATGGCACTTGAGTTATTATAACTACGAAATTTTTATTAAAATCGGTTGAGAAACACCGGAGATATGGAACCATGCAGTTGAGTATGCAGTATGCAGTATAGTCGTACACACACGCACACATACTTGCAAGCACTGACTGTACGCGTAAAGTTTAGGGATCAGGGTATCGTCTAGTCGGGATTTCTCGACTAGAGCCTTCTTACTTGTTTTTGTATAAAAAACAAAAATTTAGCGAACGAATATATATCAAAGAAGGTATACGAGAGAATTAGATGAGCAATGCCAAGCAGCCAGACGAAGTGTTAGCAAAGACGACAATTAGTGCAAGGCAAAGACGACTAAAAGTGATGCGCAAGTTATGCGTTATAAGTTACGTTAAGATTTTAAATTTACGTGCTTAAATTATTTGTAAGCTGCTACTGCCTCCGACACCTATCAAAAGCTTATTACGACACATGCTGGAAGCTGCGGAAGGCGCAAGCTCTCTCTTAAACTCAATTACTTATTAATTTTATACCCATTAAAAATGGGAAAAAGGGCTTAATAGTTTTGTGCAAAAGTATGTAACAGGCAGAAGGAAGCTTCTCCGACCCCATAAAGTATATATATTCTTGATCAGCATCAACAGCCGAGTCGATATAGCCATGTCCGTTGGTCCGTCTGTCCGTCCGTATGTATGAGCCAACCGATCTCGGAGACTATAAGAGCTAGAAACTCCAGATTTGGAACTTAAGCTCGCCTAATCGCTAGGCAGTACAAGTTTGTTTTCGATTTTCGATAACTCATCCCGTTTTTGATATACACATGGGATTGATAACAATAAAATCTTGAATTTGCAAATTATTACTCAAAATAATAACTATCTGTGAAACTTTTAATAAAATCGGTTGAGAAACACCGGAGATATGGAGCATTGAAGTTGAGTATGCAGTATGCAGTATGACACACGCACACACACTTGCAAGCACTGACTGTACGCGTAAAGTATAGGGTTCAGGGTATCATCTAGTCGGGATTTCTCGACAATAGCCTTCTTACTTGTTATTTTTCTGTTTGTTTTAATTTAGTTTTTTTTGTCTTTTGATTTGTGGCGATTTCACTTTCGTTTTGTCACTGTCATGCCAGAAACATCAAGTTTTAGTGGGGCTGCCGTCTGCATACTTTCTTTGGGTCCGAAGATTAAATCTAAAAAGAAGTTTAAATTTAAAAATAAAAATGGGAAAAAGGGTTTAATGGTTGTCGGAGGCAGCAGCAGCTTACTAATATTTTAAGCACCCAAATTTAAATCTTAACATAACTTATAACGCATCTCTAATTGTTCTCTTTGCCTTGCACATGCGTGTTTATCTCATTTGCATAGATAACACTTCTGGCTGCTTGGCATTGCTCATTCAATTCTATCACACTCCTTGTTATACATTCGTCGGTTACGGTTGCGCTTTAGCTTCGAATTGTAACGCGCATTATTTAATTCGAAAGTTAATGTGCAATAAAACGGCGCCTACCAAAACAATCCTAATAAATGAAAGAAACCAATCTAAAACTATCGTGTTTTATATTAAGTAAAGTAATCACACACTTTCTGCAGATTTAAACCGTAGGTAAACACAAAACATTTGGTGTCCCCGACGTGATTTATTTTACTTTCATTCATAATGTGGTGTTGTTAAAGTGTAAAGTGTGTGAATAATATTAACTATTGTGCTAATAATTATTCAATGCGTCTTCTGCATAATTCGATGCAAAGACCACAAACGCGCTCGCTCGCTTACATTTACGCTCTTTCACACACACGCACACACTTTTGAAACGTTTCGCTCTCAGCTTAACTGCAAGCGCTTACAATCTCTCGTCTCCGCCTGCCCGCCCGCACTCTTGCATTGGCGCAAGCTTGTTAATAGTGCAGTTGGCTGCTCACACAACGCTCAGCAACGCGCTGCGCTAGAACGTTCGGTAACGCAGAGGTCAGTGATTTACATCTGCCGTTAATCCCTTGCGCATTTCTTTCATCAGTTGTTTCGTTAACAACAAACGACCAACCAACAGTGACCAACTAAAACAAAATGTCTGTGAACGAGTATAAACAAACCGTGGCTCCGCCCTCAGATTATGACTCTTACAAGGCAAAGGCGGAATCAGTAAATCGGTAACTCAACGCGTTAAACGCATTTTTAACTGCGGAGCAGCTCATACATTTTGACGAAGCTGAACTGCCGGCTCGATTGGACTTAATCAGCGAAATGCGGTCTAGTTTTGATGCCGCGCAATCGAGCCTTGAGAAGCTTAGTCTCATGGAACTGACCACGGACGCAAGGCCACAATTCGACCAGCTCTTCAGCGAGGTATCGTCAAGGCTTTCTCGCGAGCTAACCAGTCTGCGTAAGACGTGCATGATGCACTCAACAACAATTCGGCGCAACACGGACAAGCCAAGTGGTTCTCCAAGGAGCGCAGGGCGTCTCTCCAAGCTACCACAACTTCAGCTTCAACGTTTTGGCGGCGCATATATTGACTGGCCTGATTTCTTCGCCATGTACAATACTGTCGTCGGCCAAAACGAGGAAACATCCAACGTGGAAAAGTTCCAGCATCTCCGATCATGCCTTACAGGGCCAGCGTTGAAAGCGATTTGCGCTTTCGAACCAACGGAAGCTAATTATGAAAAAGCCATGGAGTTATTAATCAATAGATTCGATAATAAATTGTTGCACTTTCAGGCACACGTGCGGTCCATATTTAGGTTCACATGTGTTGAAAGGGGTTCGGCGAGCAGTCTGCGTCAACTAAGCGACAGCATCAATTCGCATCTACGCGCGTTGGATGGACTGCTGATTCATCTCACCACATCCAAATTAAGTCAAGCGGAAGCGCACACACCTTTCATCATCAACAAAACCCAATCGTGTGCCCTATGCGTAAATTTAGCTCCCACCATGCGCTACAAAGAAGCCAAACGGCTGCACCACTGCAAACATTGCCAGCAGAAGCACCATTCATTGTTGCATACGAACACAAGGCCACCCACGTCTCAGTTGCCCGACACAACGCATCCTCAAAACGCATCACTCGTCTCCACATCCACATCGCCACCTATACCCCTGAAACAAAGCGAGACCGATTACGTGCTGCTCGCAACAATTCAGCTTCAGCATCAGCAGCAACAGCAGCAGCAAGCGCAAATCCAGGAGCTGCAGCAACAGTTGCAGCAAAGACAAACACAAGTTCAGCAGGCATAACAGCAGCATCATCACAATCAACAACAACATCAGCAACAACCACAACCGACTGTTGAGCCTAAGAAGAAGCCGCGACAACGCAAGAAGAAACTTCCAGCGACAACGCCCTTCAATGGCGACTATATATCGTATATAGAAAACGGGATGAGTTATCGAAAATCGAAAAAAAATTTGTACTGCCTACGAATTAGGCGAGCTAAAGTTAAAAATCTGAAGACTCTAGTTTTTATAGTCTCTGAGATCGACGAGCTCATACATAAGAACAGACGGACATGGCTATATCGACTCGACTGCTGATGCTGATTAAGAATATATATACTTTATGGGGACTCACTTACACCTGCATTTGTTGTCGGCTAGGCCGTACTCACGCTTGTTCCATTGATGTCAGCAGGCCTGATGACGACGAGGGGTGTATCTGTATGTGTTGGTGTATATGTATGCATATGTGTACTGATGTGTGTCAGTATTTTAATACCACATTACGCGCATTGCTTTAAAATAAAATATATAAAAATAATAAGTAAAACTATTCACTATTTAATAACTTCAAAATGTTAAAAAAAAACTTATTCCATTCGCAGGGTTGGTTATGCCTGTGTAGGGGATTGGGGGTATGCGTTTGTATCAACGTCTCTTGCCTCTGCAACCGGCTAAGTTATTAGGCATTTGCCTCTTTCATGCCTCCTCCATTCTTAGCGGAGCTTCGTTCATCCTCTGGCGAGCTTACATTATGCCTCTTATTGAGGACTTGCTAAAGAAAAAGAAACCCTTGTTCTGTGGTGTGCCGCGGAAGGTGCGGACGGTGGGACGGTAGCTTTGGGTCTGGCTTAACGCAAGTGTACCAAGCCACCGCCAGTTGCACTTGACTGGAAAACAACAGGCGCTTTATTTACTAGATAACTATTTGACACTGTTTTATCTTTGAACAAGTAAGAAGGCTCTAGTCGAGAAATCGCGACTAGACGATACCCTGATCCCTATACTTTACGTATACAGTCAGTGCTTGCAAGTATGTGTGCGTGTGTGTACGACCATAGTGCATACTGCATACTCAACTTCAAGGTTCCATATCTCCGCTGTTTTTCAACCGATTTTAATAAAAATTTCACAGATTGTTATTATTTTAATTAATAATTCATTTAAAATTTTTTCAAATTCAAGATTTTGTTGTCATCGATCCATTGTGTATATCGGAAACGGGATGAGTTATCGAAAATCGAAAACAAACTTGTGCTGCCTAGGGATTAAGCGAGCTTAAGTTCAAAATCTGGAGTCTCTAGCTCTTATAGTCTCTGAGATACACGCGTTCATACATACAGACGGACAGACGGACATGGCTATATCGATTCGAACACGAACATCTGGAGAAGAAACAACGTGGCAGTGAACAACAGTTTTACAACATTATCTTAGGCGAAAAATCGACGTACTTGCGAAAATTCAAAAAGATTTTCGCAACAAGCCAGAATTCAGCGTGTGCACGTCCAACAACTCAATCCCAAAAGGCAGACAGCAGTTCCGCACACACCAGGAGTGGCCAAGGCAGATGCAGGAGACCACCAGACGAGGATCAGCAAACCCGTCGAGGGGATTATCAAGTTTGTGCCCGTAGAGATAGTGCCCCCAAAAGAATAAAACTTCAGAGCTTGCGCAACAGCCATACAGCCGGGAGTGAAAAGCCGGTTCATAACAAATGGCGCCCAAACAAGAAAACTTAATGAAAGACGCTAGTGGAGTCTCAGTATATGTTCAGTTTATTGTATCAGTTATATACGTGCATTTGTGTCGAGGCCAAGGTCCGTGTCATGTCCTTCAGGACCGGCATTGCGTTTCCTGCCAGGCCATAGAACTTAGATTCAATAGCCCAACTGTGATATAGGAGTAGGACAGTTTTAGGATTAGTACCAATGTAGGTACACCCAACACTTACCATACCCGTATCATGTTCCACGTTCGTCTCACCCCGTAATTATATGTCGTCCAATTATCAGTAAAAGAAAGAGAGAAATTAGCTTAATAGGAAATAAAAAGAAGAGATAAGCGTAGTGAGAATTTCAATCGGAGTAGAGGGGCCGAATTAATGGCTCCTATCACTCATTCGGCGTCCCAAGCTCGAAAACAGCAAACCGACACATCATCCAACGCCACGTCGCCACGAGAGGAAATGGATATCTCGGAGGCAGGAGCAGTAGGCGGGGATACACATCCCAACAGCCTAGGAGCAGTGCAAAAACGCAGATGCTCAACGATGGCACAGGCACAGCCAGCTCCACTGGATTTGCTAAGCGAGCTGAGAGCCGCGATAAATTCAGCGCTAACGGAGGTGCGGGAAACTTTCCGGGCCGTTATGGCGACGGTAATGGCCGAGCTACAAGAAAAAAATAGTCGTATACCCATCTGTCAGGGCCGAGAGAGACACAGCCAACTGTTCACCCACCGCCCGGACAGAACGCAGCACCACCGCCAGATCGTGTGGCGCCTCAGCGAAAACCTCCAGCTGCACAGGGATTCTGGGTCGGCAACCGCGCTCTGGAGTCCGAGCAGCGCGAGCAAGCCGAGCATTGGAGTTCTGGATCGCGTACCGAAGCACAGGCGAGACACGATCAACCCATGCGTAGGCCAGTCGATAGGACCGAGTCCAGACCCGAGATGATCCCGATGCGTCGATGGGGTCTAGTTTTTGATGCCAGCCCTTCTGGAATGCCAGTCGGCAAATTTATCTTCAGGCTGGATCATTTAAGGCAGAACTACTAGGTGCCGTGGCTGAATGTGTTGAGGGACTTTCACACGCTGAAAGTAAATATACGGGACGGTATCTCGCGGACCGTCTATCCTATGTGGATAACTGACTTGGAGAGACTGCGTGAAGAATGCCATGACGCCGAGAGAATGCTGTCTTCATGTTGGTCAAGAAGTCAGACCACAGCGGAACCAGTCGGTAGGCCTAGAGACCGTTTCCAGGTGAACGAGGCGTTCTATAATGAGGAAGAAGCCACTGCAGAGGTTGCACCGGATGAGGCAGTTGAGGCACTGCACAGGCCTAGAGGCGGTAGCGGCGACTACAACGCGATTACGTGCTGGAACTGTGCCTAGCGAGGGCATACTTTTTGGGAGTGCGAAGCCACGGTGAGAAATATATTCTGTTATAAATGTGGACTCCCAGGAGTGGAATTTGCCGAAGTGCAGCTTCAAGGGCACACAGTAAAAGGGCTTCTGGACACTGGGGCGACCGTTAGCTTGTTAGGCGCATAAGCAGTGGATCTGATCGAGAAGCTGGGAATAGCCAGGCAACCTCAGACTTCTAAGGTGCGAGCCGCAGGAGGTGCGAGCTACTCGTTGTTGGGTGAGATTCTTGTGCCGATCCAACACAAAAACGAGACGCATAAGATGACGTTGTATGTCTACCCCGCACTGGTCCAGAATTTGTACCTGGGCAACGACTTCTGGAAGAAGTTTCGCCTAGCACCCGAGGTCGTAGGAGTGTAGTCGCACGAGCAGGTGGACTCAGAGTTCACGACTAGGGGAGAGCCGATCGAGCCACACGTGCTGAATGCCGAGCAGCAGGAGCAGCGGGAGGCGATCAAGGCTGAATTCCGGGCGTTCGAGCAGCAAGGATTAGGAAAGACTCACATGGAGCGTCATACGATCGAACTAATAGAAGGCACCGTGAAGAAGCGTTTTTATTCAGTGTCACCAACAGTGCAGCAGCTTCTTTTCGCGGAGGTCGACGAAATGCTTCGACTTGGCGTCATAGAGCCAAGTGAAAGTCCCTGGAGCAACAGGACGACGCTTGTACTAAAACTTGGGAAAAATAGGTTGTGCCTAGACGCTCGTAAGCTGCACAGTGTAACCGTAAAAGATGCTTACCCGTTACACAGAATATTGAGTCCATCCTAAGCCGCGTGGATGACATCAGCAGTGTCGATTTGAAACACGCATTCTGGCAGATTGAGTTGGAGCCTAAGAGCAGAGCATACACCGCATTCGCCATTCCGGGCCGTCCGCTTTATCAATTCCGGATAATGCCTTTCGGTCTGTGTAATGCCGCTCAGCGGTTGTGTGGTTTAATGGACCGGGTGATACCGCAAAGTCTGCGGAATCGCGTGTTCGTCTATTTGGATGACCTGCTGATCATCGCCCGCACCTTTGAGGAGCATGTGCAGCTGTTGAAGGAGGTAGCACAGTGTTTGAAGGAGACCAATCTGACCATTGGCTTGCAAAAATCGAAGTTCTGCTTCAAATTTCTGAGGTACTTAGGGTATATTGTTGGTGACGGAGCTCTGCGAACGGATCCGAGCAAGGTGGAGGCAATAGCCCAGATTCCCGTGCCGAGAAGTTTTGGGAACTGCAGGTTGGTACAGGCGATTCATCCGAGATTTCTCAAGCCTTTCTGCGCCGCTAACTGATTGCCTAAGAGAAGATGTTTTCTCGGCGTATGGAGTCCCCGAAATCGTGTCAGGAGCTTGGAGCGATGCTAGAACACCACGGGATAAAGCCCTGTCGCACCGGGAACTATGCCCCGCAATCGAACGCGTCCGAACGTGTTAACCAGTCGGTTTTGGCAGCGATACGAGCGCATATTGGCGCCGACCAGACGGTATGGGACGAGGTCTTGCCCGAGATCGCGATGGCGTTGCGAAGTGCAGTGCACTCTGCGACCGGAACCTCCCCATATTTCGCGTTGTTCGGACAGCACATGTTGAGTCATGGCAGCGAGTATAGCCTAGCCAAGAGGCTTGGCGATGTTAGCGACTCGACCATCAAGTCCTTAGAGAGGTCAGCGAAGCAGCAAATATACCGTGCTCGCATCCAAGAGACACTAGACCGGGCGTATGAGAAATCAGCGAGGCAACACGACCTGAAGGCACGGGATGTTCAATACACGGCAGGACAGGAGGTGTATAAGCGTAATTTCGTGTTGAGTGCCTTCGCGAAGAACCTCAACGCGAAGTTCTGCCGCCGTTACACCAAGTGCCGGGTAGCGAGGCCAGTAGGACGATCTCAAGCAGTGACCCCCGATTCAGTTGGTAGAGCATGAGACTCTTAATCTCAGGGCGTGGGCTTAGGCCTGCGTTAGGCAGCTTGGCGAGCAGACGCCTCCTTTTTGCACTCCTGTTCGCAGCGCACACTAGCGAACCGGAGTAATATGTACTATCGATGGTTGTGGTTGTCGAACGAGGGTTGGAGAGTCGTGAAGGCCAAGAGATTGGATTGGTGAGGGCGTTTAGAGGGAATGGCTGAAAAAAGGGAAAGAAAAAAAACCAGCCAGACATGAGACAGCAAGAAAGGAGAAAAATGTGCTTTGCATGCATGCAGTACTACAGCAAAGTCTGAATGCAAGTGCACAATTGAAATTAAATTTAAATAAACTTATGTGAGTGGCGCGCGTAAAGCCCAACAGTAAAATAGAAGTTTAGCATCAACTACTGCAATTTCGGGGCGAAACAACCAAGACATTCAGATCCGCACACCAGAAGAGGCGCCAACAGCTGCTGAAACTTCCCCAACACGAACACATGAAGAAGAAACAACGTGGCAGTGAACAACAGTTTTACAACATTATCTTAGGCGAAAAATCGACGTACTTGCGAAAATTCAAAAAGATTTTCACAACAAGCCAGAATTCAGCGTGTGCACGTCCAACAACTCAATCCCAAAAGGCAGACAGCAGTTCCGCACTCACCAGGAGTGGCCAAGGCAGATGCAGGAGACCACCAGACGAGGATCAGCAAACCCGTCGAGGGGATTATCAAGTTTGTGCCCGTAGAGATAGTGCCCCCAAAAGAATAAAACTTCAGAGCTTGCGCAACAGCCATACAGCCGGGAGTGAAAAGCCGGTTCATAACAAATGGCGCCCAAACAAGAAAACTTAATGAAAGAGTTTATTCAGTTTATTCAGTTTATTGTATCAGTTATATACGTGCATTTGTGTCGAGGCTAAGGTCCGTGTCATGTCCTTCAGGACCGGCATTGCGTTTCCTGCCAGGCCAAGTACGGTATAACACTTAGTTACACTAATGTAAATGTCAATATTTTAGTTCAGCTTACCTAATAATTGTATATGTGTCGAGGCCAAGGTCCGTGTCATGTCCTTCAGGACCGGCATTGCGTTTCCTGCCAGGCCATAGAACTTAGATTCAATAGCCCAACTGTGATATAGGAGTAGGACAATTTTAGGATTAGTACCAATGTAGGTACACCCAACACTTACCATACCCGTATCATGTTCCACGTTCGTCTCACCCCGTAATTATATGTCGTCCAATTATCAGTAAAAGAAAGAGAGAAATTAGCTTAATAGGAAATAAAAAGAAGAGATAAGCGTAGTGAGAATTTCAATCGGAGTAGAGGGGTCGAATTAATGGCTCCTATCACTCGTTCGGCGTCCCAAGCTCGAAAACAGCAAACCGACACATCATCCAACGACACGTCGCCACGAGAGGAAATGGATATCTCGGAGGCAGGAGCAGTAGGCGGGGATACACATCCCAACAGCCTAGGAGCAGTGCAAAAACGCAGCTGCTCAACGATGGCAAAGGCACAGCCAGCTCCACTGGATTTGCTAAGCGAGCTGAGAGCCGCGATAAATTCAGCGCTAACGGAGGTGCGGGAAACTTTCCGGGCCGTTATGGCGACGGTAATGGCCGAGCTACAAGAAAAAAATAGTCGTATACCCATCTGTCAGGGCCGAGAGAGACACAGCCAACTGTTCACCCACCGCCCGGACAGAACGCAGCACCACCGCCAGATCGTGTGGCGCCTCAGCGAAAACCTCCAGCTGCACAGGGATTCTGGGTCGGCAACCGCGCTCTGGAGTCCGAGCACAGGCGAGATACGATCAACCCATGCGTAGGCCAGTCGATAGGACCGAGTCCAGACCCGAGATGATCCCGATGCGTCGATGGGGTCTCGTTTTTGATGCCAGCCCTTCTGGAATGCCAGTCGGCGAATTTATCTTCAGGCTGGATAATTTAAGGCAGAACTACTAGGTGCCGTGGCCGAATGTGTTGAGGGACTTTCACACGCTGAAAGTAAATATACGGGACGGTATCTCGCGGATCACCTATCCTATGTGGATAACTGACTTGGAGAGACTGCGTGAAGAACGCCATGACGCCGAGAGAATGCTGTCTTAACGTTGGTCAAGAAGTCAGACCACAGCGGAACCAGTCGGTAGGCCTAGAGACCGTTTCCAGGTGAACGAGGCGTTCTATAATGAGGAAGAAGCAACTGCAGAGGTTGCACCGGATGAGGCAGTTGAGGCACTGCACAGGCCTAGAGGCGGTAGCGGCGACCACGACGCGATTACGTGCTGGAACTGTGCCTAGCGAGGGCATACTTTTTGGGAGTGCGAAGCCACGGTGAGAAATATATTCTGTTATAAATGTGAACTCCTAGGAGTGGAATTTGCCGAAGTGCAGCTTCAAGGGCACACAGTAAAAGGGCTTCTGGACACTGGGGCGACCGTTATCGAGAAGCTGGGAATAGCCAGGCACCCTCAGACTTCTAAGGTGCGAGCCGCAGGAGGTGCGAGCTACTCGTTGTTGGGTGAGATTCTTGTGCCGATCCAACACAAAAACGAGACGCATAAGATGACGTTGTATGTCTACCCCGCACTGGTCCAGAATTTGTACCTGGGCATCGACTTCTGGAAGAAGTTTCGCCTAGCACCCGAGGTCGTAGGAGTGTAGTCGCACGAGCAGGTGGACTCAGAGTTCACGACTAGGGCCGATCGAGCCACACGAGCTGAATGCCGAGCAGCAGGAGCAGCTGGAGGCGATCAAGGCTAAACTCCGGGCGTTCGAGCAGCAAGGATTAGGAAAGACTCACATGGAGCGTCATACGATCGAACTAATAGAAGGCCCGTGAAGAAGCGTTTTTATTCAGTGTCACCAGCAGTGCAGCAGCTTCTTTTCGCGGATGTCGACGAAATGCTTCGACTTGGCGTCATAGAGCCAAGTGAAAGTCCCTGGAGCAACAGGACGACGCTTGTACTAAAACTTGGGAAAAATAGGTTGTGCCTAGACGCTCGTAAGCTGCACAGTGTAACCGTAAAAGATGCTTACCCGTAACCCAGAATATTGAGTCCATCCTAAGCCGCGTGGATGACATCAGCAGTGTCGATTTGAAACACGCATTCTGGCAGATTGAGTTGGAGCCTAAGAGCAGAGCATACACCGCATTCGCCATTCCGGGCCGTCCGCTTTATCAATTCCGGATGATGCCTTTCGGTCTGTGTAATGCCACTCAGCGGTTGTGTGGTTTAATGGATCGGGTGATACCACAAAGTCTGTGGAATCGCGTGTTCGTCTATTTGGATGACCTGCTGATCATCGCCCGCACCTTTGAGGAGCATGTGCAGCTGTTGAAGGAGGTAGCACAGTGTTTGAAGGAGGCCAATCTGACCATCGGCTTGCAGAAATCGAAGTTCTGCTTCAAATTTCTGAGGTACTTAGGGTACATTGTTGGTGACGGAGCTCTGCGAACGGATCCGAGCAAGGTGGAGGCAATAGCCCAGATTCCCGTGCCGAGAAGTTTTGGGAACTGCAGGTTGGTACAGGCGATTCATCCGAGATTTCTCAAGTCTTTCTGCGCCGCTAACTGATTGCCTAAGAGAAGATGTTTTCTCGGAGTATGGAGTCCCCAAAATCGTGTCACAGGAGCTTGGAGCGATGCTAGAACACCACGGGATAAAGCCCTGTCGCACCGGAAACTATGCCCCGCAAGCGAACGCGTCTGAACGTGTTAACCAGTCGGTTTTGGCAGCGATACGAGCGCATATTGGCGCCGACCAGACGGTATGGGACGAGGTCTTGCCCGAGATCGCGATGGCGTTGCGAAGTGCAGTGCACTCTGCGACCGGCAGCGAGTATAGCCTAGCCAAGAGGCTTGGCGATGTTAGCGACTCGACCATCAAGTCCTTAGAGAGGTCAGCGAAGCAGCAAATATACCGTGCTCGCATCCAAGAGACACTACACCGGGCGTATGACAAATCAGCGAGGCAGTACGACCTGAATGCACGGGACGTTCAATACACGGCAGGACAGGAGGTGTATAAGCGTAATTTCGGGTTGAGTGACTTCGCGAAGAACCTCAACGCGAAGTTCTGCCGCCGTTACACCAAGTGCCGGGTAGTGAGGCCAGTAGGACGATCTCAAGCAGTGACCCCCGAGCGTTGGATCTGTGCCCGGCTAATTCAGTTGGTAGATCATGAGACTCTTAATCTCAGGGCGTGGGCGTTGGCCTGCGTTGAGCAGCTTGGCGAGCAGACGCCTCCTTTTTGCACTCCTGTTCGTAGAGCACACAAGCGAACTGGAGTACTATGTACTATCGATGGTTGTGGTTGTCGAACGAGGGTTGGATAGTCGTGTAGGCCAAGAGATTGGATTGGTGAGGGCGTTTAGAGAAAATGGCTGAACAAAAGGGAAGAAAAAAAAACAAGCCAGGCATGAGACAGCAAGAAAGGAGAAAAATGTGCTTTGCATGCATGCAGTACTACAGCAAAGTCTGAATGCAAGTGCACAATTGAAATTAAATTTAAATAAACTTATGTGAGTGGCGCGCGTAAAGCCCAAAAGTAAAATAGAAGTTTAGCATCAACTACTGCAATTTCGGGGCGAAACAACCAAGACATTCAGATCCGCACACACCAGAAGTGGCGCCAGCAGCTGCTGAAACTTCACCAACACGAACATCTGGAGAAGAAACAACGTGGCAGTGAACAACAGTTTTACAACATTATCTTAGGCGAAAAATCGACGTACTTGCGAAAATTCAAAAAGATTTTCGCAACAAGCCAGAATTCAGCGTGTGCACGTCCAACAACTCAATCCCAAAAGGCAGACAGCAGTTCCGCACACACCAGGAGTGGCCAAGGCAGATGCAGGAGACCACCAGACGAGGATCAGCAAACCCGTCGAGGGGATTATCAAGTTTGTGCCCGTAGAGATAGTGCCCCCAAAAGAATAAAACTTCAGAGCTTGCGCAACAGCCATACAGCCGGGAGTGAAAAGCCGGTTCATAACAAATGGCGCCCAAACAAGAAAACTTAATGAAAGACGCTAGTGGAGTCTCAGTATATTTTCAGTTTATTGTATCAGTTATATACGTGCATTTGTGTCGAGGCTAAGGTCCGTGTCATGTCCTTCAGGACCGGCATTGCATTTCCTGCCAGGCCAAGTACGGTATAACACTTAGTTACACTAATGTAAATGTCAATATTTTAGTTCAGCTTACCTAATAATTGTATATGTGTCGAGGCCAAGGTCCGTGTCATGTCCTTCAGGACCGGCATTGCGTTTCCTGCCAGGCCATAGAACTTAGATTCAATAGCCCAACTGTGATATAGGAGTAGGACAATTTTAGGATTAGTACCAATGTAGGTACACCCAACACTTACCATACCCGTATCATGTTCCACGTTCGTCTCACCCCGTAATTATATGTCGTCCAATTATCAGTAAAAGAAAGAGAGAAATTAGCTTAATAGGAAATAAAAAGAAGAGATAAGCGTAGTGAGAATTTCAATCGGAGTAGAGGGGTCGAATTAATGGCTCCTATCACTCGTTCGGCGTCCCAAGCTCGAAAACAGCAAACCGACACATCATCCAACGACACGTCGCCACGAGAGGAAATGGATATCTCGGAGGCAGGAGCAGTAGGCGGGGATACACATCCCAACAGCCTAGGAGCAGTGCAAAAACGCAGCTGCTCAACGATGGCAAAGGCACAGCCAGCTCCACTGGATTTGCTAAGCGAGCTGAGAGCCGCGATAAATTCAGCGCTAACGGAGGTGCGGGAAACTTTCCGGGCCGTTATGGCGACGGTAATGGCCGAGCTACAAGAAAAAAATAGGCGTATACCCATCTTTCAGGGCCGAGAGAGACACAGCCAACTATTCACCCACCGCCCGGACAGAACGCAGCACCACCGCCAGATCGTGTGGCGCCTCAGCGAAAACCTCCAGCTGCACAGGGATTCTGGGTCGGCAACCGCACTCTGGAGTCCGAGCACAGGCGAGATACGATCAACCCATGCGTAGGCCAGTCGATAGGACTGAGTCCAGACCCGAGATGATCCCGATGCGTCGATGGGGTCTCGTTTTTGATGCCAACCCTTCTGGAATGCCAGTCGGCGAATTTATCTTCAGGCTGGATCATTTAAGGCAGAACTACTAGGTGCCGTGGCCGAATGTGTTGAGGGACTTTCACACGCTGAAAGTAAATATACGGGACGGTATCTCGCGGATCACCTATCCTATGTGGATAACTGACTTGGAGAGACTGCGTGAAGAACGCCATGACGCCGAGAGAATGCTGTCTTAACGTTGGTCAAGAAGTCAGACCACAGCGGAACCAGTCGGTAGGCCTAGAGACCGTTTCCAGGTGAACGAGGCGTTCTATAATGAGGAAGAAGCCACTGCAGAGGTTGCATCGGATGAGGCAGTTGAGGCACTGCACAGGCCTAGAGGCGGTAGCGGCGACCACAACGCGATTACGTGCTGGAACTGTGCCTAGCGAGGGCATACTTTTTGGGAGTACGAAGCCACGGTGAGAAATATATTCTGTTATAAATGTGAACTCCCAGGAGTGGTATTTGCCGAAGTGCAGCTTCAAGGGCACACAGTAAAAGGGCTTCTGGACACTGGGGCGACCGTTAGCTTGTTAGGCGCAGGAGCAGTGGATCTGATCGAGAAGCTGGGAATAGCCAGGCTCCCTCAGACTTCTAAGGTGCGAGCCGCAGGAGGTGCGAGCTACTCGGTGTTAGGTGAGATTCTTGTGCCGATCCAACACAAAAACGAGACGCATAAGATGACGTTGTATGTCTACCCCGCACTGGTCCAGAATTTGTACCTGGGCATCGACTTCTGGAAGAAGTTTCGCCTAGCACCCGAGGTCGTAGGAGTGTAGTCGCACGAGCAGGTGGACTCAGAGTTCACGACTAGGGCCGATCGAGCCACACGAGCTGAATGCCGAGCAGCAGGAGCAGCTGGAGGCGATCAAGGCTAAACTCCGGGCGTTCGAGCAGCAAGGATTAGGAAAGACTCACATGGAGCGTCATACGATCGAACTAATAGAAGGCCCGTGAAGAAGCGTTTTTATTCAGTGTCACCAGCAGTGCAGCAGCTTCTTTTCGCGGATGTCGACGAAATGCTTCGACTTGGCGTCATAGAGCCAAGTGAAAGTCCCTGGAGCAACAGGACGACGCTTGTACTAAAACCTGGGAAAAATACGTTGTGCCTAGACGCTCGTAAGCTGCACAGTGTAACCGTAAAAGATGCTTACCCGTTACCAAGAATATTGAGTCCATCCTAAGCCGCGTGGATGACATCAGCAGTGTCGATTTGAAACACGCATTCTGGCAGATTGAGTTGAAGCCTAAGAGCAGAGCATACACCGCCTTCGCCATTCCGGGCCGTCCGCTTTATCAATTCCGGATGATGCCTTTCGGTCTGTGTAATGCCGCTCAGCGGTTGTGTGGCTTAATGGATCGGGTGATACCACAAAGTCTGCGGAATCGCGAGTTCGTCTATTTAGATGACCTGCTGATCATCGCCCGCACCTTTGAGGAGCATGTGCAACTGTTGAAGGAGGTAGCACAGTGTTTGAAGGAGGCCAATCTGACCATCGGCTTGCAGAAATCGAAGTTCTGCTTCAAATTTCTGAGGTACTTAGGGTACATTGTTGGTGACGGAACTCTGCGAACGGATCCGAGCAAGGTGGAGGCAATAGCCCAGATTCCCGTGCCGAGAAGTTTTGGGAACTGCAGGTTGGTACAGGCGATTCATCCGAGATTTCTCAAGCCTTTCTGCGCCGCTAACTGATTGCCTAAGAGAAGATGTTTTCTCGGCGTATGGAGTCCCCGAAATCGTGTCACAGGAGCTTGGAGCGATGCTAGAACACCACGGGATAAAGCACTGTCGCACCGGGAACTATGCCCCGCAAGCGAACGCGTCCGAACGTGTTAACCAGTCGGTTTTGGCAGCGATACGAGCGCATATTGGCGCCGACCAGACGGTATGGGACGAGGTCTTGCCCGAGATCGCGATGGCGTTGCGAAGTGCAGTGCACTCTGCGACCGGCAGCGAGTATAGCCTAGCCAAGAGGCTTGGCGATGTTAGCGACTCGACCATCAAGTCCTTAGAGAGGTCAGCGAAGCAGCAAATATACCGTGCTCGCATCCAAGAGACACTACACCGGGCGTATGAGAAATCAGCGAGGCAGTACGACCTGAATGCACGGGACGTTCAATACACGGCAGGACAGGAGGTGTATAAGCGTAATTTCGGGTTGAGTGACTTCGCGAAGAACCTCAACGCGAAGTTCTGCCGCCGTTACACCAAGTGCCGGGTAGTGAGGCCAGTAGGACGATCTCAAGCAGTGACCCCCGAGCGTTGGATCTGTGCCCGGCTAATTCAGTTGGTAGATCATGAGACTCTTAATCTCAGGGCGTGGGCGTTGGCCTGCGTTGAGCAGCTTGGCGAGCAGACGCCTCCTTTTTGCACTCCTGTTCGTAGAGGACACAAGCGAACTGGAGTACTATGTACTATCGATGGTTGTGGTTGTCGAACGAGGGTTGGATAGTCGTGTAGGCCAAGAGATTGGATTGGTGAGGGCGTTTAGAGAAAATGGCTGAACAAAAGGGAAGAAAAAAAACAAGCCAGGCATGAAACAGCAAGAAAGGAGAAAAATGTGCTTTGCATGCATGCAGTACTACAGCAAAGTCTGAATGCAAGTGCACAATTGAAATTAAATTTAAATAAACTTATGTGAGTGGCGCGCGTAAAGCCCAAAAGTAAAATAGAAGTTTAGCATCAACTACTGCAATTTCGGGGCGAAACAACCAAGACATTCAGATCCGCACACCAGAAGTGGCGCCAGCAGCTGCTGAAACTTCACCAACACGAACATCTGGAGAAGAAACAACGTGGCAGTGAACAACAGTTTTACAACATTATCTTAGGCAAAAAATCGACGTACTTGCGAAAATTCAAAAAGATTTTCACAACAAGCCAGAATTCAGCGTGTGCACGTCCAACAACTCAATCCCAAAAGGCAGACAGCAGTTCCGCACACACCAGGAGTGGCCAAGGCAGATGCAGGAGACCACCAGACGAGGATCAGCAAACCCGTCGAGGGGATTATCAAGTTTGTGCCCGTAGAGATAGTGCCCCCAAAAGAATAAAACATCAGAGCTTGCGCAACAGCCATACAGCCGCCGTCACCGGCACAGTGGGCCGCAACCGATTGTCAAAGGCCCGAATCAGACTTAGTTAATTTATTTAATTAGCGATTTATCCCCGCCCCTATTTGTTTACTTATCATTTATTTACTATTATTTAATTTATTTATTTTATCGTTCTTTCTACGTTTTCGTGTATTGTTTATATTTTCCACGTTTATTAGTTCATGTTTATTTTTGTTTATTTATTTATTTAATTACTTTCTTCATTCTATTTTTGATTTATATAAAGTAAATTTATTGTAAGAAAGCCATGTATAGTTTTAAATGAATAAATATAAGTGTGTACTGTTTATATAAACATGTTTGAGTAGATATTTATGTGTGGGTGGGACGATTGTGTGTTGATGTCGGGGTAATTTGTTGTTGATAGTGTTGTGGTGTATAGGGGTCGGCAATAAAACGCAAGAATACCGACCCATAGGTAGGGAGGGCGCATTGGGACCGTTTGTTTCTTTTTAGTTATTCGTAAAAAAAAAATATAAATTTTTGTTAGACCGGCCAGCACTGTATCCAGGTCGTATCCATCCATGGGTGACCGATTTGCTAGCTGGCTATCGATACAGTGTTGGGAATGAAAAGCCGATTCATAACAAAGTTCCCTGTACAACATTGAAAAATTGGATGATATCAACTATGACACGTGGTGTTTGCTGGTACGCAGTGTGTTGGTTCATCAGGATTTATGGGCAGTTGTGTCCAATACTGAAGCTGTACAAGAGGATCAGGCCAGTGCGGAGTATAAGTCATGGAAGCGTCAAAACGACAAAGCTATGGCTGTGCTGTTCTTGTCAATAAGTGCGTCGCAGATTAGCTCTATCAAACAGTGCGTCACTGCACGTGGGATATGGAGCGAGTTGGAAAAGTTACACAGACCAACGGGACCTGTGCGCAAGGTAACATTGTTCAAGCAGTTTATAAATAAACGCATGGCGGAGGGAGAACAAATTCAGGGGTATGTAAATGAGTTTGTGAATATAGTCGACAAGCTAGCGCAAATAGGCTTTACACTGCCAGATGAATTGGTTGTCATAATGTTATTAGCAAGTCTACCTACACCCTATGAGAACTTTACACGCAGTCAAATGCAAGCAGAAGAGAACGAACGGCGAAGGGTAGCGAGAATAACGAAGGGACGGCAGAAAGCCGCCGTGATTTACAATGTAATAATTGCGGCCAACAAAGGCACTTTGCGAAATATTGTACAAAGAAGGAAGGCCACAAAAAAAAAAACTATAACAAACAAGTAACAAGGCTCTAGTCGAGAAATCCCGACTAGACGATACCCTTAACCCTATACCTTACGGGTTCAGTCAGTGCTTGCAAGTATGTGTGTATGTGTGTGCGCTTCCCTCTGCCTGTTACATACTTTTGCACAAAACCATTATACCCTTTTTTCCCATTTTTAATGGGATCAGGGTAAAACAAGTAAGAAGGGTCTTGTCGAGAAATCCCGACTAGACGATACCCTGAACCCTGTACCTTGCGCGTACAGTCAGTGCTTGCAAGTAAGTGTATATGGATGTACGCACATACTGCATTCTGCATTCTCAACTTTAATGTTCCATATCTCCGGTGTTTCTCAACCGATTTAATAAAAATTTCATTATGATAATAATTCAAGTGCCATCTCAAAGTTTTCAAAGTTCAATATTTTGTTGTTATCGATCCCATGTGTATATTGGAAACGGGAAGAGTTATCGAAAATCGAAAATAAACTTGTAATGCCTAGAGATTAGGCGAGCTTAAGTTCCAAATCTGGAGTCTCTAGCTTTTATAGTCTCTGAGATCAACGCGTTCATACATACGGACGGACGGACAGACGGACGGACAGATGGACATGGCTATATCGACTCGGCTGTTGATGCTGATCAAAAATATTTATACTTTATGGGGTCGAAGATGCTTCCTTCTGCCTGTAACATACTTTTGCGCAAAACCATTATACCCTTTTTTCCCGTTTTTAATGGGATCAGGGTATAAAAAACAAGTAAGAAGACTCTAGTCGAGAAATCCCGATTAGACGATACCCTGATCCCTAGACTTTACGCGTACAGTCAGTGCTTGCAAGTATGTGTGCGTGTGTGTACGACCATACTGCACACTGCATACTCAACTTCAAGGTTTCATATCTCCGGTGTTTCTCAAACGATTTTAATAAAAATTTCACAGATAGTTGTTATTTTCAAATGCCTAAAATTTTTTATATCGTTTATATCGGAAACGGGATGAGCTATCGAAAATCAAAAACAAACTTGTACTGCCTAGGGATTAGGCGAGCTTAAGTTTCAAATCTGGAGTCTCTAGCTCTTATAGTCTCTTGAGATCGGTTGGCTAGTACATCGGACGGACAGATGGATATGTCTATATCGACTCGACTTTTTCCCATTTTTAATGGGATCAGGGTATAAAAAGAGAAAAATAGCATGGACGGTGAAAACCTATACTTTACGCGTACAGTCAGTGCTTGCAAGTATGTGTGTGGGTATATACGCACATACTGCATACTAAACTTTAACGTTCCATATCTCCGGTGTTTCTCAACCGATATCAATAAATTGTTAAATTTCACAGATTGTTACTATTTTGATTGATAATTCAAATGCCATCTCAAAGTTTTTCAAATTCAAGATTTTGTTGAAAATTTGAAATCGATTTGCTCATACATACGGACAGACGGATGGACGGACAGATGGACAGACGGACATGTCTATATCGACTCGACTGTTGAGCTGATCAAGAATATATATACTTTATAAGGCCGGAGATGCTTCCTTCTGCCTGTTACATACTTTTGCACAAAACCATTGTACCCTTTTTAATGGGGAAAAAGGGTATAATGAATTTAGATTTTCGATAACTCATCCCGTTTTTGATATACACATGTGATCGATAACAACAAAATCTTGAATTTTGAAATCTTTGAGATGGCACTTGAGTTATTATAACTACGAAATTTTTATTAAAATCGGTTGAGAAACACCGGAGATATGGAACCATGCAGTTGAGTATGCAGTATGCAGTATAGTCGTACACACACGCACACATACTTGCAAGCACTGACTGTACGCGTAAAGTATAGGGATCAGGGTATCGTCTAGTCGGGATTTCTCGACTAGAGCCTTCTTACTTGTTTTTGTATAAAAAACAAAAATTTAGCGAACGAATATATATCAAAGAAGGTATACGAGAGAATTAGATGAGCAATGCCAAGCAGCCAGACGAAGTGTTAGCAAAGACGACAATTAGTGCAAGGCAAAGACGACAAAAAGTGATGCGCAAGTTATGCGTTATAAGTTACGTTAAGATTTTAAATTTACGTGCTTAAATTATTTGTAAGCTGCTGCTGCCTCCGACACCTATCAAAAGCTTATTACGACACATGCTGGAAGCTGCGGAAGGCGCAAGCTCTCTCTTAAACTCAATTACTTATTAATTTTATACCCATTAAAAATGGGAAAAAGGGCTTAATAGTTTTGTGCAAAAGTATGTAACAGGCAGAAGAAAGCTTCTCCGACCCCATAAAGTATATATATTCTTGATCAGCATCAACAGCCGAGTCGATATAGCCATGCCCGTCTGTCCGTCTGTCCGTCCGTATGTATGAGCCAACCGATCTCAGAGACTATAAGAGCTAGAAACTCCAGATTTGGAACTTAAGCTCGCCTAATCCCTGTTTTCGATTTTCGATAACTCATCCCGTTTTTGATATACACATGGGATCGATAACAATAAAATCTTGAATTTGCAAAAATTTAAATGGCATTTGAATTATTACTCAAAATAATAACTATCTGTGAAACTTTTATTAAAATCGGTTAAGAAACACCGAAGATATGGAACCTTGAAGTTGAGTATGCAGTATGCAGTATGACACACGCACACACACTTGCAAGCACTGACTGTACGCGTAAAGTATAGGGTTCAGGGTATCATTCTCGACTAGAGCCTTCTGACTAGTTACCTTTGTATGTCCCAACGTTGTCCGAATCTGTAAATATTAAATAATCACCCGTTTGAATCCTTTTAGTTATTCGTAAACAAAATTTAAATTTTTGTTACACCGGCCAGCACTGTATCCAGGTCGTATCCATCCCTGGGTGACCGATTTGCTAGCTGGCTATCGATACAGTGTTGGGAATGAAAAGCCGATTCATAGCAAAGTTCCCTGTACAACATTGAAAAATTGGATGATATCAACTATGACACGTGGTGTTTGCTGGTACGCAGTGTGTTGGTTCATCAGGATTTATGGGCAGTTGTGTCCAATACTGAAGCTGTACAAGAGGATCAGGCCAGTGCGGAGTATAAGTCATGGAAGCGTCAAAACGACAAAGCTATGGCTGTGCTGTTCTTGTCAATAAGTGCGTCGCAGATTAGCTCTATCAAACAGTGCGTCACTGCACGTGGGATATGGAGCGAGTTGGAAAAGTTACACAGACCAACGGGACCTGTGCGCAAGGTAACATTGTTCAAGCAGTTTATAAATAAACGCATGGCGGAGGGAGAACAAATTCAGGGGTATGTAAATGAGTTTGTGAATATAGTCGACAAGCTAGCGCAAATAGGCTTTACACTGCCAGATGAATTGGTTGTCATAATGTTATTAGCAAGTCTACCTACACCCTATGAGAACTTTACACGCAGTCAAATGCAAGCAGAAGAGAACGAACGGCGAAGGGTAGCGAGAATAACGAAGGGACGGCAGAAAGCCGCCGTGATTTACAATGTAATAATTGCGGCCAACAAAGGCACTTTGCGAAATATTGTACAAAGAAGGAAGGCCACAAAAAAAAAAACTATAACAAACAAGTAACAAGGCTCTAGTCGAGAAATCCCGACTAGACGATACCCTTAACCCTATACCTTACGGGTTCAGTCAGTGCTTGCAAGTATGTGTGTATGTGTGTGCGCTTCCCTCTGCCTGTTACATACTTTTGCACAAAACCATTATACCCTTTTTTCCCATTTTTAATGGGATCAGGGTAAAACAAGTAAGAAGGGTCTTGTCGAGAAATCCCGACTAGACGATACCCTGAACCCTGTACCTTGCGCGTACAGTCAGTGCTTGCAAGTAAGTGTATATGGATGTACGCACATACTGCATTCTGCATTCTCAACTTTAATGTTCCATATCTCCGGTGTTTCTCAACCGATTTAATAAAAATTTCATTATGATAATAATTCAAGTGCCATCTCAAAGTTTTCAAAGTTCAATATTTTGTTGTTATCGATCCCATGTGTATATTGGAAACGGGAAGAGTTATCGAAAATCGAAAATAAACTTGTAATGCCTAGAGATTAGGCGAGCTTAAGTTCCAAATCTGGAGTCTCTAGCTTTTATAGTCTCTGAGATCAACGCGTTCATACATACGGACGGACGGACAGACGGACGGACAGATGGACATGGCTATATCGACTCGGCTGTTGATGCTGATCAAAAATATTTATACTTTATGGGGTCGAAGATGCTTCCTTCTGCCTGTAACATACTTTTGCGCAAAACCATTATACCCTTTTTTCCCGTTTTTAATGGGATCAGGGTATAAAAAACAAGTAAGAAGACTCTAGTCGAGAAATCCCGATTAGACGATACCCTGATCCCTAGACTTTACGCGTACAGTCAGTGCTTGCAAGTATGTGTGCGTGTGTGTACGACCATACTGCACACTGCATACTCAACTTCAAGGTTTCATATCTCCGGTGTTTCTCAAACGATTTTAATAAAAATTTCACAGATAGTTGTTATTTTCAAATGCCTAAAATTTTTTATATCGTTCATATCGGAAACGGGATGAGCTATCGAAAATCAAAAACAAACTTGTACTGCCTAGGGATTAGGCGAGCTTAAGTTTCAAATCTGGAGTCTCTAGCTCTTATAGTCTCTTGAGATCGGTTGGCTAGTACATCGGACGGACAGATGGATATGTCTATATCGACTCGACTTTTTCCCATTTTTAATGGGATCAGGGTATAAAAAGAGAAAAATAGCATGGACGGTGAAAACCTATACTTTACGCGTACAGTCAGTGCTTGCAAGTATGTGTGTGGGTATATACGCACATACTGCATACTAAACTTTAACGTTCCATATCTCCGGTGTTTCTCAACCGATATCAATAAATTGTTAAATTTCACAGATTGTTACTATTTTGATTGATAATTCAAATGCCATCTCAAAGTTTTTCAAATTCAAGATTTTGTTGAAAATCTGAAATCGATTTGCTCATACATACGGACAGACGGATGGACGGACAGATGGACAGACGGACATGTCTATATCGACTCGACTGTTGAGCTGATCAAGAATATATATACTTTATAAGGCCGGAGATGCTTCCTTCTGCCTGTTACATACTTTTGCACAAAACCATTGTACCCTTTTTAATGGGGAAAAAGGGTATAATGAATTTAGATTTTCGATAACTCATCCCGTTTTTGATATACACATGTGATCGATAACAACAAAATCTTGAATTTTGAAATCTTTGAGATGGCACTTGAGTTATTATAACTACGAAATTTTTATTAAAATCGGTTGAGAAACACCGGAGATATGGAACCATGCAGTTGAGTATGCAGTATGCAGTATAGTCGTACACACACGCACACATACTTGCAAGCACTGACTGTACGCGTAAAGTTTAGGGATCAGGGTATCGTCTAGTCGGGATTTCTCGACTAGAGCCTTCTTACTTGTTTTTGTATAAAAAACAAAAATTTAGCGAACGAATATATATCAAAGAAGGTATACGAGAGAATTAGATGAGCAATGCCAAGCAGCCAGACGAAGTGTTAGCAAAGACGACAATTAGTGCAAGGCAAAGACGACAAAAAGTGATGCGCAAGTTATGCGTTATAAGTTACGTTAAGATTTTAAATTTACGTGCTTAAATTATTTGTAAGCTGCTGCTGCCTCCGACACCTATCAAAAGCTTATTACGACACATGCTGGAAGCTGCGGAAGGCGCAAGCTCTCTCTTAAACTCAATTACTTATTAATTTAATACCCATTAAAAATGGGAAAAAGGGCTTAATAGTTTTGTGCAAAAGTATGTAACAGGCAGAAGAAAGCTTCTCCGACCCCATAAAGTATATATATTCTTGATCAGCATCAACAGCCGAGTCGATATAGCCATGCCCGTTGGTCCGTCTGTCCGTCCGTATGTATGAGCCAACCGATCTCAGAGACTATAAGAGCTAGAAACTCCAGATTTGGAACTTAAGCTCGCCTAATCCCTGTTTTCGATTTTCGATAACTCATCCCGTTTTTGATATACACATGGGATCGATAACAATAAAATCTTGAATTTGCAAAAATTTAAATGGCATTTGAATTATTACTCAAAATAATAACTATCTGTGAAACTTTTATTAAAATCGGTTAAGAAACACCGAAGATATGGAACCTTGAAGTTGAGTATGCAGTATGCAGTATGACACACGCACACACACTTGCAAGCACTGACTGTACGCGTAAAGTATAGGGTTCAGGGTATCATTCTCGACTAGAGCCTTCTGACTAGTTACCTTTGTATGTCCCAACGTTGTCCGAATCTGTAAATATTAAATAATCACCCGTTTGAATCCTTTTAGTTATTCGTAAACAAAATTTAAATTTTTGTTACACCGGCCAGCACTGTATCCAGGTCGTATCCATCCCTGGGTGACCGATTTGCTAGCTGGCTATCGATACAGTGTTAGGAATGAAAAGCTGGTTCATAACAAATGGCGCCCAAACAAGAAAACTTAATGAAAGACGCTAGTGGAGTCTCAGTATATGTTCAGTTTATTGTATCAGTTATATACGTGCTTTTGTGTCGAGGCTAAGGTCCGTGTCATGTCCTTCAGGACCGGCATTGCGTTTCCTGCCAGGCCGAGTACAGTATAACACTTAGTTACACTAATGTAAATGTCAATATTTTAGTTCAGCTTACCTTATACGTGTATGTGTGTCGAGGCCAAGGTCCGTGTCATGTCCTTCAGGACCGGCATTGCGTTTCCTCCCAGGCCATAGCACTTAGTTTCAATAGCCCAACTGTGATATAGGAGTAGGACAATTTGAGCTGCTCAACAGCTAGCTCCACTGGATTTGCTAAGCGAGCTGAGAGCCGCGATAAATTCAGCGCTAACGGAGGCGCGGGAAACTTTCCGGGCCGTTATGGCGACGGGAATGGCCGAGCTACAAGAAAAAAGCCAACTGTTCACCCACCGCCCGGACAGAACGCAGCACCACCGCCAGATCGTGTGGCGCCTCAGCGAAAGCCTCCAGCTGCACAGGGATTCTGGGTCGGCAACCGCGATCTGGAGTCCGAGCAGCGCGAGCAACTGCCCATAAATCCTGATGAACCAACACATTGCGTACCAGCAAACACCACGTGTCATAGTTGATATCATCCAATTTTTCAATGTTGTATAGGGAACTTTGTTATGAACCGGCTTTTCATTCCCAACACTGTATCGATAGCCAGCTAGCAAATCGGTCATTCAGGGATGGATACGACCTGGATACAGTGCTGGCCGGTGTAACAAAAATTTTATTTTTTTTTTTACGAATAACTAAAAAGAAAGAAACGGTCCCAATGCGCCCTCCCTACCTATGGGTCGGTATTTTTGCATTTTATTGCCGACCCCCTATACACCACAACACTATCAACAACAACTTACCTCGACATCAACACACAATTGTCCCACACATAAATATCTACTCAAACATGTTTAAATAAACAGTACACACTTATATTTATTCATTTAAAACTATACATGGCTTTCTTACAATAAATTTACTTTTTATTTAAATCAAAACAAATATGAAGGCTCTAGTCGAGAAATCCCGACTAGACGATACCCTGATCCCTATATTTAACGCGTACAATGGGATGAGTTATCGAAAATCGAAAACAAATTTGTACTGCCTAGGGATTAGGCGAGCTTAAGTTCCAAATCTGGAGTCTCTAGCTCTTATAGTCTCTGAGATCGACGCGTTCATACATACAGACGGACAGACGGACGGACGGACAGACGGACAGACGGACATGGCTATGTCGACTCGACTGTTGATGCTGATAAAGAATATTTATACTTTATGGGGTCGGAGATGCTTCCTTCTGCCTGTTACATACTTTTGCACAACTTCATTATACCCTTTTTCCCCATTTTTAATGGGATCAGGGTATAAAAAGAATGAAGAAAGTATTTAAATGAATAAATAAACAAAAATGAACATGAACTAATAAACGTGGAACATATAAACAATACACGAAAACGTAGAAAGAATGATAAAATAAATAAATTAAATAATAGTAAATAAATGATAAATAAACAAATAGGGGCGGGAATAAATCGCTAAATAAATAAATTAACTAAATCTGATTCGGGCCTTTGACAATCGGTTGCGGCCCTGTTGTTCTGGCTTGTGAAAATCTTTTTTAATTTTCGCAAGTACGTCGATTTTTCGCCTAAGATAATGTTGTAAAACTGTTGTTCACTGCCACGTTGTTTCTTCTTCATGTGTTCGTGTTGGGGAAGTTTCAGCAGCTGTTGGCGCCACTTCTGGTGTGTGCGGATCTGAACGTCTTGGTTGCTTCGCCCCGAAATTGCAGTAGTTGATGCTAAACTTCTATTTTACTTTTGGGCTTTACGCGCGCCACTCACATAAGTTTATTTAAATTTAATTTCAATTGTGCTTTTGCATTCAGACTTTGCTGTAGTACTGCATGCATGCAAAGCACATTTTTCTCCTTTCTTGCTGTCTCATGCCTGGCTTGTTTTTTTCTTCCCTTTTTTTCAGCCATTTTCTCTAAACGCCCTCACCAATCCAATCTCTTGGCCTTCACGACTCTCCAACCCTCGTTCGACAACCACAACCATCGATAGTACATATTACTCCGGTTCGCTTGTGTGCGCTGCGAACAGGAGTGCAAAAAGGAGGCGTCTGCTCGCCAAGCTGCCTAACGCAGGCCTAAGCCCACGCCCTGAGATTAAGAGTCTCATGCTCTACCAACTGAATCGGGGGTCACTGCTTGAGATCGTCCTACTGGCCTCGCTACCCGGCACTTGGTGTAACGGCGGCAGAACTTCGCGTTGAGGTTCTTCGCGAAGGCACTCAACACGAAATTACGCTTATACACCTCCTGTCCTGCCGTGTATTGAACGTCCCGTGCCTTCAGGTCGTGTTGCCTCGCTGATTTCTCATACGCCCGGTGTAGTGTCTCTTGGATGCGAGCACGGTACATTTGCTGCTTCGCTGACCTCTCTAAGGACTTGATGGTCGAGTCGCTAACATCGCCAAGCCTCTTGGCTACGCTATACTCGCTGCCATGACTCAACATGTGCTGTCCGAACAACGCGAAATATGGGGAGGTTCCGGTCGCAGAGTGCACTGCACTTCGCAACGCCATCGCGATCTCGGGCAAGACCTCGTCCCATACCGTCTGGTCAGCGCCAATATGCGCTCGTATCGCTGCCAAAACCGACTGGTTAGCACGTTCGGACGCGTTCGATTGCGGGGCATAGTTCCCGGTGCGACAGGGCTTTATCCCGTGGTGTTCTAGCATCGCTCCAAGCTCCTGACACGATTTCGGGGACTCCATACGCCGAGAAAACATCTTCTCTTAGGCAATCAGTTAGCGGCGCAGAAAGGCTTGAGAAATCTCGGATGAATCGCCTGTACCAACCTGCAGTTCCCAAAACTTCTCGGCACGGGAATCTGGGCTATTGCCTCCACCTTGCTCGGATCCGTTCCAAGAGCTCCGTCACCAACAATGTACCCTAAGTACCCCAGAAATTTGAAGCAGAACTTCGATTTCTGCAAGCCGATGGTCAGATTGGCCTCCTTCAAACACTGTGCTACCTCCTTCAACAGCTGCACATGCTCCTCGAAGGTGCGGGCGATGATCAGCAGGTCATCCAAATAGACGAACACGCGATTCCGCAGACTTTGTGGTATCACCTGGTCCATTAAACCACACAACCGCTGAGCGGCATTACACAGACCGAAAGGCATCATCCGGAATTGATAAAGCGGACGGCCCGGAATGGCGAAGGCGGTGTATGCTCTGCTCTTAGGCTCCAACTCAACCTGCCAGAATGCGTGTTTCAAATCGACACTGCTGATGTCATCCACGCGGCTTAGGATGGACTCAATATTCTGTGTAACGGGTAAGCATCTTTTACGGTTACACTGTGCAGCTTACGAGCGTCTAGGCACAACCTATTTTCCCAAGTTTTAGTACAAGCGTCGTCCTGTTGCTCCAGGGACTTTCACTTGGCTCTATGACGCCAAGTCGAAGCATTTCGTCGACCTCCGCGAAAAGAAGCTGCTGCACTGCTGGTGACACTGAATAAAAACGCTTCTTCACTCACGCTCCATGTGAGTCTTTGCTAATCCTTGCTGCTCGAACGCCCGGAATTCAGCCTTGATCGCCTCCCGCTGCTTCTGCTGCTCGGCATTCAGCTCGTGTGGCTCGATCGGCCCTAGTCGTGAACTCTGAGTCCACCTGCTCGTGCGACTACACTCCTACGACCTCGGGTGCTAGGCGAAACTTCTTCTAGAAGTCGATGGTACAGGTACAAATTCTGGACCAGTGCGGGGCAGACATACAACGTCATCTTATGCGTCTCGTTTTTGTGTTGGATCGGCACAAGAATCTCACCCAACACCGAGTAGCTCGCACCTCCTGCGGCTCGCACCTTAGAAGTCTGAGGGTGCCTGGCTATTCCCAGCTTCTCGATCAGATCCACTGCTCCTGCGCCAAACAACAAGCTAACGGTCGCGCCAGTGTCCAGAAGCCCATTTACTGTGTGCCCTTGAAGCTGCACTTCGGCAAAGGGTCGATCGTCGTCCTTGAGCGCTTCACCAAGTGCTTCGCACACGGCGTAATGTGTGCCTTCTCCGCCTACGTGGAACTGGTGGGTTCTGGTGCCGCTTTGAGTCTTCCTCTTCGGCAAAGATCCGGGCTCTTGCCTCTTCGTACGCGACTTGGCGCGCTTCAACAGGCAGTTGTGTTGACCACTTTGGCTTTGGCCAGGGCTCGCTGTTGGCTTTCCTAAAAATATCCTTAACTACTATGTGATCCTGCTGCTTAATCCTAACATGTCTGGTGGGAATGGTTTAATGGTTTCTTAACCGTGGCATTGAGCGCGACTCCTCTGCCTGCGTCATGCTCTGCATCTCGTTTCCCGAACGACATTTTGGGCATTTGGGCAATTCCACTCCTGGGAGTGCACATTTATGGCAGAATATATTTCTCACCGTGGCTTCGCACTCCCAAAAAGTATGCCCTCGCTAGGCACAGTTCCAGCACGTAATCGCGTTGTGGTCGCCGCTACCGCGTCTAGGGCTGTGCAGTGCCTCAACTGCCTCATCCGGTGCAACCTCTGCAGTGGCTTCTTCCTCATTATAGAACGCCTCGTTCACCTGGAAACGGTCTCTAGGCCTACCGACTAGTTCCGCTGTGGTCCGACTTCTTGACCAACGTGAAGACAGCATTCTCTCGGCGTCATGGCGTTCTTCACGCAGTCTCTCCAAGTCAGTTATCCACATAGAATAGATGACTCGCGAGATACCGTCCCGTATATTTACTTTCACGATCTTGATCAGGTCGTGGTCGCTGACGGGTACCTCCTATCTCGACCTGAGAGCAAACGTGGCCTAGAGATAATCATCGATGCTCTCTCCTGGCTTTTGTCGCCTCTTGCGAAGCTCCTGCTCGCGTTCGAAGTTCGACCTTCGCGTCTGAAATCGCTGTTTCAGCGCGAACCGCAGATTTGGCCAGTCCTGAGGAACATCCAATACCAATCTCTTGCGCGTGTGAAAGTCCCTCAACACTTCAAAAACGAGACCCCATCGACGCATCGGGATCATCTCGGGTCTGGACTCGGTCCTATCGACTGGCCTACGCATGGGTTGATCGTATCTCGCCTGTGCTTCGGTACGCAATCCAGAGGATCAGGCCAGTGCGGAGTATAAGTCATGGCAGAGTCAAAACGACAAAGCTATGGCTGTGCTGTTCTTGTCGATAAGTGCGTCGCAGATTAGCTCTATCAAACAGTGCGTCACTGCACGTGGGATATGGAGCGAGTTGGAAAAGTTACACAGACCAACGGTACCTGTGCGCAAGGTAACATTGTTCAAGCAGTTGATAAACGCATGGCGGAGGGAGAACAAATTCAGGGGCATGTAAATGAGTTTAAGAATATAGTCGACATGCAAGAAGGGGAGAGAGAATAGCGAAGCGACGGCAGAATGGCGCCGTGATTTATAATGTTATAAGTGCGGCCAAAAAGGGCACTTTGCGAAATATTGTACAAAGAAGGAAGGCCACAAAGAAAGAAACTATAATAAACAAATAAGAAGGCTCTTGTCGAGAAATCCCGACTAGACGATACTCTGATCCCTTTACTTTACGCGTACAGTCAGTGCTTGCAAGTATGTGTGCGTGTGTGTACGACCATACTGCATACTGCATACTCAACTTCAAGGTTTCATATCTCCGGTGTTTCTCAAACGATTTTAATAAAAATTTCACAGATGGTTGTTATTTTCAAATGCCATCTAAAATTTTTTATATCGTTTATATCGGAAACGGGATGAGTTATCGAAAATCGAAAACAAACTTGTACTGCCTAGGGATTAGGCGAGCTTAAGTTCCAAATCTGGAGTCTCTAGCTCTTATAGTCTCTTGAGATCGGTTGGCTAGTACATCGGACGGACAGATGGACATGTTTATAGCGACTCGACTTTTTCCCATTTTTAATGGGATCAGGGTATAAAAAGAGAAAAATAGCATGGACGGTGAAAACCTATACTTTACGCGTACAGTCAGTGCTTGCAAGTATGTGTGTGGGTATATACGCACATACTGCATACTAAACTTTAACGTTCCATATCTCCGGTGTTTCTCAGCCGATATCAATAAATTGTTAAATTTCACAGATTGTTACTATTTTGATTGATAATTCAAATGCCACCTCAAAGTTTTTCAAATTCAAGAATTTGTTGAAAATCTGAAATCGATTTGATCATACATACGGACAGACGGACGGACAGATGGACAGACGGACATGTCTGTATCGACTCGACTGTTGAGCTGATCAAGAATATATATACTTTATAAGGCCGGAGATGCTTCCTTCTGCCTGTTACATACTTTTGCACAAAATCATTGTACCCTTTTTAATGGGGAAAAAGGGTATAATGAATTTAGATTTTCGATAACTCATCCCGTTTTTGATATACACATGTGATCGATAACAACAAAATCTTGAATTTTGAAATCTTTGAGATGGCACTTGAGTTATTATAACTACGAAATTTTTATTAAAATCGGTTGAGAAACACCGGAGATATGGAACCATGCAGTTGAGTATGCAGTATGCAGTATAGTCGTACACACACGCACACATACTTGCAAGCACTGACTGTACGCGTAAAGTTTAGGGATCAGGGTATCGTCTAGTCGGGATTTCTCGACTAGAGCCTTCTTACTTGTTTTTGTATAAAAAACAAAAATTTAGCGAACGAATATATATCAAAGAAGGTATACGAGAGAATTAGATGAGCAATGCCAAGCAGCCAGACGAAGTGTTAGCAAAGACGACAATTAGTGCAAGGCAAAGACGACTAAAAGTGATGCGCAAGTTATGCGTTATAAGTTACGTTAAGATTTTAAATTTACGTGCTTAAATTATTTGTAAGCTGCTGCTGCCTCCGACACCTATCAAAAGCTTATTACGACACATGCTGGAAGCTGCGGAAGGCGCAAGCTCTCTCTTAAACTCAATTACTTATTAATTTAATACCCATTAAAAATGGGAAAAAGGGCATAATAGTTTTGTGCAAAAGTATGTAACAGGCAGAAGGAAGCATCTCCGACCCCATAAAGTATATATATTCTTTATCAGCATCAACAGTCGAGTCGATATAGCCGTGTCCGTCTGTCCTTCCGTCCGTCTGTCCGTCTGTCCGTCTGTATGTATGAACGGGTCGATCTCAGAGACTATAAGAGCTAGAGACTCCAGATTTGGAACTTAAGCTCGCCTAATCCCTATGCAGTACAAGTTTGTTTTCGATTTTCGATAACTCATCCCGTTTCCGATATACACATGTGATCGATAACAATAAAATCTTGAATTTGCAAATTATTACTCAAAATAATAACTATCTGTGAAACTTTTATTAAAATCGGTTGAGAAACACCGGAGATATGGAGCATTGAAGTTGAGTATGCAGTATGCAGTATGACACACGCACACACACTTGCAAGCACTGACTGTACGCGTAAAGTATAGGGTTCAGGGTATCATCTAGTCGGGATTTCTCGACTATAGCCTTCTTACTTGTTATTTTTCTGTTTGTTTTAATTTAGTTTTTTTTGTCTTTTGATTTGTGGCGATTTCACTTTCGTTTTGTCACTGTCATGCCAGAAACATCAAGTTTTAGTGGGGCTGCCGTCTGCATACTTTCTTTGGGTCCGAAGATTAAATCTAAAAAGAAGTTTAAATTTAAAAATAAAAATGGGAAAAAGGGTTTAATGGTTGTCGGAGGCAGCAGCAGCTTACTAATATTTTAAGCACCCAAATTTAAATCTTAACATAACTTATAACGCATCTCTAATTGTTCTCTTTGCCTTGCACATGCGTGTTTATCTCATTTGCATAGATAACACTTCTGGCTGCTTGGCATTGCTCATTCAATTCTATCACACTCCTTGTTATACATTCGTCGGTTACGGTTGCGCTTTAGCTTCGAATTGTAACGCGCATTATTTAATTCGAAAGTTAATGTGCAATAAAACGGCGCCTACCAAAACAATCCTAATAAATGAAAGAAACCAATCTAAAACTATCGTGTTTTATATTAAGTAAAGTAATCACACACTTTCTGCAGATTTAAACCGTAGGTAAACACAAAACATTTGGTGTCCCCGACGTGATTTATTTTACTTTCATTCATAATGTGGTGTTGTTAAAGTGTAAAGTGTGTGAATAATATTAACTATTGTGCTAATAATTATTCAATGCGTCTTCTGCATAATTCGATGCAAAGACCACAAACGCGCTCGCTCGCTTACATTTACGCTCTTTCACACACACGCACACACTTTTGAAACGTTTCGCTCTCAGCTTAACTGCAAGCGCTTACAATCTCTCGTCTCCGCCTGCCCGCCCGCACTCTTGCATTGGCGCAAGCTTGTTAATAGTGCAGTTGGCTGCTCACACAACGCTCAGCAACGCGCTGCGCTAGAACGTTCGGTAACGCAGAGGTCAGTGATTTACATCTGCCGTTAATCCCTTGCGCATTTCTTTCATCAGTTGTTTCGTTAACAACAAACGACCAACCAACAGTGACCAACTAAAACAAAATGTCTGTGAACGAGTATAAACAAACCGTGGCTCCGCCCTCAGATTATGACTTTTACAAGGCAAAGGCGGAATCAGTAAATCGGTAACTCAACGCGTTAAACGCATTTTTAACTGCGGAGCAGCTCATACATTTTGACGAAGCTGAACTGCCGGCTCGATTGGACTTAATCAGCGAAATGCGGTCTAGTTTTGATGCCGCGCAATCGAGCCTTGAGAAGCTTAGTCTCATGGAACTGACCACGGACGCAAGGCCACAATTCGACCAGCTCTTCAGCGAGGTATCGTCAAGGCTTTCTCGCGAGCTAACCAGTCTGCGTAAGACGTGCATGATGCACTCAACAACAATTCGGCGCAACACGGACGAGCCAAGTGGTTCTCCAAGGAGCGCAGGGCGTCTCTCCAAGCTACCACAACTTCAGCTTCAACGTTTTGGCGGCGCATATATTGACTGGCCTGATTTCTTCGCCATGTACAATACTGTCGTCGGCCAAAACGAGGAAACATCCAACGCGGAAAAGTTCCAGCATCTCCGATCATGCCTTACAGGGCCAGCGTTGGAAGCGATTTGCGCTTTCGAACCAACGGAAGCTAATTATGAAAAAGCCATGGAGTTATTAATCAATAGATTCGATAATAAATTGTTGCACTTTCAGGCACACGTGCGGTCCATATTTAGGTTCACATGTGTTGAAAGGGGTTCGGCGAGCAGTCTGCGTCAACTAAGCGACAGCATCAATTCGCATCTACGCGCGTTGGATGGACTGCTGATTCATCTCACCACATCCAAATTAAATCAAGCGACGCAGGAGAAATGGGAGGAAGCATTGAAAGGTCTGACGAAATGGAGCGACATGGCCACATTCTTGGAGACGAGATGCCGTATGTTGGAAAACGTGGAATTCGCCACGGAAGCGCACACACCTCTCATCATCAACAAAACCCAATCGTGTGCCCTATGCGTAAATTTAGCTCCCACCATGCGCTACAAAGAAGCCAAACGGCTGCACCACTGCAAACATTGCCAGCAGAATCACCATTCATTGTTGCATACGAACACAAGGCCATCCTCAAAACGCATCACTCGTCTCCATATCCACATCGCCACCTATACCCTTGAAACAAAGCGAGACCGATTACGTGCTGCTCGCAACAATTCAGCTTCAGCATCAGCAGCAACAGCAGCAGCAAGCGCAAATCCAGGAGCTGCAGCAACAGTTGCAGCAAAGACAAACACAAGTACAGCAGGCATAACAGCAGCATCATCACAATCAACAACAACATCAGCAACAACCACAACCGACTGTTGAGCCTAAGAAGAAGCCGCGACAACGCAAGAAGAAACTTCCAGCGACAACGCCCTTCAATGGCGACTATATATCGTATATAGAAAACGGGATGAGTTATCGAAAATCAAAAAAAAAATTTGTACTGCCTACGAATTAGGCGAGCTAAAGTTCAAAATCTGAAGACGCTAGTTCTTATAGTCTCTGAGATCGACGAGCTCATACATAAGAACAGACGGACATGGCTATATCGACTCGACTGCTGATGCTGATTAAGAATATATATACTTTATGGGGACTCACTTACACCTGCATTTGTTGTCGGCTAGGCCGTACTCACGCTTGTTCCATTGATGTCAGCAGGCCTGATGACGACGAGGGGTGTATCTGTATGTGTTGGTGTATATGTATGCATATGTGTACTGATGTGTGTCAGTATTTTAATACCACACTACGCGCATTGCTTTAAAATAAAATATATAAAAATAATAAGTAAAACTATTCACTATTTAATAACTTCAAAATGTTAAAAAAAAACTTATTCCATTCGCAGGGTTGGTTATGCCTGTGTAGGGGATTGGGGGTATGCGTTTGTATCAACGTCTCTTGCCTCTGCAACCGGCTAAGTTATTAGGCATTTGCCTCTTTCATGCCTCCTCCATTCTTAGCGGAGCTTCGTTCATCCTCTGGCGAGCTTACATTATGCCTCTTATTGAGGACTTGCTAAAGAAAAAGAAACCCTTGTTCTGTGGTGTGCCGCGGAAGGTGCGGACGGTGGGACGGTAGCTTTGGGTCTGGCTTAACGCAAGTGTACCAAGCCACCGCCAGTTGCACTTGACTGGAAAACAACAGGCGCTTTATTTACTAGATAACTATTTGACACTGTTTTATCTTTGAACAAGTAAGAAGGCTCTAGTCGAGAAATCGCGACTAGACGATACCCTGATCCCTATACTTTACGTGTAGAGTCAGTGCTTGCAAGTATGTGTGCGTGTGTGTACGACTATACTGCATACTGCATACTCAACTGCATGGTTCCATATCTCCGGTGTTTCTCAACCGATTTTAATAAAAATTTCACAGATTGTTATTATTTTAATTAATAGTTCATTTAAAATTTTTTCAAATTCAAGATTTTGTTGTTATCGATCCATTGTGTATATCGGAAACGGGATGAGTTATCGAAAATCGAAAACAAACTTGTGCTGCCTAGGGATTAAGCGAGCTTAAGTTCAAAATCTGGAGTCTCTAGCTCTTATAGTCTCTGAGATCGACGCGTTCATACATACAGACGGACAGACGGACATGGCTATATCGACTCGGCTGTTGATGCTGATAAAGAATATATATACTTTATGGGGTCGGTGATGCTTCCTTCTGCCTGTTACATACTTTTGCACAACTTCATTATACCCTTTTTTCCCATTTTTAATGGGATCAGGGCATAAGAATCATGGCTTTTATACTGAGAACCATTATCACTCACAATTATTTCGGGCACTCCAAAACATGTAAAAAGCTCATTTCTCAAGTAATCAATTATCAAGTAAATGGTCAAGTACTATGAAAATGACAATATTTCCTTTTTTCGTACTTGGAAAATGTCCGATAAAATCAATATATAGTCTTTGAAAGGTTCTCTCCCATGGGCGGTTTTAAAGCACAGGTAGGATACTTGGTTGTCTTGCATATATCACAATTGCCTATAAAGCTACGTACATGCATTTTCGGCTAAAAGAATCTTCGCCGAATTCGTTCTAAGCATTTGTTTATGCCACAATGACTAGACGAAGGCTGATTGTGTGTTGAACATATCACTTGTTCACGCAGTAGTTCTGGAACATATAGTATCTAGCAATCATCATTACTGTTCTCACTCATAATACTACGCCTATAAATAAGCTTATCTATGACTTTAACATCAGGGGGATTCACTTCCTGATAGTTGTCTCTCAACTTGCTATATTCTTCAGACTGAAAAGCATCTGAATCTAAAACTATTTCCGGAAAATTATCTGGCTCGAGGGTGGCAATATTATCAACCTCTTCCTAACACCGTGAAAGCACCTCAGCTACGATATTGTCATTACATTTTCGATTCTCAATATCGAAGGAAAACCCTTGCAATTTAATTGCCCATCGCGCTAATCTGCCACTCAGATCTGCTTTGTTTATTAACCAACGAAGACTTGCATGGTCGGTAACGGCTTTGAAAGATTGACCTTCGATGTACATGCGAAACTTTTTAATCGCTAAGACGACTGCTAAACATTCCAATTCGGTAACAGTATAGTTTCGCCGAGCCTTGTTTAACTTTTTTGACATATATGCTATTGGTCGTTCACATCCTGACTCATCAACTTGAGCTAGTACCGCTCCTACTCCATACAAAGAAGCATCACATTGTAGAATAAAAGGTTTTTCATAATTCGGATGTATTAAAAAAAACCAACCTGTCATCCCTAAAAATCCTAGAAATCTTCTTAACTGCTTGCGCGTTTTTGGGACGGGATATTCATCCACAGCTTGAATCTTATCGGGGTTAATATGCAAAGTACCTTCTCCAACGACATAGCCAAGATAATCTACTTTAGTTAAGCAAAGCTGACTTTTCTTAACGTTTACTGTTAGTCCAGCTTTGCGAAACTGACGAAACTTGAGGACATTACTAAAAGATACAAAGACATGAGATTTTAACTGATATGGAATGACTTGGTACATTAATCGGCACATAGTTTGTGGAGCATTCGTAAGGCCAAACGGCATCCGATTAAGTTGGTATAGGGGTCGATTGGGAATCGTAAAAGCTGTTTTTATGCGTGAGTTTACATCTAAACAAATTTTGCCAAAATGCATCTTTTAAATAGATTTTGGATATGCAATGCACTGGAGGAAGTCTGCTTATGAGTCCATCAAGTCTTGGCATTGGATACGCATTTCCGTAATAGCATTTAACTTTTTTCTAGACAAAATCTAACCTTTTCGGGATTAACAACGAGTGTAACTGGAGAAGACCATGGGGATGTCGGAGCTTCTTCAATGACGACTAGTTGCTTTATCGGTTTGGCATCTGCTGTGTCGATCTCATGCTCAACCATAAATGTCTCACCGAGACCACTACATTCCGATGAAGGAAAGTTATCGATAACCGATTGTAATTGGTTTTTTTGAACTGAATCAAGTTCGTCCTTGCTTGAAATTTGTTGTAAATAACGATTATTGGGGCAACAATGAATACTTGCACTTGGTCTTACTTAATCTTCTCATCTATGTATATTCACTCTCTAGCAAAATGTAATTCTAAGTAAGACGCGCACAAAGAATAAAAAGAAGAAACGTATATAAAACTAAACTGGCGTGTGTTATTTATATTCCTATTCATAAGCATATTGATTCACAGTGATAATTGGCCGGTAGTCTGTGGTAGACTTGTAAAGAAAAAAAAAAAACAAAAAGCAGTTTTTGATACGCGTGATGAAAAGGCATTAGCAAATATATTGCTGGGTGTAAAGGCGTCACAAGTTAATATCATAAAAAACTGTACAACGTCGACAGAAGCTTGGGAGAAGCTCGCAAGTGTGTATCAACCGCGTGGACCACGTTTAAGTGAGTGTGCGGACATAGTGGACAAGTTGAAAGAGATAGAAAAAGATATTCAAAAAGACATTTTATCTATTGTGCTATTGTCGGGACTAAGTGGAACATTCGAGAATTTTTGCCATCCCTATCTGATTTGAAGATAAAGATTATGGAAGAGGGAGAAAGGTAAATGTTGAGCAAAGCAGACTCTAATAGTGATGTACAGCAAGTTTATGTATCACGTACGAAAAATAAAGGCAAAAAGTGCGCGCAAGAAAAAACGGTCTCTACAAACAAGAAAAAGTGTTATAGATGCGGCAGTGACGATCATTTAATCGCTTAGTGCAAAATGAAGATCAATAAAGAAAAAGAAAACGAAGAGAGTCAAAACGGACCAACTAACAAGGTCAATGTGGTGCTTGGATAGTGGCGCGACCGCTCACATCTGTTGTGACAAGTCAAAGTATCCCTTGCGGGGGACAAATATGTGTATGCAAGCGGCATTGGAAGTGTGCGTTTAAAATCGGGAAATTCTAGCATTGAGTTATTAAACGTATTGTGTACGTCGGTGAATTACAAGCGAATTTTATATCTGTGTCAAAAGGCGAAGAGAAAGGCATGAAAGTATATTTTGAAAAAATATTACATGCCACAAAGAGCAATATTGTTGAAGTAAAAAATGAAAAGTGCATGTATGCAAAAACAAACAGCAGTGAGCTGTGGAAGTGGCATTGTCGTTTTGGTCACTTAAATATGACAAGCATAAAGAAAATGGCTAGTGACAAAATTGTGCGTGGATTGAAGCCGCAAAGTGCACACAGATATTTGCGGACCAATACACATATACTCGGCCGGCGGTGAAAAATATTTTGCGACATTTATAGACGATTTTTCGCGTTTTACATTTGTGTAATTCTAAAGAGTCGCGATCAAATTATACAAGCGTTTAAAGACTTTGTAAAATTTGCGGAGAGGCAATAAGAAATTGAAAGCTGTGCGCAGCGACAACGGACGCGAATATATAAGTGCAGAGTTCGAGAAATACCTAAAGGAGAAGGGTATTAAAAGGCAACTAACTGTTCCTTACACCCCACAGCAGAATGGAGTTGCTGAGCGCGCCAATCGGACTCTAGTTGAGATGGCTAGAAGCATGCTGGATGCTCGAGGCTGGATGAGAACCCATGTGGCGAAGCGGTACGAACTGCAGCTTATATAAGAAACAGGTCGGTAACGAGAGCTTTAAACGATAAAACGCCCTCTGAAGTGTGGACTGGATCGAAACCAGTCATTTCACATTTGAGAATCTTTGGGGCAAAGGCAGTAGCCCTGAATAAAACGCAAAAAAGGAAATTCGAAGCGAAATACAATGATCGGTTATTCGTTGACCGCTAAGGCATATAGATTGTTATGTCTAGGAACACATAAAGTCATTGATAATTTTGGTACGACAGCAAGCAACGAAAAGGAGTTGGTCTCCTTTAGTGTCGAAAGTTCACCAGTAAGGAAACGTGACCTGGTAAATAATGTAAAAGAGAATATTGAGCATTTACAGGTAGAGCCAGAAATCGAACCTGATAATTCGGATAGCGCTGAAGAATTTGAGAGTGCTGAGAGCAACGAACCAAGTTCGGCACCAGTGGCTAGTGTGCGTGGGCCTGGGCGGACTAAGAAAATAAGGACAGGAAAACCAGGACGACCTAGCAAGCAATATAACATAGTGAATATGTTAAACGTTCAAGAAACCATCAAATCGGAGTGGAGTTCCGATTGGCAAAAAAGCTATTGGCTGCAAGTGGGTGTTTGGCACAAAAGTAGACCAGGGTGGGTTTGTTGAGCGTTTTAAGACAAGGCTAGTTGCCAAGGGATGCGCGCAGCAATTCGGCATTGATTACTTCGAAACATTTTCACCGGTTGTAAGATACTCATCAGTCAGGATGATTATTGCGCTGGCAGTGGAGCACAAAATGTTTTTGCATCAGATGGACGTGTCGTCGGCATACCTCAACAGCGAGCTGTCAGAGGAGGTATATATGAAGCAGCCTGAAAGTTTCATAAGCGAAGAGCATCCAGAAAAAGTAATGAGGTTAAAGAAATCTCTTTATGGGCTGAAGCAAAGCGGCAGAGAGTGGAACTCCAAGCTGGATATGGTTTTAAGACTGGACTTTCTTCGAAGTATCAGCGAGCCATGTGTTTATGTACGCAACAGGAAAGGTAATATGAATATAATAGCTATCTACGTAGACGATCTTTTATTTGCAAGTTCATCGAAGCAAGAACTGCTTAAGATCAAGGCGTCGATTGCAAATGAGTTCAATGTGGTTGATGGAGGTCAGCTCAAATACTTCCTAAGCATGGAAATTGAGCGTGAGGGCGATACTGGCAGCATAAACTTCGGGCACAAACAGTATATAGAACAGATGCTATATACGTGGGGCATGTCGACGAGCAGAACAGTAGCAACACCCTTGGAGGCAGGGCATCAAGTCAAGTGTGACGACATCAACTGCGAGACCATTAATGAGAAATGCTATCAGTCATTAATTGGGTCTTTAATGTATTTGGCTATAACTACTCGGCCAGATATTTTGCACTCGGTGGCAAAATTGGCGCAAAGGAATGGAAAGAATCCGCAAAAGGAGCATGAGGTCGCAGCAAAAAGGATGCTCCGATATCTGAAAGGCACAGCAGATATGAAGCTCCATCATCAGCAAACTGATAGATCAATTCATGGATATGTGGATGCAGACTGGGCAAACGATAAGTCTGATCGTTAATCCTACAGCGGATATGTCTTCTTAGCTGCAGGAGGCCCAATATCATGGAAATCAAAGAAGCAGAATCTGGTAGCATTAAGCAGCACTGAAGCTGAATATGTTGCATTGTCGATTGCAGCAAGAGAAGCTGTCTATTTGAAGAAGCTACTACAAGAAATGGGGTTTGGTAAAGTTAAGTCGGTTTTGTTATACTGCGATAATCAAAGCGCTCAATGTTTAGCCAAAAATCCAATTTTACATAACCGTAGTAAACATATTGACATCAAATATCATCATGTTCGTGAAATATGATAAAAAGGAAATGTTCAATATATAAGTACTGATAATATGGTATCTGATGTGTTAACAAAGAATTTGCAAAAGATTAAACACGTCAAATGTATTAAGGAGATGAATTGTTATTAGTGCTTAAGTTCAGAGTATGTAATCGTTCAGAAGGAGTGTTGTAAATATCGATTATTGGGGCAACAATGAATACTTGCACTTGGTCACACTTAAGCTTCTCATCTATGTATATTCACTCTCTAGCAAAATGTAATTCTAAGTAAGAAGCGGACGCGCACAAAGAATAACAAGAAGGCTCTAGTCGAGAAATCCCGACTAGACGATACCCTGATCCCTTAACTTTACGCGTACAGTCAGTGCTTGCAAGTATGTGTGCGTGTGTGTACGACCATACTGCAAACTGCATACTCAACTTCAAGGTTCGATATCTCAGGTGCTTTTCAACCGATTTTAATAAAATTTCACAGATTGTTATTATTTTGATTAGGAATTCAAATGCCATTTAAAATTTTTTCAAATTCAAGATTTTGTTGTTATCAATCCCATGTGTATATCGGAAACGGGATGAGTTATCGAAAATCGGAAACAAACTTGTACTGCCTAGGGATTAGGCGAGCTTAAGTTCCAAATCTGGAGTCTCTAACTCATATAGTCTCTGAGATCGACGCGGACAGACGGACATGGCTATATTGACTCGACTGTTGATGCTGATAAAGAATATATATACTTTATGGGGTCGGAGATGCTTCCTTCTGCCTGTTACATACTTTTGCACAACTTCATGATACCCTTTTAATTTTTATTTTTTTTATAAAAAGAAGAAACGTATATAAAACTAAACTGGCGTGTGTTATTTTATATTCCGATTCATACACAATTACAACAAAATTTCGTCATTGGTGCTTTTGATTTCATTCACAACATATGCAGATTTTCCAAAAATCCATTCCACATATAACATTTTGTTTGATGGAAGATACAATCAAAAATTCGAAATCAATTTTTAGAGAATTGAACGCACTAAACCTGCCTCTACCTCCTTCTGACCATCGGCTGTCTGGACTACTCCATTCATTTTCTCGACTTTAAGCGGCTCTGAGATAAGGTGTTTAGCCAAGTCTGCACCAATAACGCTCTTATTGGCACCGCTGTCCAAAAGTGCTAAATATAGTTTTCCAAAAACTTCTATCTCAATAAAGGGTTTAATTTTGCAGGGTTTATTTATAATTGAGGATATTGTGTAGAGGTTTAGGCGATGTTTATTACACCAAAAGTTTTTTATTCGCAAGGCAGAACGAGTCTTTTGAACTTTAAAAGCATTCACATTTAAGATGACTGCTTTGCGCTCTCTATACTCTCGCAAACGAACATGAAACGGCTTAAAAATCTGAGATTGATCTGGTATTTCAGATAATTTAATAGGTACGTCAGGTAAATAAGATTTGTAAGATCAGGTAAATAAGATCAGGTAAATAAGATAAGTAATGATAAATGTACGTCTGGTAAGTTTGATTTATTTTCCAAAGCTATTGTCGGATGTTCGTTTTCGGAACTCGATGAGCATCCTTCCAAGAGTTTTCCGATTTTGATTTGCAATGGCCACAATACATATCTAATAGTCCACATCCATAGCAGAAAACTCGACGTGGTTTTAGACAGTCATGATATCTGTGACCTTGCTCATCACAGATCAAACATTTTAGTTTATCGCTTAAGCAAAGTGCACGTATTTCATCAACATTGATGTCAGTGTCAGTCAACTTGTCAGTCGCTTCTTCACTCACCCCTTCGTTGACATAACGCTTCGGCACGTTTGTACGAACGACAGGCTTGGATCGTAAATTTCGAAAGAATTCTGCGACATCGCATGACATTTTTGATATCTCGATCAGTTCGTTGGTCTTGATATCTTTCTTTTAAACGGTGGCACAACTCATGTTATCCTATACGACCCACAGTTCTATGTACGCGCCAATAGAATGCAAGGGCTGGGCCTTCAAAAAGTAAATTTCCAAACTAGTGTAACTCGAAATTGTTCTTCAATGATGATAACATTCGAAGCCCCGAAAATTGTATTTTCCTGTTCGAGATAACATTAGAAATCCTATCCGGACGATCTATCAAATAATTACTGTTGTTATTATTCTCACAAGATGAACCTCGCCTATCTCTCGTGAAGTTTCCTTGCTAAAAGCTCATACGGCAATACTACTACGAAAACCTTCCAAGGAACTCGTAATAATCTGCTGGATACGACTTTCTGATTCTTCTACGTTTTCCACTGCACTATTGCTTGTGTTCCATCCTAACTGCGAACTGACCTGTTGACGCAAATTTGTAGTATTACGATTAATGGCTCTCGTAACTGGTCTACCTGTAGCAGAACCTGTTTGATTGGCGGCAGAAGCATGACCTCCACCTCTTAGTTTATGAAAACGTCTACAACTAGTTTCCTTAACTACCGTCTCGGCCTCGTTAGCGTTACCAACTAAGGCTACTAAATCTTCAGCACTACGGACCACCGCCATGACTACTGATTTTAGCTACCAACAGAAGTACAAAATAAACGATACGATATATGTAGCGATAGGATATGAGCGATGGGATGTGAGCGATAGAATATAAGCGATAGGATATAAGCGATAGGATATAAGCGATAAGATATACTACAAAAAAAAAACTGAGTATGAATATAAAATTCTAAATTAAAGAGGAACATGCCGAAAATATCCATCATGAGCAATCTCAATTCAAGTAAAACAGATTAGTTTATTTCTAACATATATCCTGGAATAGAGTTGCCCAAATCAAGACTAATAATCCGAGAAATATATATTTAGAATAGGGTAAAAAACGCGAAAAAAATTCAACGTATAACTAAAAGATTTTATCTGTTGGTCTGACTCCGAAAATATTCAGACAGTCAGCTATTCCTAAGCAGATAAGAAATATTTTCTGAAACTAAATAAAATTTTTGGATCATTATTGATTTGGAAAAGGTAACCTCGGCTGTTATTTTATTATTAATACCTTCGAGCAACACGTTGGGCGCCAGTGCACGACACTGCTGTCTTGGCTATTCTCTGTCTACTATACGGTTCCGGCCGTGCTCAGGGAAATTGGGGTGGGGTCTTTGAAATAGCCATTTGTTTGACACGCTTCACAAATAATAAAAATCGTAGACAGTAAGGGAAATGGGAGAACCAAAGTCAATTGAATTAAAGATAGATATTATGAAGAACTTGGTGACGCTGTTCTTCTTTCTGTTCCCTCCCTACCTGTAGAATCGAATGAATTTGTGGGATGCTACACAATTAAGGTAAGTGCGTGTGAATTAGGTTAGGTGCCCAACTTAACAAGATTTTAATTTCTTATATTCAACATTTACTTTAAAAAGCCTTCAATGCTTAATATTTGATTAATAATTCAAATGCCATCTAAAATTTTTTCAAATTCAAGATTTTATTTTTATCGATCCCATGTGTATATCGGAAACGGGATGAGTTATCGAAAATCGGAAACAAACTTGTACTGCCTAGGGATTAGGCGAGCTTAAGTTCCAAATCTGGAGTCTCTAGCTCTTATAGTCTCTGAGATCGACGCGTTCATACATACAGACGGACAGACGGACGGACGGACAGACGGACACGGCTATATCGACTCGACTGTTGATGCTGATAAAGAATATATATACTTTATGGGGTCGGAGATGCTTCCTTCTGCCTGTTACATACTTTTGCACAACTTCATGATACCCTTTTTTCCCATTTTTAATGGGATCAGGGTATAAAAAGAAGAAACGTATATAAAACTAAACTGGCGTGTGTTATTTTATATTCCGATTCATACACAATTACAACAAAATTTCGTCATTGGTGCTTTTGATTTCATTCACAACATATGCAGATTGGATTGAAATGCCAAACGCTTTCCAAAAATCCATTCCACATATAACATTTTGTTTGATGGAAGATACAATCAAAAATTCGAAATCAATTTTTAAAGAATTGAACGCACTAAACCTGCCTCTACCTCCTTCTGACCATCGGCTGTCTGGACTACTCCATTCATTTTCTCGACTTTAAGCGGCTCTGAGATAAGGTGTTTAGCCAAGTCTGCACCAATAACGCTCTTATTGGCACCGCTGTCCAAAAGTGCTAAATATAGTTTTCCAAAAACTTCTATCTCAATAAAGGGTCTAATTTTGCAGGGTTTATTTATAATTGAGGATATTGTGTAGAGGTTTAGGCGATGTTTATTACACCAAAAGTTTTTTATTCGCAAGGCAGAACGAGTCTTTTGAACTTTAAAAGCATTCACATTTAAGATGACTGCTTTGCGCTCTCTATACTCTCGCAAACGAACATGAAACGGCTTAAAAATCTGAGACTGATCTGGTATTTCAGATAATTTAATAGGTACGTCAGGTAAATAAGATTTGTAAGATCTGGTAAATTAGATCAGGTAAATAAGATAAGTAATGATAAATGTACGTCTGGTAAGTTTGATTTATTTTCCAAAGCTATTGTCGGATGTTCGTTTTCGGAACTCGATGAACCTCCTTCCAAGAGTTTTCCGATTTTGATTTGCAATGGCCACAATACATATCTAATAGTCCACATCCATAGCAGAAAACTCGACGTGGTTTTAGATAGTCATGATATCTGTGACCTTGCTCATCACAGTTCAAACATTTTAGTTTCTCGCTTAAGCAAAGTGCACGTATTTCATCAACATTGATGTCAGTGTCAGTCAACTTGTCAGTCGCTTCTTCACTCACCCCTTCGTTGACATAACGCTTCGGCACGTTTGTACGAACGACAGGCTTGGATCGTAAATTTCGAAAGAATTCTGCGACATCGCATGACATTTTTGATATCTCGATCAGTTCGTTGGTCTTGATATCTTTCTTTTAAACGGTTGCACAACTCATGTTATCCTATACGACCCACAGTTCTATGTACGCGCCAACAGAATGCAAGGGCTGGGCCTTCAAAAAGTAAATTTCCAAACTAGTGTAACTCGAAATTGTTCTTCAATGATGATGTCATTCGAAGCCCCGAAAATTGTATTTTCCTGTTCGAGATAACATTAGAAATCCTATCCGGACGATCTATCAAATAATTACTGTTGTTATTATTCTCACAAGATGAACCTCGCCTATCTCTCGTGAAGTTTCCTTGCTAAAAGCTCATACGGCAATACTACTACGAAAACCTTCCAAGGAACTCGTAATAATCTGCTGGATACGACTTTCTGATTCTTCTACGTTTTCCACTGCACTATTGCTTGTGTTTCATCCTAACTGCGAACTGACCTGTTGACGCAAATTTGTAGTATTACGATTAATGGCTCTCGTAACTGGTCTACCTGTAGCAGAACCTGTTCGATTGGCGGCAGAAGCATGACCTCCACCTCTTAGTTTATGAAAACGTCTACAACTAGTTTCCTTAACTACCGTCTCGGCCTCGTTAGCGTTACCAACTAAGGCTACTAAATCTTCAGCACTACGGACCACCGCCATGACTACTGAGTTTAGCTACCAACAGAAGTACAAAATAAGCGATACGATATATGTAGCGATAGGATATGAGCGATGGGATGTGAGCGATAGAATATAAGCGATAGGATATAAGCGATAGGATATAAGCGATAAGATATACTATAAAAAAAAACTGAGTATGAATATAAAATTCTAAATTAAAGAGGAACATGCCGAAAATATCCATCATGAGCAATCTCAATTCAAGTAAAACAGATTAGTTTATTTCTAACATATATCCTGGAATAGAGTCGCCCAAATCAAGACTAATAACCCGAGAAATATATATTTAGAATAGGGTAAAAAACGCGAAAAAAATTCAACGTATAACTAAAAGATTTTATCTGTTGGTCTGACTCCGAAAATATTCAGACAGTCAGCTATTCCTAAGCAGATAAGAAATATTTTCTGAAACTAAATAAAATTTTTGGATCATTATTGATTTGGAAAAGGTAACCTCGGCTGTTATTTTATTATTAATACCTTCGAGCAACACGTTGGGCGCCAGTGCACGACACTGCTGTCTTGGCTATTCTCTGTCTACTATACGGTTTCGGCCGTGCTCAGGGAAATTGGGGTGGGGTCTTTGAAATAGCCATTTGTTTGACACGCTTCACAAATAATAAAAATCGTAGACAGTAAGGGAAATGACAACCAAAGTCAATTGAATTAAAGATAGATATTATGAAGAACTTGGTGACGCTGTTCTTCTTTTTGTTCCCTCCCTACCTGTAGAATCGAATGAATTTGTGGGATGCTACACAATTAAGGTAAGTGTCCTATTTGTTGTTTTGTTTTTGTTATAATTATTTACATCTCTTTTTGTTGTTTTAATCTCACTTACACCTGCATTTGTTTTCGGCTAGGCCGTACTCACGTTTATTTCATCGATGTCAGCAGGCCTGATGACGAGTTGAAAGTTTTCGTGATCGTGGCCACAAGCGGAAATGCGTGAAGCTGCCGGTTCATCTGTTGACAGCGCAGCCGTGCAGACTTGCATGCTGATCCTTAGGGGCTGCCAGACTTGCGTGCAGCTCAGCTGACGGTTGGGTTTGCCAGACTTTGAATCTTGGCTCTCAAATTGCCGTTACGGTTTAAATTTGAATTTGAATTAATTATAATAATAATTAAATGCATAATTATTAGAATTGATTTATGTCGATTCTCATCGAACCCTTTCAAAGTATGCCACTGAATTCACCTGATAACCCGCCAAACCAGCGACTTAAATTAGACGATTACGCCCTAATATATACTAAGAAAAAAAACCGATGATATGAAATTAACTACAAGTTTAATATTGTTGTTGCGAACAAACAAAAACTAGAAAATTATTTTCTCTTTGCCATATAAAAAAAAAAATCTTATCTTTTTATATACATATATCTTTTTACATACAAAAATAAAACTTGTTATATAAGCAGAATTAAATTAGGTATGAACACGTATTATTAATTGTATACTCCTTTATATATATCCATATAAAAATAATATAATATTTTATATAAAAACCAAAAAAAAAAAAAAATAAGGAAGAAGGCTCTAGTCGAGAAATTTCGACTAGACGATACCCAATCCCTATACTTTACGCGTACAGTCAGTTCTTGCAAGTATGTGTGTGTTTATGTACGCACATACTGCATGCTGCTAACTCAACTTTAACGTTCCATATCTCCGGTGTTTCTCAACCGATTTTACTTGAATATACCAAAATCTTCCAAACCGAAATAAACTCTTCACAAAATAATTTTTCTTTAGCAGGGGAAAGAGGATAAAATTTTTGCTTTATCGGTTTGGCATCTGCTGTGTCGATCTCATGCTCAACCATAAATGTCTCACCGAGACCACTACGTTCCGATGAAGGAAAGTTATTTAAGATTGGATTAAAATGCCAAAGGCTTTCCAAAAATCCATTCCACATATAACATTTTGTTTGATGGACCATCTTCTGACCATCGGCTGTCTGGACTACTCCATTCAATTTCTCGACTTTAAGCGGCTCTGAGATAAGGTGTTTAGCCAAGTCTGCACCAATAACGCTCTTATTGGCACCGCTGTCCAAAAGTGCTAAATATGGTTATCCAGAAACTTCTATCTCAGTAAAGGGTCTAATTTTGCAGGGTTTATTTATAATTAAGGATATTGTGTAGAGGTTTAGGCGATGTTTATTACACCAAAAGTTTTTCATTCGCAAGGCAGAACGAGTCTTTTGAACTTTAAAAGCATTCACATTAAAGATGACTGCTTTGGGCTCTCTATACTCTCGCAAACGAACATAATACGGCTTAAAAATCTGAGATTGATCTGGTATTTCAGATAATTTAATAGGTACGTCAGGTAAATAAGATTTGTATGGTAATGATAAATGTACGTCTGGTAAGTTTGATTTATTTTCCAAAGCTATTGTCGGACGTTCGTTTTCGTAACTCGATGAACATCCTTCAAAGAGTTTTCCGATTTTGATTTGCAATGGCCACAATACATATCTAATAGTCTACATCCATAGCAGAAAACTCGACGTGGTTTTCGACAGTCATGATATCTGTGACCTTGCTCATCACAGTTCCAACATTTTAGTTTATCGCTTAAGCAAAGTGCACGTATTTCATCAACATTGATGTCAGTGTCAGTCAACTTGTCAGTCGCTTCTTCACTCACCCCTTCGTTGACATAACGCTTCGGCACGTTTGTACGAACGACAGGCTTGGATCGTAAATCGAAAGAATTCTGCGACATCGCATGACATTTTTGATATCTCGATTCGAAGCCCCGAAAATTGTATTTTCCAGTTCGAGATAACATTAGAAATCCTATCCGGACGATCTATCAAATAATTACTGTTGTTATTATTCTCACAAGATGGACCTCGCCTATCTCTCGTAAAGTTTCCTTGCTAAAAACTCATACGCATTCCACTGATGTGGATGTCATTTTCCCATTCTAGCTGAGGTTCTTCTCGATTCTCTCTTGCCGCCAAATTTAAATTTTGAATCGCCGAACTGATTTGATCAGCCACAGATAAAGCAGTACTACGACGAAAACCTTCCAAGGAACTCGTAATAATCTGCTGGATACGACTTTCTGATTCTTCTAAGTTTTCCACTGCACTATTGCTTGTGTTCCATCCTAACTGCGAACTGACTTGTTCACGCAAATTTGTAGTGATACGATTAATGGCTCTCGTAACTGGTCTACGTGTAGCAGAACCTGTTTAATTGGCGGCAAAAGCACGACCTCCACCTCTTAGTTTATGAAAACGATGTCTACAACTAGTTTCCGTAACTACCGTCTCGGCACTAGTGTCGTTACATATGACACATGATACGGCATCGTTAGCGTTACCAACTAAGGCTACTAAATCTTCAGCACTACGGACCACCGCCATGACTACTGAGTTTAGCTACCAACAGAAGTACAAAATAAGCGATACGATATATGTAGCGATAGGATATGAGCGATGGGATGTGAGCGATAGAATATAAGCGATAGGATATAAGCGATAGGATATAAGCGATAAGATATACTATAAAAAAAAACTGAGTATGAATATAAAATTCTAAATTAAAGAGGAACATGCCGAAAATATCCATCATGAGCAATCTCAATTCAAGTAAAACAGATTAGTTTATTTCTAACATATATCCTGGAATAGAGTCGCCCAAATCAAGACTAATAACCCGAGAAATATATATTTAGAATAGGGTAAAAAACGCGAAAAAAATTCAACGTATAACTAAAAGATTTTATCTGTTGGTCTGACTCCGAAAATATTCAGACAGTCAGCTATTCCTAAGCAGATAAGAAATATTTTCTGAAACTAAATAAAATTTTTGGATCATTATTGATTTGGAAAAGGTAACCTCGGCTGTTATTTTATTATTAATACCTTCGAGCAACACGTTGGGCGCCAGTGCACGACACTGCTGTCTTGGCTATTCTCTGTCTACTATACGGTTTCGGCCGTGCTCAGGGAAATTGGGGTGGGGTCTTTGAAATAGCCATTTGTTTGACACGCTTCACAAATAATAAAAATCGTAGACAGTAAGGGAAATGACAACCAAAGTCAATTGAATTAAAGATAGATATTATGAAGAACTTGGTGACGCTGTTCTTCTTTTTGTTCCCTCCCTACCTGTAGAATCGAATGAATTTGTGGGATGCTACACAATTAAGGTAAGTGTCCTATTTGTTGTTTTGTTTTTGTTATAATTATTTACATCTCTTTTTGTTGTTTTAATCTCACTTACACCTGCATTTGTTTTCGGCTAGGCCGTACTCACGTTTATTTCATCGATGTCAGCAGGCCTGATGACGAGTTGAAAGTTTTCGTGATCGTGGCCACAAGCGGAAATGCGTGAAGCTGCCGGTTCATCTGTTGACAGCGCAGCCGTGCAGACTTGCATGCTGATCCTTAGGGGCTGCCAGACTTGCGTGCAGCTCAGCTGACGGTTGGGTTTGCCAGACTTTGAATCTTGGCTCTCAAATTGCCGTTACGGTTTAAATTTGAATTTGAATTAATTATAATAATAATTAAATGCATAATTATTAGAATTGATTTATGTCGATTCTCATCGAACCCTTTCAAAGTATGCCACTGAATTCACCTGATAACCCGCCAAACCAGCGACTTAAATTAGACGATTACGCCCTAATATATACTAAGAAAAAAAACCGATGATATGAAATTAACTACAAGTTTAATATTGTTGTTGCGAACAAACAAAAACTAGAAAATTATTTTCTCTTTGCCATATAAAAAAAAAAATCTTATCTTTTTATATACATATATCTTTTTACATACAAAAATAAAACTTGTTATATAAGCAGAATTAAATTAGGTATGAACACGTATTATTAATTGTATACTCCTTTATATATATCCATATAAAAATAATATAATATTTTATATAAAAACCAAAAAAAAAAAAAAATAAGGAAGAAGGCTCTAGTCGAGAAATTTCGACTAGACGATACCCAATCCCTATACTTTACGCGTACAGTCAGTTCTTGCAAGTATGTGTGTGTTTATGTACGCACATACTGCATGCTGCTAACTCAACTTTAACGTTCCATATCTCCGGTGTTTCTCAACCGATTTTACTTGAATATACCAAAATCTTCCAAACCGAAATAAACTCTTCACAAAATAATTTTTCTTTAGCAGGGGAAAGAGGATAAAATTTTTGCTTTATCGGTTTGGCATCTGCTGTGTCGATCTCATGCTCAACCATAAATGTCTCACCGAGACCACTACGTTCCGATGAAGGAAAGTTATTTAAGATTGGATTAAAATGCCAAAGGCTTTCCAAAAATCCATTCCACATATAACATTTTGTTTGATGGACCATCTTCTGACCATCGGCTGTCTGGACTACTCCATTCAATTTCTCGACTTTAAGCGGCTCTGAGATAAGGTGTTTAGCCAAGTCTGCACCAATAACGCTCTTATTGGCACCGCTGTCCAAAAGTGCTAAATATGGTTATCCAGAAACTTCTATCTCAGTAAAGGGTCTAATTTTGCAGGGTTTATTTATAATTAAGGATATTGTGTAGAGGTTTAGGCGATGTTTATTACACCAAAAGTTTTTCATTCGCAAGGCAGAACGAGTCTTTTGAACTTTAAAAGCATTCACATTAAAGATGACTGCTTTGGGCTCTCTATACTCTCGCAAACGAACATAATACGGCTTAAAAATCTGAGATTGATCTGGTATTTCAGATAATTTAATAGGTACGTCAGGTAAATAAGATTTGTATGGTAATGATAAATGTACGTCTGGTAAGTTTGATTTATTTTCCAAAGCTATTGTCGGACGTTCGTTTTCGTAACTCGATGAACATCCTTCAAAGAGTTTTCCGATTTTGATTTGCAATGGCCACAATACATATCTAATAGTCTACATCCATAGCAGAAAACTCGACGTGGTTTTCGACAGTCATGATATCTGTGACCTTGCTCATCACAGTTCCAACATTTTAGTTTATCGCTTAAGCAAAGTGCACGTATTTCATCAACATTGATGTCAGTGTCAGTCAACTTGTCAGTCGCTTCTTCACTCACCCCTTCGTTGACATAACGCTTCGGCACGTTTGTACGAACGACAGGCTTGGATCGTAAATCGAAAGAATTCTGCGACATCGCATGACATTTTTGATATCTCGATTCGAAGCCCCGAAAATTGTATTTTCCAGTTCGAGATAACATTAGAAATCCTATCCGGACGATCTATCAAATAATTACTGTTGTTATTATTCTCACAAGATGGACCTCGCCTATCTCTCGTAAAGTTTCCTTGCTAAAAACTCATACGCATTCCACTGATGTGGATGTCATTTTCCCATTCTAGCTGAGGTTCTTCTCGATTCTCTCTTGCCGCCAAATTTAAATTTTGAATCGCCGAACTGATTTGATCAGCCACAGATAAAGCAGTACTACGACGAAAACCTTCCAAGGAACTCGTAATAATCTGCTGGATACGACTTTCTGATTCTTCTAAGTTTTCCACTGCACTATTGCTTGTGTTCCATCCTAACTGCGAACTGACTTGTTCACGCAAATTTGTAGTGATACGATTAATGGCTCTCGTAACTGGTCTACGTGTAGCAGAACCTGTTTAATTGGCGGCAAAAGCACGACCTCCACCTCTTAGTTTATGAAAACGATGTCTACAACTAGTTTCCGTAACTACCGTCTCGGCACTAGTGTCGTTACATATGACACATGATACGGCATCGTTAGCGTTACCAACTAAGGCTACTAAATCTTCAGCACTACGGACCACCGCCATGACTACTGAGTTTAGCTACCAACAGAAGTACAAAATAAGCGATATGATATATGTAGCGATAGGATATGAGCGGTAGGATATAAGCGACAGGATATAAGCGATAAGATATACGTGATAAGATATATGATATACGATACGATTTGAATTTTAGTTCACTGGGACTTATCCAAACTAGTTCACACGAAATAACATTTATTTTCAACCTATCATAAACGGGTCTAATTAAAACAAGTAAGAAGACTCTAGTCGAGTAATCCCGACTAGACGGTACCCTGATTCCTATACTTTACGCGTACAGTCAGTTGACAGTTGGGGTGGGGTCTTTGAAATAGCCATTTGTTTGACACGCTTCACAAATAATAAAAATCGTAGACAGTAAGGGAAATGGGAGGACCAAAGTCAATTGAATTAAAGATAGATATTATGAAGAACTTGGTGACACTGTTCTTCTTTCTGTGCCCTCCCTACCTGTAGAATCGAATGAATTTGTGGGATTCTAACCTATTAAGGTTAGTGCGTGTGAATTAAATTAGGTGCCCAAATTAACAAGATTTTAGTTTCTCATATTCAACATTTACTTTATAATGCCTTCATGGCTGCTTAATATTTGATTAATAACTCAAATGCCACCTAAAATTTTTTCAAATTCAAGATTTTATTTTTACCGATCCCATGTGTATATCGGAAACGGGATGAGTTATCGAAAATCGGAAACAAACTTGTACTGCCTAGGGATTAGGCGAGCTTAAGTTCCAAATCTGGAGATCGACGCGTTCATACATACAGACGGAAAGACGGACATGGCTATATCGACTCGACTACCCTTTTTTCCCATTTTTAATGGGATCAGGGTATAAAAAGAATGAAGAAAGTATTTAAACGAATAAATAAAAACAACAACAACACGAGATCGTTGTCGTTGCTGAAACGCACACGCTGCTGGTTATTTTGCTTTCAAATAAAGAAAATTTGCTTGTTATAGACTGAACCCACTAAAAAAAGGGAAAAAGGGTATATTGCTTGTGTGCAAAAGTATGTAACAGGCAGAAGGAAGTAAAGGGTTCTGGTTATCGTCTAGTCGGATTTCTTGACTAGGGCCTTCTTACTTGTATTTTAAGATTTTGTTGTTGCCGACCAATGAGTATGTATATGTATGTTTGTGTTTGTATGCTCATTGAAGTCGAAGGCAAATCTTCTACGGACGGCCTGCTGCAGTGGGCTTGGGCCGTCTTTTTGTGTATGCATGCCTGTGCGTCTAACGGGACTAGGCAGAACGCAAAAATAATAACAACAACAACACTTGACGGTTGTCGTTGCTGAAACGTACACGCTGCTCAATGTTGTTTTGATACCCTTTATTACAATGTTTAATTAATGTCATTGACCTTTTTAATATATAATAATGTTATATAAGGACAATCAATGTTTGGTATATGAATGCAAAATGCGTTTATTTTATGGTTAGTGCTAATTTGGTATTTAGTCATTTTAAACCCTTTTCAATAAGTCATTAGTGATCTACCTAATTGCCAATACATACATAACCATATATAATGGAAGTCACATTTAAGTATCTCACGTTTTGCCATGCAATTGCACAAAGTTCATATAAGGTCTTTAGTACCCTCCCATGTTAGGCATTAGCAAGCAGAAAGAATCAAAAGTCGAAAATTTAAAATCTCAGCTTCGCTCACAACACACAGCAAAACTCAAAGATGTACATATGTATAGCAACAACTAATCTGTTTCTCGTGCATCGCACACTTTGGTATCAAAACGAAAGCCCAAACTCACTCCATAATGTGAATGTGAATGAGTAAGTTGGAAAATTTTCTCCCAACGAGCTACTTTTCAACTATAGTCCCTTCTGTTAAAAAATACTGGATACTTGTTTCCTATCTTGTACTTCAATAATCTTTGATACTTGTTTTAACATATACGTGCGTTTCTTACTTAACAGATGTTAGTGGTGGCCTGCTACAATTCGTCCATCCTGACGTTTTGGATCTCCTGATCACGGTTGGTTTTAAATTACAATTTTGCTTAATATTAAACTTATTCTAATTACTACTATTTTATAAGATATACAATTTTAATGTGGTTTTTTCTTATTACCTAGCCAGTGCCTTATATATTGTGCGCTCCACACGCCTTGATAAGGGTTACGGGAGACCTGAAAGCCTTCAACATCTTTCAATAAAAATCGATCATTTCTGAGCACTTTCGCTATCATATAAGGTCCTTTATTTTTATACCCTGATCCCATTAAAAATGGGAAAAAAGGGTATCATGAAGTTGTGCAAAAGTATGTAACAGGCAGAAGGAAGCATCTCTCTATATATTCTTTATTAGCATCAACAGTCGAGTCGATATAGCCATAACCGTCTGTCCGTCTGTATGTATGAACGCGTCGATCTCAGAGACTGTAAGAGCTAGAGACTACAGATTTGGAACTTAAGCTCGCCTTATCCATAGGCAGTACATGTTTGTTTTCGATTTTCGATAACTCACCCCGTTTCTGATATACACATGGGATCGATAACAATAAAATCTTGAATTTGAAAAAACTTTAGATGGCATTTGAATTATCAATCAAAATAATAACAACCTGTAAAATTATTAAAATCGGTTAAGAAACACCGCAGATATGGAACCTTGAAGTTGAGTATGCAGTATGGCATGGTCGTACACACACGCACACATACTTGCAAGCACTGACTGTAAGCGTAAAGTATAGGGATCAGGGTATCGTCTAGTCGGGATTTCTCGACTAGAGCCTTCTTACTTGTTTAAATATTCATCTAGAAGATTTTGCAGTTTGTCTTTTTCTGCTTACAAAAGCCGTCTAAGGGAACAGCTAAAGGGTTTTGATTTCTCTAAATTTAGTTTCATCTCGCATTTGGTGCTTGTTTTACCGCGGTTTATTGCTTTCGTGTAAAAATTGTTTAACAATTGTCTAAACTTGCACAGTGTTAAATAGCTAACGTTTTCTCCGATATTGAATTCAGTCATTTTATCATTTGATACATCGATGTTAAATATTTCGTTGTAAGAATTTTCTTCGAAAAAATCGGTGCTGTTTGGTTGGTAGGTTGATGCATTGTCAGTATCAACTGCTTCCTCGAAAATTGATATAACTGTTGAGTCTGCTGTTGGGTTAAATGTAACATTGATTTGTGTTTCATTTATTCTGTTATTGGTTTCTGCTACAAATGTTGTGTCTATTTCGTCTTTAACTGTTGGTGTAATTGTCGGCCTAAATGTCTGGCTGGCTTTTTTAATAACTAAAGGCAAAGATTATTGAAGTACAAGATAGGAAACAAGTACCCAGTATTTCTTAACAGAAGGGACTATAGTTGAAAAGTAGCTCGTTGGGAGAAAATTTCCCAACTTACTCATTCACATTCACATAATTGGGGAAGTTGAAGTACAAGATAGGAAACAAGTATCCAGTATTTCTTAACAGAAGGGACTATAGTTGAAAAGTAGCTCGTTGGGAGAAAATTTTCTAACTTACTCATTCACATTCACATTATGGAGTGAGTTTGGGCTTTCGTTTTGATACCGAAATGTGCGATGCACGAGAAACAGATTAGTTGTTGCTATACATATGTACATCTTTGAGTTTTGCTGTGTGTTGTGAGCGAAGCTGAGATTTTAAATTTTCGACTTTTGATTCTTTCTGCTTGCTAATGCCTAACATTGCCAATTGCATGGCAAAACGTGAGATACTTAAATGTGACTTCCATTATATATGGTTATGTATGTATTGGCAATTAGGTAGACTAATGACTTATTGAAAAGGGTTTAAAATGACTAAATACCAAATTTACACTAACCATAAAATAGACGCATTTTGCATTCATATACCTAACATTGATTGTCCTTATATAACATTATTATATATTAAAAAGGTCAATGACATTAATTAAATATTGCAATAAGGGGTATCAAAACAACATTGAGCAGCGTGTACGTTTCAGCAACGACAACCGTCAAGTGTTGTTGTTGTTATTATTTTTGCGTTCTGCCTAGTCCCGTTAGACGCACAGGCATGCATACACAAAAAGACGGCCCAAGCCCACTGCAGCAGGCCGTCCGTAGAAGATTTGCCTTCGACTTCAATGAGCATACAAACACAAACATACATATACATACTCATTGGTCGGCAACAACAAAATTTTAAAATACAAGTAAGAAGGCCCTAGTCAAGAGATCCGACTAGACGATACCCAGAACCCTTTACTTCCTTCTGCCTGTTACATACTTTTGCACACAAGCAATATACCCTTTTTCCCTTTTTTTAGTGGGTTCAGTCTATAACAAGCAAATTTTCTTTATTTGAAAGCAAAATAACCAGCAGCGTGTGCGTTTCAGCAACGACAACGATCTCGTGTTGCTGTTTTTATACCCTGATCCCATTAAAAATGGGGAAAAAGGGTGTAATGAAGTTGTGCAATAGTATGTAACTGGCAGAAGGAAGCATCTCCGACCCCATAAAGTATATATATTCTTGATCAGCATCAACAGTCGAGTCGATATAGCCATGTCCGTCTGTCCGTCCGTCCGTCTGTCCGTCTGTATGTATGAACGCGTCGATCTCAGAGACTATAAGAGCTAGAGACTCCAGATTTGGAACTTAAGCTCGCCTAATCCCTAGGCAGTACAAGTTTGATTTTCGATAACTCATCCCGTTTCCGATATACACACAAGAATTTGAAAACATTTTAGATAGCATTTGAATTATTTATCAAAATAATAACAATCTGTGAAATTTTTATTAAAATCGGTTGAGAAACACCGGAGATATGGAACCATGAAGTTGAGTATGCAGTATGCAGTATGGTCGTACACACACGCACACATACTTGCAAGCACTGACTGTACGCGTAAAGTATAGGGATCAGGGTATCGTTTAGTCGGGATTTCTCGACTAGAGCCTTCCTACTTGTTATTTTTTCGATATACACAAGACATGCACATTAGAAAGATAAGAACACCAAAATGAATTTAATATTAAGCAGCCATGAAGGCATTATAAAGTAAATGTTGAATATGAGAAATTAAAATCTTGTTAATTTGGGCACCTAATTTAATTCACACGCACTAACCTTAATAGGTAAGAATCCCACAAATTCATTCGATTCTACAGGTAGGGCCGGCACAGAAAGAAGAACAGTGTCACCAAGTTCTTCATAATATCTATCTTTAATTCACTTGTACTTCTCTTGGTAGCTAAATTCAGTAGTCATGGCGGTGGTCCGTAGTGCTGAAGATTTAGTAGCCGTTCTTACGGAAACTAGTTGTAGACATCGTTTTCAAAAACTAAGAGGTGGAGGTCATGCTTATGCCGCCAATCAAACACGTTCTGCTACACGTAGACCAGTTACGAGAGCCATTAATCGTAACACTACAAAATTGCGTCAACAGGTCAGTTCGCAGTTAGGATGGAACACAAGCAATAGTGCAGTGGAAAACGTAGAAGAATCAGAAAGTCGTATCCAGCAGATTATTACGAGTTCCTTGAAAGGTTTTCGTAGTAGTATTGCTTCATCTGTGGCTGATTAAATCAGTTCGGCGATTCAAAATTTAAATTTGGCGGCAAGAGAGAATCGAGAAGAAGGCGTATGAGCTTTTAGCAAGGAAACTTCACGAGAGATAGGCGAGGTCCATTTTGTGAGAATAATAACAACAGTAATTATTTGATAGATCGTCCGGATAGGATTTCTAATGTTATCTCGAACTGGAAAATAAAATTTTTTCGAATGACTAAACGATACCCTGATCCCTATACTATAAAAAACAAGTAAGAAGGCTCTAGTCGAGAAATCCCGACTAGACGATACCCTGATCCCTATACTTTACGCGTACAGTCAGTTGACAGTTGGGGTGGGGTCTTTGAAATAGCCACTTGTTTGACACGCTTCACAAATAATAAAAATCGTAGACAGTAAGGGAAATGGGAGGACCAAAGTCAATTGAATTAAAGATAGATATTATGAAGAACTTGGTGACACTGTTCTTCTTTCTGTGCCCTCCCTACCTGTAGAATCGAATGAATTTGTGGGATTCTAACCTATTAAGGTTAGTGCGTGTGAATTAAATTAGGTGCCCAAATTAACAAGATTTTAATTTCTCATATTCAACATTTACTTTATAATGCCTTCATGGCTGCTTAATATTTGATTAATAATTCAAATGCCATCTAAAATTTTTTCAAAGTCAAGATTTTATTGTTATCGATCCCATGTGTATATCGGAAACGGGATGAGTTATCGAAAATCGAAAACAAACTTGTACTGCCTAGGGATTAGGCAAGCTTAAGTTCCAAATCTCGAGTCTCTAGCTCTTATAGTCTCTGAGATCGACGCGCTCAAACTTACAGACGGACATGGCTATATCGACTCGACTGTTGATGCTGATAAAGAATATATACACTTTATGGGGTCGGAGATGCTTCCTTCTGCCTGTTATGTATGAATTCCTGTGCGTCTAACGGGACTAGGCAGAACGCAAAAATAATAACAACAACAGCACTTGACGGTTGTCGTTGCTGAAACGTACACGCTGCTCAATGTTTTTTTGATACCCTTTATTGCAATATTTAATTAATGTCATTGACCTTTTTAATATATAATAATGTTATATAAGTACAATCAATGTTTGGTATATGATTGCAAAAGGCGTTTATCTTATGGTTAGTGCTAATTTGGTATTTAGTCATTTTAAACCCTTTTCAATAAGTCATTAGTGATCTACCTAATTGCCAATACATACATAACCATATATAATGGAAGTCACATTTAAGTATCTCACGTTTGGCCATGCAACTGCACAAAGTTCATATAAAGTCTTTAGTAACCTCCCATGTTAGGCATTAGCAAGCAGAAAGAATCAAAAGTCGAAAATTTAAAATCTCAGCTTCGCTCACAACACACAGCAAAACTCAAAGATGTACATATGTATAGCAACAACTAATCTGTTTCTCGTGCATCGCACACTTCGGTATCAAAACGAAAGCTCAAACTCACTCAATAATGTGAATGTGAGTGAGTAAGTTGGGAAATTTTCTCCCAACGAGCTACTTTTCAACTATAGTCCCTTCTGTTAAGAAATACTGGATACTTGTTTCCTATCTTGTACTTCAACTTCCCCAATAATGTGAATGTGAGTGAGTAAGTTGGGAAATTTTCTCCCAACGAGCTACTTTTCAACTATAGTCCCTTCTGTTAAGAAATACTGGCGTTACTTGTTTCCTATCTTGTACTTCAATAATCTTTGCCTTTAGTTATTAAAAAAGCCAGCGAAACATTTTGGCCGACAATTACACCAACAGTTAAAGACGAAATAGATACAACATTTGTAGCAGAGACCAATAACAGAATAAATGAAACACAAATCAATGTTACATTTAACCCAACGGCAGACTCAACAGTTATATCAATTTTCGAGGAAGCAGTTGATACTGACAATGCATCAACCTACCAACCAAACAGCACCGATGTTTTCGAAGAAAATTTTCACAACGAAATATTTAACATCGATGTATCAAATGATAAAATGACTGAATTCAATATCGGAGAAAACGTTAGCTATTTAACACTGTGCAAGTTTAGACAATTGTTAAACAATTTTTACACGAAAGCAATAAACCGCGGTAAGACAAGCACCAAATGCGAGATGAAACTAAATTTAGAGAAATCAAAACCCTTTAGCTGTTCCCTTAGACGGCTTTTGTAAGCAGAAAAAGACAAACGGAATTATACAGCCTATCAGTTCAGAATACGCTTCGCCGATAGTGTTAGTGAAGAAAAAGACAGGAGATTTAATTTGAGATTTGTATTGATTTCAGAAAACTTAACAAAGTACTAATAAAAGACAACTACCCTTTACCACTCATTGACGACTTACCAGACATCATGGTAGCTAGCAAAGATGTGAACGAACATTTGGAGGCACTTAAAGAAGTTTTTAAAAGACTAGTCCAAAACAAATTGGAACTACGTATGGACAAGTGTGAGTTTCTTTACTTTACTTACACCAGTATTAGCAATATACAATTACAAAGACGAAATTGAGTTACATTGCGACGCTAACGCTTTAGGTTTCGGTGCAGTGTTACTGCAAAGAAAACAAGATAATAAGCTCCGTCCAATTTTCTACTTTTCGAAACGCACAACGGGGGCAGAAGCAAAATAACACAGTTTCGAACTAGAAACTTTAGCAATATTATATGCTTTACGCAGATTCCGCATATACCTCCAAGGAAAACGTTTCAAAATACTCACAGACTGCAACTCCTTGACTTTAACGTTAAATAAAATTGAACTTAATCCGCGAATTGCCCGATGGGCGTTAGAGCTTCAAAATTATGATTACGAACTGGTTCACAGAGCAGGGAAAAAATGCAACACGTAGACGCTTTAAGTAGATGCAACAACATTCTCATAGTGGAAACAAACAGTTTCGAGGACAATTTAGTTATTTGCTAAGCCAAAGACGAAAATGTAAAAAAACTTAAGAAATTATTAAAAGTTTCTGAGCACAAGATGTTCGAAATGCGGAACGGAATAGTTTATAGAAAAGCAAATGACGATAGAATTTTATTTTATGTACCAGAAGAAATGGAGGGTCATGTCCTTTACAAATACCACAACGAAATAGGAAGAGATAAAATGACAAATTTAATAAACTAAAGTTACTGGTTTCCCAGAGTCAAAGGAAAATGCTGTTCGCACATAGAAAATTGTCTGAAATGCGTTTTCCCCAAAGACAGGAAAAGGAAAAGGTTTACTGAAATGCATTCCAAAAGGCAATAAGCCATTTGAACTAGTGCACATCGACCATTATGATTTTTCAAAGTTTACAAGACTATAAGCAACAAAAACTACAAACACAAAAGAAGTTAATAATTGCACTCAAAGACTATTTCAGAGCCTACAGCAGACCGAAACATCATTTCAGAGCGTGGCTCTTGTTTCACCTCAAATGAGTTCGATCAATTCCTAGCCGAAAGCTGCACACAAGCCAACGGTCAAGTTGAAAGGACCAACAGAATTATTGGACCAATGATAGCAAAGCTAGTAGAACCGGAAAAAGGTTAACACTGGGACATGGTATTAGACACACATTAAAATTGTATATCTTATAAAATAGTAGTAATTAGAATAAGTTTAATATTAAGCAAAATTGTAATTTCAAACCAACCGTGATCAGGAGATCCAAAACGTCAGGATGGCCGAATGGTAGCAGGCCACCACTAACATCTGTTAAGTAAGAAACGCACGTACATGTTAAAACAAGTATCAAAGATTATTGAAGTACAAGATAGGAAACAAGTATCCAGTATTTTTTAACAGAAGGGACTATAGTTGAAAAGTAGCTCGTTGGGAGAAAATTTTCCAACTTACTCACTCACATTCACATTATGGAGTGAGTTTGGGCTTTCGTTTTGATACCGAAGTGTGCGATGCACGAGAAACAGATTAGTTGTTGCTATACATATGTACATCTTTGAGTTTTGCTGTGTGTTGTGAGCGAAGCTGAGATTTTAAATTTTCGACTTTTGATTCTTTTTGCTTGCTAATGCCTAACATTGCCAATTGCATGGCAAAACGTGAGATACTTAAATGTGACTTCCATTATATATGGTTATGTATGTATTGGCAATTAGGTAGACTAATGACTTATTGAAAAGGGTTTAAAATGACTAAATACCAAATTTACACTAACCATAAAATAGACGCATTTTGCATTCATATACCTAACATTGATTGTCCTTATATAACATTATTATATATTAAAAAGGTCAATGACATTAATTAAATATTGTAATAAGGGGTATCAAAACAACATTGAGCAGCGTGTACGTTTCAGCAACGACAACCGTCAAGTGTTGTTGTTGTTATTATTTAGCATACAAACACAAACATACATATTCATACTATGTGGTCGGCAACAACAAAATTTTAAAATACAAGTAAGAAGGCCCTAGTCAAGAGATCCAACTAGACGATACCCAGAACCCTTTACTTCCTTCTGCCTGTTACATACTTTTGCACACAAGCAATATACCCTTTTTCCCTTTTTTTAGTGGGTTTAGTCTATAACAAGCAAATTTACTTTATTTGAAAGCAAAACTTAAAATTAAGCAGCCATGAAGGCATTATATAGTAAATGTTGAACATGAGAAATTAAAATCTTGTTAATTTGGGCACCTAATTTAATTCACACGCACTAACCTTAATAGGTTAGAATCCCACAAATTCATTCGATTCTACAGGTAGGGCCGGCACAGAAAGAAGAACAGTGTCACCAAGTTCTTCATAATATCTATCTTTAATTCACTTGTACTTCTCTTGGTAGCTAAACTCAGTAGTCATGGCGGTGGTTTGTAGTGCTGAAGATTTAGTAGCCTTAGTTGGTAGCGCTAACAAGGCCGTATCATGTGTCATATGTAACAACACTAGTGCCGAGACGGTAGTTACGGAAACTAGTTGTAGACATCGTTTTCATAAACTAAGAGGTGGAGGTCATGCTTCTGCCGCCAATCAAACAGGTTCTGCTACACGTAGACCAGTTACGAGACCCATTAATCGTAACACTACAAATTGGCGTCAACAGGTCGCAGTTAGGATGGAACACAAGCAATAGTGCAGTGGAAAACGTAGAAGAATCAGAAAGTCGTATCCAGCAGATTATTACGAGTTCCTTGAAAGGTTTTCGTAGTAGTTTTGCTTCATCTGTGGCTGATCAAATCAGTTCGGCGATTCAAAATTTAAATTTGGCGGCAAGAGAGAATCGAGAAGAACCTCAGCTAGAATGGGAAAATGACATCCACATCAGTGGAATGCGTATGAGTTTTTAGCAAGGAAACTTTACGAGAGATAGGCGAGGTCCATCTTGTGAGAATAATAACAACAGTAATTATTTGATAGATCGTCCGGATAGGATTTCTAATGTTATCTCGAACTGGAAAATAAAATTTTCGGGGGCTTCGAATGACTAAACGATACCCTGATCCCTATACTATAAAAAACAAGTAAGAAGGCTCTAGTCGAGAAATCCCGACTAGACGATACCCTGATCCCTATACTTTACGCGTACAGTCAGTGTTTGCAAGTTTGTGTGTTTGTATGTAAGCACATACTGCATACTGCATACCGCATACACAACTTCAATGTCCCATATCTGCGGAGTTTCTTAACCGATTTTAATAAAAGTTTCACAAATTGTCATTATTTTGCCTAATGTTTCAAACGGCGTCTCAAAGTTTTCCAAATTCAAGATTTTGTTGTTATCGATCCCATGTGTATATCAAAAACGGAAAGAGTTATCGAAAATCGGAAGCAAACTTGTACTGCCTAGGGATTATGCAAACTTAAGTTCCAAATCTGGAGTCTCTAGCTTATACAGTCTCTGAGATCGACGAGTTCATACATACAGACGAACAGACGGACAGACTGACATGGCTATATCAACTCGGCTGTTGATGCTGATCAAAAATGTATATACTTTATGGGGTCGGAGATGCTTCCTTCTGCCTGTTACATACTTTTGCACAAAACCATTATACCCTTTTTTTCATTTTTAATGGGATCAGGGTAAAAAAAAGAAAATAAACATCGCTGTGCTGACTTCCCTCGTGAGGGATTGAACATAACCTCCCTTCAAATAACCCCGTCCAGCCTAGGGTCAGCGTTTTTTGTCCACTTCTCGAGGCATTACTCACCCCCACACTAAAAGAAAACTGGAGGATAGAAGTTAAATGATTTTTTTATTGAATAATTTAAGATAAATTAGTGTTTAATCCTAGCCGAACAATTCGAACAAAAATACAGTCAAAAAAAAAAAATTAAAATTAATAATGATAATGGTATATAAACGGAATAAGATATATTGATTTGAAACTATAAGGTTAAATACAAAGTGCAAAGAAATATAAGCAAACATTTTTTTTTTATAATTTAGTAATAAAACAAACAAAAAACAAGTAAGAAGGCTCTAGTCGAGAAATCCCGACTAGACGATACCCTGATCCCTATACTTTACGCGTACAGTCAGTGTTTGCAAGTATGTGTGCGTGTGTGTACGACCATACTGCATACTGCATACTCAACTTCAAGGTTTCATATCTCCGGTGTTTCTCAACCGATTTTAATAAAAATTTCACAGATTGTTATTATTTTGATTGATAATTCAAAAGATATCTCAAAGTATTTCAAATTCAAGATTTTGTTGTTATCGATCCCATGTGTATATTGAAACCGGGATGAGTTATCGAAAATCGGAAACAAACTTGTACTGCCTAGGGATTAGGCGAGCTTAAGTTCAAAATCTGGAGTCTCTAGCTCTTATAGTCTCTGAGATCGACGCGTTCATACATACAGACGGACAGACGGACATGGCTATATCGACTCGACTGTTGATGCTGATAAAGAATATATATACTTTATGGGGTCGGAGATGCTTCCTTCTGCCTGTTACATACTTTTGCACAACTTCATGATACCCTTTTTTCCCATTTTTAATGGGATCAGGGTATAACAAGAAGGCTCTAGTCGAGAAACCCCGACTAGACGATACCCCGATCCCTAAACTTTACGCGTACAGTCAGTGTTTGCAAGTATGTGTGTTTGTATGTACACACGTACTGCATACTGCATATACAACTTCAATGTCCCATATCTGCGGTGTTTTTTAACCGATTTTAATAAAAATTTCATAGATTGACAAAATTTTGTTCATTATTTCAAATGCCATCTCAAAGTTTTCAAAATTCAAGATTTTTTGTTATCGATCCCGTGTGTATATCGGAAACGGGATGAGTTATCGAAAATCGAAAACAAATTTGCACTGCCTAGGGATTAGGCGAGCTTAAGTTCCAAATCTGGAGTCTCTAGCTCTTATAGTCTCTGAGATCGACGAGTTCATACATACAGACGGACATGGCTATATCGACTCGGCTGTTGATTCTGATCAAGAATATATATACTTTATGGGGTCGGAGATGCTTCCTTCTGCCTGTTACATACTTTTGCACAAAACCATTATACCCTTTTTTCATTTTTAATGGGATCAGAAAGAAAAAAACATCGCTGTGCTGACTTCCCTCGTGGGGATTTGAACATAACCTCCCTTCAAACAACCCCGTCAAGCCTAGGGTCAGCGTTTTTTTGTCCACTTCTCGAGGCATTACTCACCCCCACACTAAAAGAAAACTGGAGGATAGAAGTTAAATGATTTTTTTATTGAATAATTTAAGATAAACTAGTGTTTAATCCTAGCCGAACAATTCAAACAAAAATACGGTAAAAAAAAAATATTAAAATTAATAATGATAATGGTATATAAACGGAATAAAATAGATTGATTTGAAACTATAAGGTTAAAGAAAATAAGCAAAATTTTTTTTTTTATAATTTAGTAATAAACAAGTAAGAAGGCTCTAGTCGGGAGAGCCCGACTAGAAGATACCCTGAACCCAGCTATTTAATATAATAATAATCAATGTAAGACACAGGTTTTTTGTTGTTATGTATAATTATTTTTTCTTAAATGTTTTTATTTTTTTGGTTAGCTTAAATTATTTTGTTTATAATTCTCAATGTGAACAGAAATTTAATTTAAATTTAATATTCTTTTTCATTAATTTATTTATTTACTTATATACATGCATCAACACTAATCTAAGTAAATATATACAAAACAAAAAAACTAATTTTCACTATCCTTAACACTAAGAGGAATCCCATTGTGGTAACTGTAAACTGTCTCAAAAGTCCTGGCGCTTATTTCACCGCTTAAAATATTTGAAAAGGCCCAATCAATGTGAGAGTCACAATTGGTAGTGGACGTTTTCAAATCGAACAAGCACCTAAATCCTTTTCTGAGAAGTTCGTTATAAATAGGCCCATATCTATCGAACTTACTTAAACACATACTAAAATCACCTAATATTATACAATTGTTGTTCAAAAACGAATACTGCTGAAATATATCCTCAAATTCTGTTTTAAATGTTGACAGCGGATAGGACTGAGTTTTATAAACAACAATAAAACTAATAGATTTAAACTTGAAAATACTAAATTCGAAAACGACTGATCCGGATCTTTTTCTACCGCTAAAACAATTTGAAACATTGCCAACTAATTCATTTCTAACGTAAATGACGATTCCCCTCTTAGCTCGCACTGTTTGAGGCACTACCTCACAATCCATACGGACAACAATAGTAAACCCTGGAGTATCAATATTTTCGTGTGCGTACGATGAAGCTTCAACGAAACATAAAACGCACGACTGTAGCATTAATTTATCTGCCCTTACTTCTTCAATGTGGCAATGAAGGCTTTCTGTATTATGGAATAAAATATCAAAGGCGGAACTGTTAAGTAAATGATCGAAATATGATTGAAGAATTTTTTCTGTCCGCAATAACTGCAACTGGTTTTGAACCTTGTCGTCATTTTGGGAGGTGTAAAGTCTCCAATAATAAATAAACCCGATGCTGTTGTTGCCCTACTACAAGCTACGTATACTGCAGCACGCTGCATTCGAGGGCAAGTGTGAACAACCACTTTGCTATACGTAGCTCCTTGACTTTTATGTATAGTTATACCTTCTGCTGGTACAACTGGAAACTGCTTACGGTCAATATTAACTTGCTCGTTTCTCTTATACTGAAAACTTTTAACTATTTTATGGATCGGGGACCAAGAAGGTTCTGTGCGATGTGCAAACTTTGAGCGAGTAAATACTCCTACACTTTCCTCTAAAAATTTCATCCACAAAGTATTTGGAGTAGGTAGCTTGCTAGATTCATCAAAATCTATGTGCATTAAAATGCCTGTTGCACCGTTAACTAACCCATCCCCATATATTTGGCAGTTGTTTTTAAAAGAAGTGACATACACAGCCCCTAAAGTCTCGGAAGATTTAAAGCCACGTACCGCGTCTAAAATTTTAACCCTATGTGCGGTATTTAAATGAGTAGCTTTGATATAATCTTCAGCGGTAGAAAAATATTGGTCAGTGGGAACGAATTTAGTTTTGAAATATTGAATGTATGTGTTGCCGCATTTGTACTAAAAAGATGAATTGCATCATCGGGTACGTCCGATGGCTGACAAATGCGGGAACGAATAAGGCTAATATCATCGGCTGTCATAAGACCCGATGCCATATTATTTAAAGCAGACGCAAAAAGTTGGTCCTCCCTTTGTCGCATTATTTCTGTGAGTTCAAAATACTTAAAAAGGTCCCACAGAGTTGAACCGAATATTGCACTGTAGGGATCATTCGAGTTGGATTCAAAGATCCAACGATCACCTACTGGTGATAACTGCCGTAGATCACCGAAAACTATGACAGAAATACCACCAAATGGTGAAGAATTTTTAAAAGTTTGTTTAAGACGGGAGTCCAATTGGGCAAACATTTTAGAGCCAACCATAGATATTTCATCTATAATAATGAGTTTTAGGTCGATCAACCTAGAATGCAATGTGTTAACTAAATCATGGCTTAAGGCTCTCAAATCGCCGTGGAACTGGAGTATGGTTAACTGGAAGTGAAAACATGGAATGCAGTGTTGAGCCACTGATTCCGAAAGCTGCTTTTCCTGTCGGTGCGCATAAAAGAATTTTAACAGAAGTTGGATCTGTTCCTGGCTTGTTATTATACAAAACGGACAAGGACTGATAAATTGCTAGTATAAGTCGGCTCTTTCCGACGCCAGCACCACCTCCAACAAATTCGTAGAACACAGATTTGTTGTTGGCATTGTGCAAAACGTGTGTTAAATATTGCTTCTGCTTTAAATTAAGGGACCTAACAATATCTTCTAAGCTCCCAGCTGAAAATAGCGGAGCTAATCAATCGGACATTATTATCTCCTACATTTTCATCTGTATTATTGCCATCAACATTTAAAACATTTAATTGAGGATTTATTTCTGGCAATCCCAATACTCTAAAATTATTATCTACTATGTCTACGTTATCTACAATTTCTTCTTCTTCATCCCGCACAGTCCTGAAGTTCGTTATCGTCCAAACGTATTGTATTTCCTCGATTTTCACAATTTCCGATCTACTACGCTCGCGATATAGCTAATTTTCTACGTAACTCGACACATTGCTCGAGTATTTTAGTCCCTCCACGGCGCATATAGCATAACTATCTCCCGAAAATAATTGGTCCTATCAGTGTTAATATTAAATCTTCTGTAACGGATTATACACGGACTTAGCCTCTTTCTAATAAAACCACTACGATCGCGAAGAGCGAAAACCAATGATTCAGAAGTACGGGGTGATTCGTTATCATTTTCTTCATTAATATTTTGGCGAGCACCACTTTGCTTTTTGCTATTACTATAAAAAGCAGCAAAATCAGCTAAGCATGAATTTTCTAAAGCGACGGGGCGCTGAATATAGTGTTCTAAAAGTCCTAATTCAAATATATCTGTTGAGTCAACGGGTAAATTTTGTAACTGGGCCCTAGATTTAAGGATTCTAACCCGTTGCTCTGGCAATGAAGTATTGATATATACTTCAGCATTACTGCTTTCGGACAGACGCATACCCAAACAGCAGTAAACGGCTTCTTGCCCCTACTAGCCTCACTTACTGCATCACGCATTAATTTTGAAATACCTCTCTGGGACTTGTTAATAAATTAACGACGTAACTGCAGCAAGCATAGGGATCTAAAATGAACTGAATATCAATGTTGGCTCGCTGCAGTTGAAGAAGATGAGTATTGTAAGCTTTAAGCCTAATAGCCGCAAGCGTTCGCTTTAAAAATATTTTGGGCTTCTTAATACTCGACCTAAGTGCTTTTATATAGCAATCATAAGTGAGGTTAAGTTGATCGCAGGACAAAAAATTATTGAAATTACTAAAACGCTCTACACTTTCGCGATCAAACGGAAATTCTAATAGGGTCTGAATTTTTTCAAAATTCTTGCGATGCGGTTCTATATTTTCAGCATCGTCTTCTAACGGAAAAAGAATTTCTGTTTCGGGCATGGGAGGGTATGGAATACCGAATCTACAAATTTGGTTTCTCCTAACTTCGCGCCTACATGAGTGCCCATGATTGTGGGTTTGGTACTCTAAAAATAGAGCCACATCCGGGTTAGTTTTATCAGTTGTGATAAACTGATCAATAAATGATTTTACTAGGGGAATGCTTGATTCATCATTGATGTCAAGCTTAGGGGCATCTTTCAGCCAAAACATGCCATGGACATGTCATGTGGTGAGCCTCTTTGCTGAAACTCGACTCGCCAATAATATTTGATGACCCTATGACTACCGAATACACCGCCTTCCTTCTTCATAAGTCTTAGAAGTTGCCTAAACCGAAAATCAAAATACCTAGCACAAGTTACAGGATCAGCTCTTATGAGACGAGCCTTGTCATTAAAATTAAAATTTGAGGCTAATTCTTCACTAATTTCTACCTTGTCAACGTTTTTCGAAAGCAAAACTAAAAGCTCCGTCCACCTAGTTTCAGCTGCTGAGAACGTTATAAATAAATGTCGGAAGACCAAACTGCCTTATCATAGCCATAACTTTTTTTTCTCCGATTCCCAGTGAGCGGGCGACGTGCGAATACCTTTCAAAACCCTATAGCCATCATCGTGGCGAATTAAATTTTCTATATGCTCTTCGTTGAGAGCGTTTGCTGCGGAAATGCCTTGAGTGGCGCTGTGCTTACGTAAAAATGGATGTATTGTTCCTTATACTAATCATCTCCAACTTTTTATAGTTAAAAAATAATTTATCAGTTCTACAACCTCTCCTATCGAAATTACTAAGGTCAGACCTAACTATGGTTGTAAAACTTTCTGTGCATTTTCTTTTAATGCCAGCGAATATTGTTGGGAAGGCCAGTTCCTCGGAGTCGCAATCTGCAATCATATCCAAAGGACGCTGGCCTTCTCCAGGTGCCATTACAATTCTCTGCACCGCTACATTTTCAGAAGGGACGTTTTCTAATTACGTTTCCTCGTTACAACATTGGCTACGGGAATTGGAACATTAACCACTGCTCTTTTAATGGCGCTTTGACGGCCATATCCTAAAGACTTAATAATCATAAAAGGAAGGCGTGGGAAAATTAGCCGTTCCTCTAGAGGCGATAAGCCTTTTAAACAATCGGAAAGATCCGGAAAATCTAAGCCATTTGTTATTGAAGCCTTTGGCTTATGCTCCTGCTACATGTCTTACAAAAAATAAACCTTTTATTGCAGGAAGGGAAGTGTGCAGAAAGACTTGAAATATCTCTACTGTCTGCCTCACTACATTTACTTTCCACAACTTCCCGAGATATTTTGTCCACTTGATGTGGAAACCACAAACCTTTGCAATAAATGCAAACCTGATCTGGACCCTGCTTTATAATTCTATTGAATGCGACTATTGAAGCGTCTAAATTAGTGTCTGTCGCCAGACGTTCCCTATCCTCTAGAAAGGTATTCGCACGTCGCTCTCTGTTCTGGCTTGAATTGAGTCGATAAAAATATCAGTCTGTTCACAGAAAATACAATGAACAAAGCGTTGATCCACTGCTAATTTGCTAGTCGACTCTAGCATCTGAAACCGGCTACACCTTGTGCGAAAGAGTATAAGTCTGTATCAGATAGTGTCCTGTTGTTGTTCGTCCGCCCTGAATTCAGGGTTTTGTCGGCGCCTCGATCGACGCGAAGTGTTCTGTTCTTGTTCGTCCGCCCTGAATTCAGGGTCTTGTCGGCGCCTTGATCGACGCAAAGTGTTACCTAATTGTTGTGTGGTTCCCTAACTCTACTGTTACTTCTATCTAAGTGCTTGACAGTTCACCGTATTGCCTAATCCTCTCAGAACGTCTAAATTCTTCATTATCCCTACGCTCTCTTTAAGCAAGTGTGGTAATAATTCTTTCCTGCTCTGTATAGCTCGGATCGGACCTATTTAACTGATTTCTAGCCCTTGTTCTTTGAGATCTACTCACTGCTGATATCTATTTGCGCAGGCATATTTAGTCAAAATGTTGTCAACGTGACATGGGGACAAAAATAATTGGTATATAAAGTCTGTAAGACAATAGTAAATGACTATAAAGCTGTAAAAAACAATAATCAGATATGTATCTAAAACAAATAATGATTTAAATCTTAAAAAAAGTCTTGAAAAAGACTATTAGATATTTGAAAAAAAAATCAAAAAAGACTTGCAATTTTTTAAAATCCTTGACGCCGATATAGCTTACACGCACAACAACTATTACACAATTACATAAAGAACAAGTAAGAAGGCTCTAGTCGGGAGAGCCCGACTAGAAGATACCCTGAACCCAGCTATTTAATATAATAATAATAAATGTAAGACAAAGTTTTTTGTTGTTATGTATAAATATTTTTTCTTAAAGTTTTTATTTTTTTGGTTAGCTTAAATTATTTTGTTTATAATTCTCAATGTGAACAGAAATTTAATTTAAATTTAATATAATTTTTCATTAATTTATTTATTTACATATATACATGCATCAACACTAATCTAAGTAAATATATACAAAACAAAAAAACTAATTTTCACTATCCTTAACACTAAGAGAAATCCCATTGTGGTAACTGTAAACTGTCTCAAAAGTCCTGGCGCTTATTTCACCGCTTGAAATATTTGAAAAGGCCCAATCAATGTGAGAGTCACAATTGGTAGTGGACGTTTTCAAATCTAACAAGCACCTAAATCCTTTTCTGATAAGTTCGTTATAAATAGGCCCACATCTATCGAACTTACTTAAACACAAATTAAAATCACCTAATATTATACAATTGTTATTCAAAAACGAATACTGCTGAAATATATCCTCAAATTCTGTTTTAAATGTTGACAGCGGATAGGACGGACTTTTATAAACAACAATAAAACTAATAGATTTAAACTGGAAAATACTAAATTCGAAAACGACTGATCCGGATCTTTTCCTACCGCTAAAACAATTGGAAACATTGCCAATTAATTCATTCCTAACGTAAATGACGATTCCCCTCTTAGCTCGCACTGCTTGAGGCACTACCTCACAATCCATACGGACAACAATAGTAAACCCTGGAATATCAATATTTTCGTGTGCGTACGATGAAGCTTCAACGAAACATAGAACGGACGACTGTAGCATTAATTTATCTGCCCTAACATCTTCAATGTGGCAATGAAGGCTTTCTGTATTATGGAATAAAATATCTAAGGCGGAACTGTTAAGTAAATGATCAAAATGTGTTTGAAGAATTTTTTCTGTCCGCAATAGCTGCAACTGGTTTTGAAGTCTCCAATAATAAATAAACCCGATGCTGTTGTTGTTGCCCTACTACAAGCTACGTATACTGCAGCACGCTGCATTCGAGGGCAAGTGTGAACCACCACTTTGCTATACGTAGCTCCTTGACTTTTATGTATAGTTATACCTTCTGCTGGTACAACTGGAAACTGGTTAAGGTCAATATTAACTTGCTCGTTTCTTTTATATTGCAAATTTTTAACTATTTTATGAATTGGGGTCCATGAAGGTTCTGTGCGATGAGCACACTTTGAGCGAGCAAGTTCTCCTACACTTTCCTCTAAAAATTTCATCCACAAAGTACTTGGAGTAGGTGGATTGCTAGATTCATCAAAATCTATGTACTTTAAAATGCCTGTTGCCCCGTTAACTAACCCATCCCCTGTATCTACATTGACCGTAATCATATATTTGGCAGTTGTTTTTAAAAGAAGTGACATACACAGCCCCTGTGTCTCGGAAGATTTAAAGCCACGTACCGCGTCTAAAATTCTAACCCTATGTGCGGTATTTAAATGAGTAGCTTTGATGTAATCTTCAGCGGTAGAAAAATATTGGTCAGTGGGAATCGAATTTAGTTTTGAAATATTGAATATATCTGTTGCCGCATTTGTACTAAAAAGATGAATTGCATCATCGGGCACGTCCGATGGCTGACAAATGCGGGAACGAATTAGACTAATATCATCGGCTGTCATAAGACCCGATGCCATATTATTTAAAGCAGATGCAAAAAGTTGGTCCTCCCTTTGTCGCATTATTTCTGTTAGCTCAAAATATTTAAAAAGGTCCCACAGAGTTGAACCAAATATTGCACTGTAGGGATCATTCGAGTTGGATTCAAAGATCCAACGATCACCTACTGGTGATAACTGTCGTAGATCACCGAAAAATATAACAGAAATACCACCAAATGGAGAAGAATTTTTAAAAATTTGTTTAAGACGGGAGTCCAACTGCGCAAACATTTTAGAGCCAACCATAGAAATTTCATCTATAATAATGAGTTTTAGGTCAATCAACCTAGAATGCAATGTGTTAACTAAATCATGGCTTAAGGCCCTCAAATCTGAACCAGATTGGTTAACTGGAAGTGAAAACATGGAATGCAGTGTTGAGCCACTGATTCCGAAAGCTGCTTTTCCTGTTGGTGCGCATAAAAGGATTTTAACAGAAGTTGGATCTGTTCCTGGCTTGTTATTATACAAAACGGACAAGGACTGATAAATTGCTAGTATAAGTCGGCTCTTTCCGACGCCAGCACCACCTCCAACAAATTCGTAGAACACAGATTTGTTGTTGGCATTGTGCAAAACGTGTGTTAAATATTGCTTCTGCTTTAAATTAAGGGACCTAACAATATCTGCTAAGCTCTCAGCTGAAAATAAAGCTGGTAGCTTAATCAATCGGACATTATTATCTCCTACATTTTCATCTGTATTATTGCCATCAACATTTAAAACATTTAATTGAGGATTTATTTCTGGCAATCCTAATACTCTAAAATTATTATCTACTATGTCTACGTTATCTACAACTTCTTCCTCTTCATCCCGCACAGCACTACTTAGTGCGTCCTGAAGTTCGTTATCGTCCAAACTATTGTATTTTCTACGATTATTTTCAACAATATCCCGATTTTCGCTACAATATAATTCGCAATCCCGAGTAACTAATTCTGAATTTCGTCCCTCCACGGCGCATATAGCATAACTATCTCCCGAAAATAATTGGTCCTATCAGTGTTAATATTAAATCTTCTGTAACGGATTATACACGGACTTAGCCTCTTTCTAATAAAACCAATACGATCGCGAAGAGCGAAAACTAATGATTCAGAAGTACGGGGTGATTGGTTATCATTTTCTTCATTAATATTTTGGCGAGCACCACTTTGCCTTTTGCTATAATTATAAAAAGCAGCAAAATCAGCTAAGCATGAATTTTCTAAAGCGACGGGGCGCTGAATATAGTGTTCTAAAAGTCCTAATTCAAATATATCTGTTGAGTCAACGGGTAAATTTTGTAACTGGGCCCTAGATTTAAGGATTCTAACCCATTGGATATTTGTGACCTATATGTTGTAACTTTTGCTTGATTGTTACATTACATACATTAATTATAATTAACGACGTAACTGCAGCAAGCATAGGGATCTAAAATAAACTGAATATCAACGTTGGCTCACTGCAGTTGTAAGTATTAAACCTAATAGCCGCAAGCGTTCGTTTTAAAAATATTTTGGGCTTCTTAATACTCGATCTAAGTGCTTTTATATAGCAATCATAACTAAGGTTAAGTTGATCGCAGGACAAAAAATTAGTGAAATCACTAAAACGCTCTATACTTTCGCGATCAAACGGAAATTCTAAGAGGGTCTGAATTTTTTCAAAATTCTTGCGATGCGGTTCTATATTTTCAGCATCGTCTTCTATCGGAAAAAGAATTTCTGTTTCGTGCATGGGAGGGTATGGAATACCGAATCTACAAATTTGGTTTCTCCTAACTTCGTGCCTAAATGAGTGCCCATGATTGTGGGTTTGGTACTCTAAAAATGGAGCCACATCCGGGTTAGTTATATCAGTTGTGATAAACTGATCAATAAATGATTTTACTAGGGGAATGCTTGATTCATCATTGATGTCAAGCTTGGGGGCATCTTTCAGCCAAAACATGCCATGGACATGTGGTGAGCCTCTTTGCTGAAACTCGACTCGCCAATAATATTTGATGACTTTATGACTACCGAATACACCGCCTTACTTCTTCATAAGTCTTAGAAGTTGCCTAAATCTATAATCAAAATACCTAGCTACAGGATCAGCTCTTATGAGACGGGCCTCGTCATTAAAATTTAAATTTGAGGCTAATTCTTCACTAATTTCTACCTTGTCAACGTTTTTCGAAAGAAAAACTAAAAGCTCCGTCCACCTAGCTTCAGCTGCTGAGAACGTTAAAATAAATGTCGGAAGACCAAACTGCCTTATCATAGCCATAACTTTTTTTTCCGATTCCCAGTGAGCGGGCGACGTGCGAATACCTTTCAAAACCCTATAGCCATCATCGTGGCGAATTAAATTTTCTATATGCTCTTCGTTGAGAGCGTTTGCTGCGGAAATGCCTTGAGTGGCGCTGTGCTTACGTAAAAATGGATGTATTGTTCCTTATATTAATCATCTCCAACTTTTTATAGTTAAAAAATAATTTATCAGTTCTACAACCTCTCCTATCGAAATTCCTAAGCTCAGACCTAACTATGGTTGTAAAACTTTCTGTGCATTTTCTTTTAATGCCAGCGAATATTGTTGGGAAGGCCAGTTCCTCGGAGTCGCAATCTGCAATCATATCCAAAGGACGCTGACCTTCTCCAGGTGCCATTACAATTCTCTGCACCGCTACATTTTCAGAAGGGACGTTTTCTAATTACGTTTCCACGTTACAACATTGGCTACGGGAATTGGAACATTAACCACTGCTCTTTTAATGGCGCTTTGACGGCCATATCCTAAAGACTTAATAATCATAAGAGGAAGGCGTGGGAAAATTAGCCGTTCCTCTAGAGGCGTTAAGCCTTTTAAACAATCGGAAAGATCCGGAAAATCTAAGCCATTTGTTATTGAAGCCTTTGGCTTATGCTCCTGCTACATGTCTTACAAAAAATAAACCTTTTATTGCAGGAAGGGAAGTGTGCAGAAAGACTTGAAATATCTCTACTGTCTGCCTCACTACATTTACTTTCCACGACTTCCCGAGATATTTTGTCCACTTGATGTGGAAACCACAAACCTTTGCAACAAATGCAAACCTGATCTGGAAATGTCTCTAACCTGGGCCCGCTGTCTCCTATCTCTTGCTCTTTCTAAAATTCTAGTTTGAATGTCACTTCGACGGTTGGCGTGCTGTACAGTGTTCTGTAGCTGTTTGTCACCCCTATAATTAGAGTCTTGTCTGCGCCTCGATCGACGCGAAGTGTCCTGTTCTTGTTCGTCCGCCCTGAATTCAGGGTTTTGTCGGCGCCTCGTTCGATGCGAAGTATTACCTAATTGTTCTTGTTCCCTAACTCTACTATTACTTCTATTTAATTCTTGACGTTCCCTTTTCCTAATCTTCTCAGAACGTCTTAATTCTTCATTATCCCTACGCTCTCTTTGAGAGAGTGTGTTAATAATTCTTTCCTGCTCAGTATAGTTCGGATTGGACCTATTTAATTGATTTCTAGCCCTTTTTCTTTGAGACCTACTCGCTGCTGATAGTCTATTTGCCCTAGGCATATTTAGTCAAAATGTTGTCAAGTGAGAATGTGGAAAAAAATAATTGTTATATAAATCTATAAAAAATAGTAAATGACTATAAAGCTGTAAAAAAAAACCAGATATGTATCCAAAACAAATAATGATTTAAATTTAAAAAAAAGTCTTGAAAATTAGATATTGGAAAAGTAAAAATCAAAAAAGACTTACGATTTTTCAAAATCCTTGACGCCGAGATAGTTAACACGCACAACAACTATTACACAATTACATAAAGAAACACACGCTAAATTTCTCGACACAATCACTTGCAGAAACACAGTACAATTCCTTTACACAACCGATCGATTTCGAAGTTCGTAGTTAACTAACTCAACGTCAGTCGTAATGTCATTCAAGAAGTCAAATTTGTAACCTTTTTTACTAAAAGGACACGTGTTGACCTTTTTTTATTGACAAACTTTCCCAAAAAAGTATTCCATTGAAAAAGTACCCCATTATTTTGCTTGTTTTAGCAGTTGAGCAGGTTAGGAAGTGCAAGTGTTGTTTAGCGAAGGTACTAGAGGCTTGTCGTAAAATCAAAAGTAGCGCATGTATTCAAACCCTTTTGCCTTTTAACGTCAGGTACAAAGGGTCATGTAAGGCAGGCCATAATTTGATTCATAACCAAACACAACTTATGTTATAACACACTGAAAAACCCAAACCTTTTCAATGTGTCTATAAACCTGTCCACAAATTTTTGTGCATCTGCAAGCTGCCTGGTAATGTGGTCTTTAATCAATATAAATATACGAATCGGTATAGCTTTTAAGTTTCTTAACCGATTTTAATGAAATTTTCACAGGTGATCAATTTTATGTCAAATTATTATTTGCATGTCCTGGATATTGAAAATTCAAGATTTTATTGTTATCGATCCCATGTGTATATCGAAAACGGGATGAGTTATCGATAATCGAAAACAAACTTGTACTGTTTACGAATTAGGCGAGCTTAAGTTCCAAATCTGGAGTCTCTAGCTTATATAGTCTCTGAGATCGGTTGGCTCATACATACGGACGGACAGACGGACGGACAGACAGACAGACGAACGGACGGACAGACAAACAAGGCTATATCGGCTCGGCGTTTGATGCTGATAAAGAATATATATACTTTTAATGGGTTCAGGGTATAAAAACGCAGGTACATATAAAGACGAACGAGATCAATGAGATCAGTCTTAAAATGTTAATGAATGTACGCGGATGTGTTGAAAAACTTAATTTGAAATAAAAGAACTGTATATACATATATTGAATCACTCTCATTCTTTATTCGCCTACCACAATATGTGTATTGATGTGTGTATGTGTTTTAATACAACAAAACGCGCATTGCTTTAAAATAAAATATATAAAAATAGTAAGTAAAACTATTCACTATTTAATAACTTCAAAATATTAAAAAAAAACTTGTTCCATTCGATACCAAATCGCTATGAGCATCGTTTCGTATCGCTGAACGCAGGGTTGGTAATGCCTGTGTACGGGATTGGGGGTAAGCGTTTGCTTCAACGCCTCTTGCCTCTGCAACCGGCTAAGTTAAGTTAAATTAAGTTGAAGGAGAAGCTACCTTCTGCCTGTTACATACTTTTGCACAAAACCATTATACCCTTTTTCCCATTTTTAATGGGATCAGGGTATAACAAGTAAGGAGGCTCTAGTCGAAAAATCCCGACTAGACGATACCCTGATCCCTATACTTTACGCGAACAGTCAGTGCTTGCAAGTATGTGTGTACGCGCATATTGCAACCGCATACTCATCTGCAATGTTCAATGTCTCCGGTGTTTTTCAACCTATTTTAAAAATATTTTCACAGATTGTCATTATTTTGTTGAATAATTCAAATGCCATCTCAAATTTATTCAAATTCAAGATTTGATTGTTATCGATCCCATGTGTATTTCGGAAACGGGATGAGTTATCGAAAATCGAAAACAAACTTGTACTGCCTAGGCGATCTTAAGTTCCAAATCTAAAGTCTCTAGCTCTTATAGTCTCTAAGATCGACGCGTTCATACTGGTCAAGAATATATACGGTATACTTTATGGGGTCGAAGATGCTTCCTTCTGCCTGTTACTTTTGCACAAGACCATTTTTTACCCATTTTTAATGGGTTCAGGGTGTAAAAAAACAACTTAGAGGCTTAGTTAAGAATATAATGTTTTGTAATAGAAAAAAGTGTTGTAAGAGCTTTGCGTAAGTTTTTCTAATGTTAAATCATACTTAAAAACTACCTGATGTTAACAAAAAATAAATCGTTAAAAAACTTTTAAATATGTCTCATCTAATACACCAAAAACAAAAATAAATAAAACACACATTATTTCGTATATGTCTCACCTGACATCTGCAGAATGAACAGCATTATGCATCTCCCTAAACTTAAGCAGTCAATCCCCATTATTCTTGTTGGTTGTTTTTGTTGCTTCTCATTAAGTTAGGTTTTTTTTATAATCTGATCCCATTAAAAATGGGAAAAAAGGGTATAATGAATTTGTGCAAAAGTATGTAACAGGCAGAAGTAAGCATCTCCGACCTTATAAAGTATATATATTTTTGATCAGCATCAACAGTCGAGTCGATATAGCCATGTCCGTCTGTCCGTCTGTATGTATGAACGCGTCGATCTCAGACACTATAAGAGCTAGAGAGCCAGATTTGGAACTTAAGCTCGCCTAATCCCTAGGCAGTACAAGTTTGTTTTCGATTTTCGATAACTCATCCCGTTTCCGATATACACATGGGATCGATAACAACAAAATCTTGAATTTGAAATACATTGAGATGGCATTTGAATTATTAATCAAAATAATAACAATCTGTGAAATTTTTATTAAAATCGGTTGAGAAACACCGGATATGCAGTATGCAGTATTCAGTATGGTCGTACACACACGCACACATACTTGCAAGCACTGACTGTAAGCGTAAAGTATAGGGATCAGGGTATCGTCTAGTCGGGATTTCTCGACTTTTCAAAATACTTTCACAGATTGTCATTATTTTGTTGAATAATTCAAATGCCATCTCAAATTTTTTTAAATTCAAGATTTGGTTGTTGTCGATCCCATGTGTATTTCGGAAACGGGATGAGTTATCGAAAATCGAAAACAAACTTGTACTGCCTATGGATAAGGCGAGCTTAAGTTCCAAATCTGGAGTCTCTAGCTCTTATAGTCTCTAAGATCGACGCGTTCATACTGGTCAAGAATATATACGGTATACTTTATGGGGTCGAAGATGCTTCCTTCTGCCTGTTACTTTTGCACAAGACCACTTTTTAACCCATTTTTAATGGGTTCAGGGTGTAAAAAAACAACTTAGAGGCTTAGTTAAGAATATAATGTTTTGTAATTAAAAAAAAGTGTTGTAAGAGCTTTGCGTAAGTTTTTCTAATGTTAAATCATACTTAAAAACTATCTGATGTTAACAAAAAATAAATCGTTAAAAAACTTTTAAATATGTCTCATCTAATACACCAAAAACAAAAATAAATAAAACACACATTATTTCGTATATGTCTCACCTGACATCTGCAGAATGAACAGCATTATGCATCTCCCTAAACTTAAGCAGTCAATCCCCATTATTCTTGTTGGTTGTTTTTGTTGCTTCTCATTAAGTTAGGTTTTTTTTATAACCTGATCCCATTAAAAATGGGAAAAAAGGGTATAATGAATTTGTGCAAAAGTATGTAACAGGCAGAAGTAAGCATCTCCGACCTTATAAAGTATATAGATTCTTGATCAGCATCAACAGTCGAGTCGATATAGCCATGTCCGTCTGTCCGTCTGTAAGTATGAACGCGTCGATCTCAGACACTATAAGAGCTAGAAAGCCAGATTTGGAACTTAAGCTCGCCTAATCCCTAGGCAGTACAAGTTTGTTTTCGATTTTCGATAACTCATCCCGTTTCCGATATACACATGGGATCGATAACAACAAAATCTTGAATTTGAAAAAACTTTAGATGGCATTTGAATTATTAATCAAAATAATAACAATCTGTGAAATTTTTATTAAAATCGGTTGAGAAACACCGGATATGCAGTATGCAGTATTCAGTATGGTCGTACACACACGCACACATATTTGCAAGCACTGACTGTAAGCGTAAAGTATAGGGATCAGGGTATCGTCTAGTCGGGATTTCTCGACTAGAGCCTTCTTACTTGTTTTAAATGATAACTGAGCTCTTAAGAGATATACATTTTAATGATTACATATTTGCCTACAGCACAGCGTTGTTATTGCGACTAACAGTTAAGGCGAACAATTTGTGCGTTTTATAGTGCCGAGGAATGTATTCTGACCGTGCGGTGTCCGTGCCGAGCACCTGTTGTTTGCCGGCACGAAGTCGATGAGATGGTTTAGTTGGATGACGTTGGAAGTTTAGGTTCAGGTGTCAATTGGCAAGTGGCACACTTAAGGACATGCGCAGCTGTCACATTAGTTGGTTATATGAAACTCGCGACTTGAGCTTTTGACATTCGCTTATATTATGCATAGCGATGGCAATTGGCCAATTGTCGTGTGGGTGGAGTGAACTACGGGATGTTAAATACCCTTTTGGTTCAATTTTCAGTTGTAAAACGGCAATAAGGCTCAGGTGTGCTAAATGGGATTCCAAACCGGCAACATACATAATAGTCCGCCTTTTACATATTGATTAATGCACATGATTTAATTGAGGTATATAACTTCAGATTATTTTTTTCCTTCAGACTTATGACATGCTTTGCACCTCTTACTCCCTAATGTTACATCAATGTGAGAAACAAGTTAGAAAAATTTACATAATTGGGTTACACTGGCTAGTGGTTTCTACTGGCCATTAGTGTTTGAGTTTACCTTTGCCTTTGTTGTCGTCAAAATTCAAAATGTTTAAACACCTTTGTGGGCAGTTCTAGTTCCAGCTGCAACAACATCAGCAGCAGGCAAAGTCGCAACCATGCAACAATCTAAACAGAGTTGTGGGCATCGGCAACGACAGCAGCAGCTTCTTTGTGACGCCCCCGGTGAGCTTATGGCCAACAAGTGTAGCAGATTGCAACAGAATCAAAAGCATTGCAACTTGTGCAAAAACCATTTAAAAGTTTTCAAGAACTGTGATAATTGCTCTATCTTCTCTACTGAATGTAATTAAAAACAAGTAAGAAGGCTGTGTTCGAGAAATCCCGACTAGACTATACAGACTAGTCAGTGCTTGCAAGTACGTGTGTGTGTGTACGCGCATACTGCATAATAAACTTCAATGTTCCATATCTCCGGTGTTTCTCAACCGATTTTAATAATATTATGCAGCGCACTTCTTATGCCCAGAACCCATTAAAAATGCGTAAAAAGAGTATAATGGTTGTGTGCAAAAGTATGTAACAGGCAGAAGGTGCATCTTCGACCCCATAAAGTATATATATTCTTGATCAGCATCACCAGCCGAGTCGATATAGCCATGTCCGTCTGTCCGTATGTATGAACGCGTTGATATCAGAGGCTTTAAGAGCTAAAAACTCCAGATTTGAAACATCCCTAGGCAGTACAAGTTTTTTTTTTAGATTTTCGATAACTCTTTCCGTTTCCGATATAAACATGTGATCAATAAAAACAAAATCTTGAAATTGCAAAACTTTAAGACGGGATTTGAAATATAAACGAAAAAATTACAGTCTGTGTAATTTTACTGAAATCGGTTCAGTAACACTGGAGATAAGGAACATTGAAGTTGAGTATGCAGTATGCGCCTACACACACACACACATACTTGCAAGCACTGACTGTACGCGTAAAGTATAGGGTTCAAGGTATCGTCTAGTCGGGATTTCTCGACTTGAGCCATACATATGGACGGACGATGCTGATCAAGAATATAAATACTTTATAAGGTCGGAGATGCTTCCTTCTGCCTGTACTTTACGCGTACAGTCAGTGCTTGCAAGTATGTGTGTATGTAAGTAAGCGCATACTGCATACATAACTTGAATGTCCATATCTCCCGTGTTTCTTAACCGATTTTAATAAAAATTTCACAGGTTGTCATTATTTTGTTTATTAATTCAAATGCCATCTCAATTCAAGATTTTGTTGTTATCGATCCCATGTGTATATCGAAAACGGAAAGAGTTTTCGAAAATCGGAAACAAACTTGTACTGCCTAGGGATTATACGAGCTTAAGTTCCAAATCTGGAGTCTCTAGCTCTTATAGTCTCTGAGATCGACGAGTTCATACATATATATTTAAACTGCATAAAATAGATTGAAATGAAACTCTAAGCTTAAATATAAAGTGCAAAGAAAAAAAAAGCAAATTTTTTTTTTTATAATTTAGTAATAAAACAAACAATAAACAAGTAAGAAGATACCCTACACCCAGCTATTTAATATCCTTACTTAATACTAAGTGAAATTCCATTGTGATAACTATAAACTGTCTCAAAAGTCCTGGCGCTTATTTCCCCACTTGAAATATTCGAAAAGGCCCAATCAATGTGAGAGTCACAATTGGTAGTGGACGTTTTCAAATCTAAAAAGCACCTAAATCCTTTTCTGAGAAGTTCGTTGTAAATGGGCCCACATCTACCGAACTTACTTAAACACGAATTAAAATCACCTAATATTATACAATTATTATCTAAAAACGAATACTTCTGAAATATATCCTCAAATTCTGTTTTAAATGTTGACAGCGGATAGGACGGACTTTTTTAAACAACAATAAAACTAATAGATTTAAACTTGAAAATACTAAATTCGAAAACGACTGAGTCGGATCTTTTTCTACCGCTAAAACAATGAAGCTTTATGTATTATGGAGTAAAACATCAAAGGCGGAACTGTTAAGTAACTGATCGAAATGTGTTTGAAGAATTTTTTCTGTCCGCAATAGCTGCAACTGGTTTTAAACCTTGTCGTCATTTTTGGGAGGTCTGGGAGGTGTAAAGTCTCCAATAATAAATAAACCCGATGCTGTTGTTGCCCTACTATAAGCTACTTATACTGCAGCACGCTGCATTCGAGGGCAAGTGTGAACCATCACTTTGCTATACGTAGCTCCTTGGCTTTTGTGTATAGTTATACCTTATGCTGATACAACTGGAAACTGCTTACGGTTAATGTTAACTTGCTCGTTTCTTTTATACTGAAAATTTTTAACTATTTTATGAATTGGGGTCCATGAAGGTTCTGTGCGATGTGCACACTTTGAGCGAGCAAGTACTCCTACACTTTCTTCTAAAAATTTCATCCACAAAGTATTTGGAGTAAATGCCTGTTGCCCCGTTAACTAACCCATCCCCTGTATCTACATTGACCGTAATCATATATTTGGCAGTTGTTTTTAAGAGAAGTGACCTTCCCTGTGTCTCGGAAGGTTTAAAGCCACGTACCGCGTCTAAAATTTTAACCCTATGTGCGGTATTTAAATGAGTAGCTTTAATATAATCTTCAGCATTAGAAAAATAATAAAATAAATAATAAATCAGTGGGAATCGAATTTAATTTTGAAATATTGAATGTATCTGTTGCCGCATTTGTACTAAAAAGATGAATTGCATCATCGGGAACGTCCGATGGCTGACAAATGCGGGAACGAATAAGGCTAATATCATCGGCTGTCATAAGACCCGATGCCATAATATTTAAAGCTGACGCAAAAAGTTGGTCCTCCCTTTGTCGCATTATCTCTGTGAGTTCAAAATACTTAAAAAGGTCCCACAGAGTTGAACCAAATATTACACTGTAGGGATCATTCCGAGTTGGATTCGAAGATCCAACGATCACCTACTGGTGATAACTGTCGTAGATCACCGAAAACTATGACAGAAATACCACCAAATGGTGAAGTGTTTTTAAAAATTTGTTTAAGACGGGTGTCCAATTGGGCAAACATTTTAGAGCCAACCATAGATATTTCATCTATAATAATGAGTTTTAGGTCGATCAACCTAGAATGCAATGTGTTAACTAAGACATGGCTTAAGGCCCTCAAATCTGAACCAGATTGGTTAACTGGGAGTGAAAACATGGAATGCAGTGTTGAGCACAAAAGTTGGATCTGTTCCTGGCTTGTTATTATACAAAACGGACAAGGACTGATAAATTGCTAGTATAAGTCGGCTATTTCCGACGCCAGCCATATTGCTTCTGCTTAAGATTAAGGGACCTAACAATATCAGCTAAGCTCTCAGCTGAATATAAAGCTGGTAGCTTAATCAAACGGACATTACCTCTTACATTTTTATCGTCCAAACTATTGTGTTTTCTACGATTATTTTCAACAATATCCCGGTTTTCGTTGCAATATAATTCGCAATCCCAAGTAACTAATTCTGAATTTTCGTCCCTCCACGGCGCATATAGCATAACCATCTCCCGAAAATAATTGGTCCTATCAGTGTTAATATTAAATCTTCGGTAACGGATTATACACAGACTTAGCCTCTTTCTAATAAAATCACTACTATCGCGAAGAGCGAAAACTAATGATTCACAAGTGCGGGGTGTTTCGTAAGCATTTTCTTCATCAAAATATTGGCGAGCACCACTTTGCTTTTTGCTATAACTATAAAAAGCAGCAAAATCAGCTAAGCATAAATTTTCTAAGGCGACGGGGCGCAGAACATAGTGTTATAAAAGTCCTAATTCAAATAAATCTGTTGAGTCAACGGGTAAATTTTTTAGTTGGGCCCTAGATTTAAGGATTCTAACCCGTTGCTCTGGCAATGAAGTATTAATATAAACGTCAGCGTTACTGCTTTCAGACAGACGCATACCCAAACAGCAGTAAAGCAGCTTCTTGGGCGGATATTTCCGTACTCGAAATGAATTTGTGACCTATATGTTGTAACTTTTGCTTTACCTCACTTACTGCATCACGCATTAATTTAGAATCACCTCTCTGGGACTTATTAATATTATTAACGACGTAACTGCAGCAAGCATACGGATCTAAAATAAACTGAATATCAATGTTGGCTCGCTGCAGTTGAAGAAGATGAGTATTGTAAGCGTTGAGCCTAATAGCCGCAAGCGTTCGCTTTAAAAATATTTTGGGCTTCTTAATACTCGATCTAAGTGCTTTTATATAGCAAAAAATTTGTGAAATCACTAAAACAATCTATACTTTCGCGATCAAACGAAAATTCTAAGAGGGTCTGAATTTTTTCAAAATCAGAATCTCTGTTTGGAGCATGGAAGGGTATGGAATACCGAATCTACAATTTTGTTGTCTTCTTACTTCGCGCCTACATGAGTGCCCATGATTGTGGGTTTGGTGCCACATCCGGGTTAGTTGTATCAGTTGTAACTGATCAATAAATGACTTTACTATGGGAATGCTTGATTCATCATTGATGTCAAGCTTAGGGGCATCTTTCAGCCAAAACATGCCATGGACCCATGTGGTGAGCCTCTTTGCTGAAATTCGACTCGCCAACAATATTTAATGACCCTATAATTACCGAATACACCGCCTTACTTCTTCATTAGTTTTAGAAGTTGCCTAAACCGAAAATCAAAATACCTAGCACAAGTTACTGGATCAGCTCTAATGAGACGGGCCTTCTCATTAAAATTTAAATTTGAGGCTTATTCTTCACTAATTTCTACCTTGTCAACGTTTTTCGAAATTAAAACTAAAAGCTCCGTCCACCTAGTTTCAGCTGCTGAGAACGTTATAAAAAATGTCGGAAGACCAAACTGACTAAACATAGCCATAACTTTTTTTTTCTCTGATTCCCAGTGAGCGGGCGACGTGCGAATACATTTCAAAACCCTATAGCCATCATCGTGGCGAATTAAATTTTCTATATGCTCTTGTGCTGGAAATGCTTTGCTTTGCTGTGGAAATGCCTTGAGTGGCGCTGTGCTTGCTTAATCACATCTTACTTTTGTAACCTCTTTCTCGATTGCTTGTATTGACCTGGTGTGAGCGAGGGGGTCAATAGCAGGCATCCGATGAGACGAAGGAGATATAGCAAGCGGGATCCTATTATACCGTAGCTCTTGCGGGATGGGGTGGGTTTGTGCTATTTCCTTGGCTCTAGCGTACAAAAGTTTTAATTTAGGATCCCTCCGGACACTACAAGAAACAATCGCAAAATATCGTCCAAAAAAAATTTAATAACAAAAGGAGACAGCTAGACGAGTTGTAGCTCCTGGACCGATATGCTTAAAAAAAACGGTTTACTTCTCTTATAAAACTGGCGGTGGCGGTGTCTAAGCTGGTGGTTGACAACCGCTTTCTATACCCTACCCAACCATGGTCTTATATAGCGGGATGTTTTTAAAGTCCCCAAAAAAAAATATCGTCACTACCGTCTACGTTACCATGTCACCAGGACAAAATAACTTTAGACCTGCATACTATAATTTGTACAAAAATATAACAAAGAGAGGATTGAGTTTCATTACTTAATTTATTTCACAAAGATAAAGATGGAAAATTAAAATTTTATAACAATTTCAGGTTTTTGACTTTTTTTTTTTTTGATTTCATTGCTTAATTTATTTAACAATATTTTTTTTTTTTTCGAATTTAATTTTTTTTTTTTTTTTCTTGTTTTATTATTTCACATTATATTTTTTTGTTTTGTTTTTTTTTTTTTTAATTTAAATTCAAGTATGCAAAAATTTTAATTTAAAAGCATTGGGAAAACATTTTTTTTCAGTGTGTGTAATAACTAAACATAATGCTACGAACTATGTCGTATTTATGTCATTTATTTAAGCTTAATTTTTTTAGGGAGTGCGCTGCAAAAGCAATAAAAAATTTTCTTTTGGTGATTTCAAACTGTGATCTAATGTGAACTTATAATAGATATATAGATATATATTTTTATTTTATTTAATTTTATTTATTTTTTTTTTTTTTTTTAACTTTGGTTCAGCCTAATTAGATTGGGTCCACCCGAATTTTAAATGTTGAAAAAATTTGAATCACAACAACACAAATATGGTATAGTATATATATATAGTATATATACCGATGTACAGAGCTTTGATTAGAAAATTTGTAAAACGAGTAAGAGAGCTTGCTGCTCCGTAGCTTTTATGTACTTACATAGGTACGCTGCTCCGACGATGAAAGGCCTTCCAGCGAGAGAGTCCATCGTTGCTTTTAATGTGTGTTTGATTTTGTTCTTGTAATTTTTTGTTTGACTTTTATTTATTTATTTTTTTGTCTGTTAAGAATTTTAATCACTTTACATAATTTTCAATCAAATAAAAGGTCTGCTTTGAGTTATGTGTGAATGTGTCTACCTCTAGTACATGTGTTCTCTTTAATGACAAATCGAAGAGGTAAACTACGTATGTAGGTGTGAGCTACATACAGACTAAGAGAGAGCTGAACTTAAGCAGGGATCGTTTTCTCTGGTAATTTTTTTTTTTTTTTTATATTTTTTTTTTGATTTTGCACTGCACTCAAAACCTAGGTACTTATATATATAAAAAAAACTTAAACGTAGATCGGCAATGCAGATTTGTGTCGCCTTCTCTGGACATCAACGAATGAAGCGGCTCCAGGGCTTCTGTGGACGGTGCCAGGCCATGCAAGGGCTTAAAGCACCAATGTCGCTTGCTCTCGTTGGCACTGCGAGTAAGGGATGGGCTGCTCTGGACCACGTTCTGGACAAGATGGGATCCAAAAATTAGACCGGCGTTACTGGGCCTACGTTGACAAGGGTAGATCCACTTATAGGTTGCGGCGATATGTATGTTCTTGTCGATGACTTTGTGCTTAGAGAATTTTTTTTGGTTTTACACTATTTTAAAATTGTATTTTTGTCTTGTCAATGACCTTGTGCTTAGTCAATTTTTTTTGGTGTTACACTATTTTCAAATTGTATTTTTTTTCTTGTCGATGATTTTTTGCTTAGTGAATTTTTTTGGTTTTACACTATTTTAATTGTATTTTTGTCTGGTCGATCGAACGTCTTTTCATTTATGTCTTTTAATTTTTTATAAACTTTGCAACTTGTGCGTCGCGATCACGTTGAATAGTTTTTCCTTCTGTTTCCGATTCGACGGTGTCGACGCTTTTTATAGTCGTCGTTTCCAGCTTTTCTAATGGAGAGTACGAAGTTGGTTGCGATCAGGCTTAAAAGCTCTGGAAGCAATCTGCTGAATAAGAGAGCACAGCAGCGGAATAACTGTACTTTGTGCTTTTTATCGCAGGCGACACAATTGTGAAGAACAATTGCGATAAAAGTTGTCAATCATCAAATTAACGAAAACAAACGTTACAACAGTGACTTTCTTGTGGAACACCAGAAGTGACCTGCACCGCTTTAGGTACTGAGGCATTAAAATAGACTCTCTGAGTTCTAGAAGCTAAATAATCTTGAATCCAAAGGATAAGATTATTGGGAAAGCCCAAAAGTTTAAGTTTATAAATTAAAAGGAGGTGATTTACAGAGTCAAAAGCCTTACTGAAATCAGTGTATATAGCATCAGTTTGCAATTTGTCTTCAAAGCCCTTAATAACAAATGATGTGAATTCTAGTAAGTTAGTAGAGGTAGATATATGTTTCATAAACACGTGCTGGCACTGTGAAATCATAGACTTACAAAGATGTTGAAGATGAGGGGTTATTAGTGTCTCAAAAATCTTAGGAATAGCAGACAACTTGGAGATACCTCTATAATTTTGAGCATTAGATTTGTTTCCTTTTTTGTGCAAAAGAATAATATAAGACTCTTTCAAATTTTTGAGAAAGAGCATAGCTCCACGGACAAACTAAACAATTTATGTAAAGGTTTTAAAAGATCCTGAGCGCAGTACCTAAGCACACAGCTAGGTATTCTATCAGGTCCTGGAGAAAATGTGGGCTTAGTAACCTGAAGATCACAAAGTAGTGAACTCTCTGTGATTTCCGGTATGAAAATGCAATTTGAGGCATTAAGCTGATAGAGCTAAGGCATGACGACTGGTTGAAAACAAGGGCTATAGGTCGTTTGAAAAAATTCAGCAAATAGATCAGCAATGGCCTGATCTGAGTTGTCTTTCATTTCATCAAAGAATATGTTAGATGGAAGAGTCGATGTCTTGCGTTTCGCATTAACGAAATCAAAAATCCGTTTAGGATCCTGCTGAAACTGTAATCTACACCTAGTCAGGTAATTCCTGTAACATTTGTTATTGAGGACTGAAAAGTTGGAACGAGCAATCAAGTATGCAGTACAAGCTTACTGAGAGCTTGATTTTCTGAAACTCTTGTAGAGTTTCGATTTACGGTTTGTTTGACCTGTTCGGCGTTCCATAACGGACACACAAATCAAGTAAAGAATTTAAAGTATTATAAAAAATACTGATTGCCACGTCCAAATTGTCAGACCCGTAGAGGGTAGACCAGTCAGTCAGGGCCAGGAGCCGAGTAAGTTTTGCGAAATCGGTTTTCCGAAATTGACGTACTCGGCTTAAACGATTTCTACTGGGGCATAGCCCCCGGTAGGCTAAAGTGATCGACACCTCCAACTTTGGGTGGTATAAATCCTCTGGATAAGATATGGGTTGTGATCGGGTAATGGATGAGGAGGACGGATCCAAAACAAAAACCAGATCAAGCATTTTATTAAGAGAATTTGGGATATCATTTATTTGATTCAATGATATCCCAAGTAAATTAATCAAGAATTCATTCTGTGCCGAGGGGGTCAGTGCGCCAGAGTCGGAACAATAAATCCAAGTAACTTCAGCAAAATTGAAATCACCGAGAACTACAAGGATATCGCGATCGGAATGCATGCAAGAATCGGACATTATAGCAGACAAATGAGCATCGTAGACAGAGTTATCAGAGGTTGGGGGTATATACGAACAAGTTATAAAAACACCAACACCATTAAAAGACAACTTAATAGCAAAAAATTCTATACATATAGAACCACCTACTCTTACTGTCTCCGAAAAATAATTTTCATCAACAGCAATAAGCACACCTCCGCCACGTCGAAGCGTACGGTCTTTTCTATAGACACAGTATCTGTTGGATACTACTTCAGAACTAAGAATGTCTTGCCTTAACCAAATTTCAGTTAAGGTAATGACATAAAAAGGAAAAGCAAGGCTATTAAGATATAACTACTGCAATCGGAGGCCGATTTTTCATTCTAGCAGTATATTCGTTTACTATTATGTGATCCAAAATTCAACAAATAGAGCTGAAATCTTGACTCGAAACACTGATTTTAAAAGACGAAATGTTCCTAGTGTATTTGAAATTAAACTTTTCCACCGTTAAATCGGCTTTTTGACATCATCTGATGTTAAATCAAGGGGAAGCCTTGAAACAAATATTTGTTTTTTAAGTGGAACTGCAAAAAATTTTCTGATTATATCTTCAACCGAAGATGAAACAACATCCATGGGTATTAAAGTGTTTCCATCTGACATCTCGTTTATTTCAGTGACTGGGGCAGGAAATTTATTTGTTACGTTATTTTTATTATTATTATTATTTTTAAATTTGGGCACTAGAGCGTTTGGCAGATTGTCAGAAATGACAGGACCCGATGACTGCCCAACATTGGCCTTTTTGCGCTTTGGAGAATCATTCAAGAGATTTTTCTCATTGAAGTTTCTCTGCACTGTTGAGAAGTTTTCACACAGTTTTTGTACTGGCCAAAAACTCCATCAAAGCCAAGCTGAGCCTTCATAAAGCCTGCCATGTCCTTTTTCCTCTCCAAACAAGACCAACATGGCCACTCTAGATTTGTAATGCGCATTAAATCAATGATTCGGCCGTTAAGGCCAGCACATTTTTCATGTGCAACATTTGGGCGCATCCAGCATCTAATAAAAGACACTTCGTATTAGCTCGAACTTGGCAGCCCTCGAAACAACAGAAAATATATTAATATATTAAATATATTTAAATAAGAGGATTAGAAAATTTTTATTTATCCAACAAGTTAATACTGCACTGAAAAGTTTGGGGTCAGTCTAGGGTTAAAAAAAAGGTAAAAGTTTGTTTGTACTCACAAAGGCAATAACACAAACAAAAACGTACTGGCGCGAGCGTAGCAAACACAACGGAATAAAATTAAACCGGGACCAGCACCAACAAACAAGAGAACGCGTGAGATCCAACGTAAGTGAATGGTTTTATGCACAGAGAGCGCGCACAGAAAAAAAAAACTAAAAGAGCGCAAGTGTAAAAATAGAAAAACAAAACTACAAAACTACTTGGGCCCTTGCAAAATAAAATGCAAATAAAGTTTTTTAATTTAATGTTCAATTTGGGTTTAACACAATCGATGAAAACCCAACGTCACAGTCGCGGAACAAAAAAAAAGCAGAAATTAAACGCACAAAAATAAAGAAAGCGAAGAGCACAAAAATTCCCAAATCTAAATACACGTTTTCAAATTTAACAAGCACCGAAATCCTTTTCTGAGAAGTTAGTTATAAATAGGCCCACATCAATCGAAATGTTTAAATGTTGACAGAAGATAGGATGGACTTTTATAAACAACAATAAAACTACTGATCTACTACGACTGATCCGGATCTTTTTCTACCGCTAAAACAATGTGATACATTGCCAATTAATTTATTCCTAACGTAAATGAAGATTCCCCTCTTAGCTCGCATTGTTTGAGGCACTACCATCACAATCCATATGGAGAACAATAGTGAACCCTGGAATATCAACATTTTCGTGTGCGTACGATAAAGCTTAAACGAAACATAGAACGGACGACTGTGGCACTAATTTATCTGCCCTTACATCTTCAATGTGGCAATGAAGGCTTTCTGTATTGTGGTATAAAATATCCAAGGCATTAAAATGCCTGTTGCACCATTAACCTATCCCCTGAAGGCGTGGGGAAATTAGCCGTTCCTCTAGAGGCGTTAAGTCTTTTAAACAATCGGAAAGATCAGGAAAATCTTAGCCATTCATTATTGAAGCCTTTGGCTTCTTGCCTAACTTTATGCTACTGCTCCATGTCTTGCCTAAAAAAAACCTACTGTTGCAGCAAAAAAAGTGCGTAGAAACCCTTAAAATATCTCTACTGTCTGCCTCACTGCAATTTACTTTCTACAACTTCCCGAGGTAATTAGTCCACTTGGTTTGGAAAACGCAACGAATGCAAACCTGATCTGGACCCTACTTTACAATTCTATTGAATGAGACTATCGAAGCGTCGTAATTAGTGTCTATCGCCTGACGCAACGTGTCTGCAATGTATCTGTTCTTGTTCGTCGGCCCTATATTCAGGATCTTGTCTGCGCCTCGATCGACGCGAAGTGTTTGCTACTTGCTCTACACGCCTAACTAAGAATCGCTTCTTCGAACAAAGTGCTCCAAGGTGTTCTGTACTTGTTCGTCAGCCCTATATTCAGGGTCTTGTCTGCGCCTCGAACTACTCGAAGTGTCTGCTATTTGCTCGTCAGCCCTATATTCTTTTCGGCGCCTCGTTCGACGCGAAGTGTTACCTAATTTTTCCTGTTCCCTAACTATACTGTTCCTTTTATCTAATTCTCGACTTTCCCTATTCCTAACCCTCTCAAAATTCTTCATTATCCCTGCGCTCTGTATAGTTCGGGTTGTCCCAATTTAACTGATTTCTAAACCTTCTCTGAGACCTTTTTGCCATAGGCATAGTTAGTCAAAATGTTGTCAACTGAGTATGGGGAAAAAAAAAAAATGGTATATAAAGCTGTAGAAAATAGTAAATGTCTATAAAGCTGCAAAAAACAATAATAATATGTAGCATTGGCAGCTCTAGCAGCATATATCGATAGCTTTCGATAGTTTACCTAGAACAAGCAGTTGTAACTGATTCGGCAAAGTAGAAAGAAGTACGATTTAAGAAGCTGAAATATGTGAACACATATAATAAAATAAACTCGGACAACAAACGTTTGAATTATTTTGTTATATTTTAATACACAAAACCGAGAAGTTATTTTAAAAGTTTAGTCCTGCAATTTTGGGGGCTCAACCGGAAAAAAAAACTTTGCGTCTTAAGTTATAAAAGAGCGCGTTAAAGTTCAGCGCAGCTAACACTTCTTAATTTGATGGAGAAGCCTGCTTGCAATCGCCTGACTGCATAGATGTAAAGGCGCCAGAACAGGTGACATTCTGCGAAAGTATTCAGTTGCTGGCGAATACTTTGTACGTTGAAGAATAACGGTGAAAACTGCAGACGTGACGACAACGGAAAAACGACGAAATGAAGCAGGCATCGAATGAGGCTGTCTTTAAATTATGCTTCTAGAAGAGATCACTTGTCTTTCAGTGACAGAACTTAAATTATTATCTTTACCAAGTTCAGGTTTTAAGAAAGATTAACAACAAAGGCTATTTAATTATTTCAATCTAGACGACAACGGCTCAAACAGCGACAATTCGTCTTTCGAAGAAGCAGAAGTTTGCAAGATGCCATCGATAAAAAATTATCAGCTTCGACATTCACACTAAGGGACATCGAGGACTCTCTTTTGCTTTTTACTGGCAATGGTTCTCCATACGTTGATGAATGGCTAGTTGATTTTGAACTGAACGCGGTAACAGTAAAGTATTTATGGTAGACTGCTAGGTAAAGATGCAGATATTTATTTTATTATATTTGAAATACACAAAACCAAGAAATTATTTTATCGTGACTTTAAAAGTTTATTTAAATAAAAGTATTGTTAGCTGCTGCTGGCTCCGACATACACCCCCCGTTGAAGTGCGAGGTTTTCAACCGACTTGGTCTCAAGGGGCAGCTCAGCGATCTTGCCAAAGGCTCTTTTGACGGTACCAGCTGCAGTTTTGATTATTGCAACTCGCGAGACGCCGTCTTGTACCACGGCCTCCCACAAACTACTAAAACGAGGCTTCCAAATTCTAGTCGATTCCAATCGATAGGCGAAATATGGAGTAGCCTCAACTCGCTCAGTTAATTTCGAAATGTGTTGCTTTGTCAGACCAGATTGAATTGCGTTTGCCTCTAATGCCGATGAATCGCTTTAATGCAGCGATAAACGATGTGGTTCTACACCAGTTCCAAAGGTAATGCCTTTAGTGGAAAAGCAATCGAATTTTGATATGTAGCTCCTTGTGGGTCACAATAATCAATTCCAGTTGTGCAGAATGGGCGGCCTGGTTGCACTCGATCGGCTGGTAATGGAGCCATGATGTGCTCGAGAAGCTTGGGCTTCATGCGAAAGCAACGAATGAATTTGCCGATGACTGTTGACCCGGTTTTTCGCCCGCCAATGGCCCAAAATCATTGTCGGAGTGCGGCCAGCAAACTATGTGGTCCACTGTGTAAGAATTTGCGGTAACAGTGATCGATGATGGCGACAGCGACGGAGTGCTGAGCTGGTAGAATTTTAGGGTGCGTTGCTTCGTAATCCAAAAACGAATTCTGAAGACGTCCATCAACGCGAATTAATCTGAGTCCAAATTCGGATTTAACGATGTGAGCTTCGATTTTGATGATGAAGTGGATTATTTTTATTCCTCTAAGTAAAAAATGTGCGCTCGCCGTCGTCGTGTGTGTAAGCCCTTTGGATCGACCTTGATCCTTAGTCTTGAGCTGAGCGAACCTGTTTATCTATCCAAAGAATCGTTGCATTTTGCCAAAAGAGTTTTGATACTTGTATTTGAACGATATCTCAAGCTTGTCCGTGACGATTAAAGCATGATGACGACGTTCGGGCAGATCTGAGCTGGTAGGAATGTTTAGCGGCCAATTAGCAGCGGATGACCGTCCTTCACGCAAAAGATCCGATTTCAAGGGTTCCAGTGCTCCGCAGCCGCTCGACAATATGTCAGCTAAGTTCAACTGAGTATAAACGTGGCTCCAAATCATCTGCGTGAGCGAGAGCCTAGACTTTAGCATGAGAGCGCGTTTGTGGTCTGCGCATCGAATTATGCAGAAGATGCATAGAATTGTTATAACCACAATAGTTAACAATCTTTCACCTTAACACTTTAACAACAACACAAAGCCATGAAAGAAAGTAACATAATTCACGTCGGTGTCACCAAATGCTTAGAAGGAGGCACTATTTTGTGTTCAAATATGTTTGAATTTTGCAGAATTACATTAGTTTCTTTAATTTATTTCGGTAATAAAATGTTTTTGGTAGGCGGCGTTTTTGTTGCGCACTAATTATACCCTGATCCTATTAAAAATTAGATTTCTCGACTAGAGCCTTCTTACTTGTTTTTCACTAAAATAATGCGCGTGACAATTCGATGCTAACGCGCAACCGTAACCGACGAATATATAAAAGACTCTGCGAGAGAGAATATGAAAAGCCATGCCAAGCAGACAAAGTTTTATCTATGAAATTAGGTAAACTCGCATGTGCAAACAAGTACAACAATTAGAGATGCGCAAGTTGTGCGCTATGAATTACGTAAATTTTTAATTTAAATGCTATAACACTTTGTTAGCTTCTACTGCCGCCAAAAACTTGAGATTTTTGTAATCCTTGGCGACGACATAATTAACACGCACAACAACTAATACACAGTTACGTAAAGAAATACACAGAGCAAATTTCTCGATATAAGCACTTGCAGAAACACTGTATTATTCCGATCGATTTCAAAGTTTGTAGTTAACTAAAGAAATAAAAGAAGTCAAACTTTTAACCTTTTTTACTAAAAGAACAGACGTTGACCTTTTTTAGTTACAAAATTTCTGTACCTTTTTTTTGGCTAATTTTAGCAGGTAAGCAGGTTATGAAGTGAAAGTGTGGTTTAGCGAAGGTAATAGAGGCTTGTCAAAAAATCAAAGGTAGCGCATGTATAAATTAATGTCTTCATGCATTTAGAAATGCAATTGTACAAAAATATATTATGATGATCTTTATTATTGCAGATTCAATCTTGATTCTTTATTTTACACGTGGTTTTGTTACAGCAGCTTAGTATCAAGTGTCAGATTAGATTCTAAAACGATATACAATATAGCATCGATATTTTTTAACTATCATTACGATTATGTTAACTGCTCCCCCTTCAAGCCTAAGGTCGTCCTCGAGAGCTTGAGAAGTGATTAGATCTGGAGTCAATGGCTTTAAAGTAAAGTGGGAGTAAAGTGGATAATGGAGGGGATTAAGCAATTACATAAGGTGCCCTATGAAGTGTTGGTGGACTCTTCAAGCCGAACTGAATTTAAGTCTGCGTGGTTTAGAATATTTAAGTCAACAACATTAAGTTTTAAATGCGTAATGGCGAACATTAAATTTTGCAACACCATTATCAACATTGCATTCCTGGATAGCAGCGTCTAATATAAATGTGAGCTTGTGAGCCTTTGGCTGCTTTGAGAATTTAATTGACGGTGGTTGGCTTATATTTATTTGCCTATTGTTCGTGTTAATAAGCTGCATTTCATTAAATCTAGTCTCGTTCATCGCTCGCTCTCTTTGCTTAGCAACGTTTTTTTTGATTTTGTGCGTTTTACGTTTGTTTTTAATTTCGCGACTCTGTGCAAATAAATAGTTTTGTGACTTTGGGTTTCATCGGTTTTGTAAACCCAAGTTTTGAACATTAATTTAAATAATTTATTTGCATTTATTTTGCAAGTGCCAAAATACAACAACGAGCCGCAGTCAAAGCTCATCGCTTAAGTTGCATAGTTTGCTTTGCCCTGCTAGTATTATGTTTTTGTATTTTCATACTTGCACTCTTTTAGTTCTTCTGTGCTCGCTCTCTGTGCATAAAACCGTTTTTGGCTCTCACGTGCTCTTTTGTGTTGGTGCTGGTCCCGGTTTAAATTATTCCGTTGTTGTTGCTTACGGTTGCTGCGTTCGCACCGGTACGTTTTTGTTTGTGTTTTGGTTTGTGAGTATTTACAAGCGTATTCTTACTATTAACCCTAGGGTGGTCCTTTGCTTCTTTTTTTTTTAGCAGTATTTTTTTCAATCATTAATTAAAAAAAAATTTTTTTGTGTCTCTCTCTTATTTATTGTATTGTTACTTATTTATTTATTTTTATTTTGTTAAAAAAAATTATATATAAAAAATTTATATAACACTGGTTGTCTGCTGTTACAAGGGCTGCCAGGTTCGTACCAATACAAAGATGACTTTTATTGGCTGCTGGATTTGCCCAAATGTCGCACATGAAAAATGTGCTCGTCTTAACGGCCGAGTCATTGACTTGATGGGCACCACTAATTTAGAGTGGCCATGTTGGTCTTGTTTGGAGCGGAAAAAAGACATGGCAAACTTTATGGAGACTCAGCTTGGCTTTGAGGGAGTTTTCGGCCAATTGAAAAAATTGTGCGATAATTTCTCAATTGTGCAGAGAAACTTTAAGGAGAAAAATCTCTTGAGTGATTCTCCTAAGCGCAAAAAAGCCAATGTTGGCCGTCATCGGGACCGGTCATGTCTGAAATTCAGCCAAACAATCCTGAGACCAAAAATAAAAATTAACATAAACTAAAAAACAATTCTTCTGCCCCAGTCCCCATAATTAACGAGATAGCGGATGTAAACGCTATAGTCCCTATCGATGTTGTTTTATCTAATCCCGGTCCTTCGGTCTCTTTGGTGGTGAGTAGAGTTGACGTAGTTCAACCAAACAAACCTAATATATCCAAAGAGCCAAATATTCCATTAGCTAAAAATGTATCTTCGGTTGAAGACATAATTAAAAACTTTGTTGCCGTTCCACCTAAAAACAAGTATTTGTTTCAAGGCTTCCCCCTGATTTGACATCAGAAGGTGTCACGGTCTATATTAAGGCCAAATCTAAAGCCAATTTCACGGTGGAGAAATTCAAATTTAATTATACTAGGAATATCTCGTCGTTTAAAATCAGTGCCTGGAGTCAAGACCTTAGCTATATATGTTGCAGAGTTTTGGCCGGAGCACATTGTTGTTAATGAATATACTGCCAGGAAAAAAAATCGGCCCCCGATTTTATCTCCCACCCCAGTAGCTTTGCCTAAAACTCTTCTCGATTCTGACAGTTCAAAAAACTAACAACTTCTTTGGTACTTGGCTATCAGAACGTAAGAGGTATTTGTAGCAAACTCAGTAGTTGAATTCTCATAGCCTTGCTTTTCCTTTTCATGTCATTGCCTTAACTGAAACTTGGTTAAGGCATGACATTCTTAATTCTGAAGTAGTATTCAACAGATACTGTATCTATAGAAAAGACCGTACGCTTCGACGTGGCGGAGGTGTGCTTATTGCTGTTGATGAAAATTATTTTTCGGAGACAGTAATAGTAGGTGGTTCTATAGATATAAAATTTTTTGTATTTTTATAACCTGCTCGTATATACCCCCTACCTCTGATAACTCTGTCTACGATGCTCATTTGTCTGCTATACTGTCCGTTTCTTGCATGCTTTCTGATCGCGAATTCCTTGTAGTTCTTGGTAATTTCAATATTGCTAAAGTTACTTGGATTTCTTGTCCCGACTCTGGCGCCCTGACCCCCTAGGCACAGAATGAATTCTTGGTTAATTTACTTGGGATATCATTGAATCAAATAAATGATATCTCGAATTCTCTTAATAAAATGCTTGATCTGGTTTTTGTTTTGGATCCATCCTCCTCATCCATTACCCGATCACAACCCATATCTTATCCAGAATATTCATATCACCCAAAGTTGGAGGTGTCGATCACTTTAGCCTACCGGGGGCTATGCCCCAGTAGAAATCGTTTAAGCCGAGTACGTCAATTTCGGAAACCGATTTTGCAAAACTTACTCGGCTGTTGGCCCAGACTGACTGGTCTACCCTCTACGGGTCTGACAATTTGGACGTGGCAATCAGTATTTTTTATAATACTTTAAATTCTTTATTTGATTTGTGTGTCCCTTATGGAACGCCAAACAGGTCAAACAAACATGTGTGGTTTACTAGAGAGTTGACTATTCTAAAAAATCGTAAATCGAAACTCTACAAGAGTTTCAGAAAATAAAGCTCTCCGTTAGCTTGTTCTGCATACTTGATTGCTCGTTCCAATTTTTCCGTCCTCAATAACAAATGTTATAGGAATTACCTGACTAGGTGTAGATTACATTTTCAGCAGGATCCTAAACGGTTTTTTTGATTTCGTTAATGCGAAACGCAAGACAATGACTCTTCCACCTAACATATACTTTGATGAAATGAAAGCCAACTCAGATCAGGTCATTGCCGATCTATTTGCTGAATTTTTTCAAACAAACCCCTATCAGCTTAATGTCTCAAATTGCATTTGCATACCGGAAATCACAGAGAGTTAAATACTTTGTGATCTTCAGGTTACTAAGCCAACATTTTCTCCAGGACCTGATGGAATACCAAGCTGTGTGCTTATGTACTGTGCTCAGGATCTTTTAAAACCTTTACATAAATTGTTTAGTTTGTCCGTGGAGCTATGCTCTTTTCCAAAAATTTGGCAAGGGTCTCATATTATTCCTTTGCACAAAAAAGGAAACAAATCTAATGCTCAAAATTATAGGGGTATCTCCAAGTTGTCTGCTGTTCCTAAGATTTTTGAGATACTAATAACCCCTCATCTTCAACATCTTTGTAAATCTATGATTTCACCGTGCCAGCACGGGTTCATGAAACAAAGATCTACCAATACTAACTTACTAGAATTCACATCATTTGTTATTAAGGGCTTTGAAGACAAATTGCAAACTGATGCTATATACACTGATTTCAGTAAGGCTTTTGACTCTGTAAATCACCTCCTTTTAATTTATAAACTTAAACTTTTGGGCTTTCCAAATAATCTTATTCTTTGGATTCAAGACTATTTAACTTTTAGAACTCAGAGAGTGTGTTTTAATGGCTCAGTATCTAAAGCGGTGCAGGTCACTTCTGGTGTTCCACAAGGAAGTCACCTTGGACCGTTATTATTTACACTGTTCATAAACGACCTTCCGTCTGTTATTAATCATTCTCGGGTACTAATGTATGCTGATGATGTAAAATTATGCATGTCAGCTGCAAGTCTTCTGTCTGGTCATAGACTGCAAAGTGACTTAGACAATTTTCAAACTTGGTGCAGAGTAAATTTACTGCATCTCAATTGCAGTAAATGCAAAGTTATGTCTTTTTACAGGCGAATGCCTTTTTTTAATATCTATCTTCTGGATAACCTACCATTGGATCGGATTGATTTGGTTGAGGATTTGGGTATCTTAATGGACCCAAAGCTTAAGTTTGACAAGCATATTGCTTTAATCTCAAATCGAGCATCAAGTGTCTTGGGGTTCATTAAACGCTGGTCGAAGGAATTCGACGACCCCTACTTAACAAAAACTCTTTATGTGTCTCTTGTCCGACCTATTCTTGAATATGGATCTTGTATATGGTATCCCAAATACAGGACTCATCAGGATAGAATAGAATCGGTACAAAAACAATTTTTGCTCTTTGCCCTTCGGGGTCTTAACTGGGACAATAGTACTAATTTACCTGCTTACCACAGTAGACTTTTACTAATAAATCTTCCCTCTCTTAATCATCGTAGAAATATGCTAGCAATAAACTTTTTTCACAAATAAATAAATAGTGAAATAGATTCCCCCATACTAATAAACCAAATTAACTTTGCTGTACCTATTAGAAGTAGTAGACATTTTTTACCAATAGCCCTGCATGCTTGCTTTTCTAACTATGACATCCATAACCCTTTTCGGATCTTATGTTCAGTATATAACGATCTTTCCCACTAGTACCACTTCTGCATAGCTCTCTAAAAAAAATTATCTTACGTCATTTGTCTACATGTTCGCGATCTTCTTATCCGCACGTTACTCGGTGCGCCCCTCGGTCGGATGGGCGGGAGGTGGGTCGCTTTATGCTTGGGTCCGCGCGTTAACAAGCCGGTGCTTGGTATCGTTGGGCCACTTGAATGTACTATCCGTTATTACATCTACGTCCAATTCAATCAATCAAAAACGAAAATGTTTAGGTGCAGATAAATCAACACACTTCCAAATCATAGCAATGATACTGAGAAAAAATAAAAAAGAAAAACCAATAATTAGGTTATTTTATGTTGTCCTTGTGGACAACCCTTCCTTTAATGAGGACCGTGGTCCCCAGGTCATTTTCACCCACTTCAAAGATCCTGTTTTGCCGAGAAGCATTTTCTTTGGCTCTGAGCGCGATCTGGGCGTTTTCGACTCTATTCTGGATCTCTTCCTGTGGCTTATCTGGGTGCACTTGTACTACGTCAACTGGTCTTTTGTTGATGACCGAGTGGATTGATTTGTTGTATTCAACTGTGGCTAAAAAAATAGCCTCTACAGTGTCACTTATGCCCTTGTCTAACTTTAAGCACCCGGCCAGTTCAATGATGGTTCATTGTCACAATAGATCACCCTGGCTTTTGGGAAAAAGTTCATGAGTTGAAGCAAGGCTGGCTTCAGATCCTCAATGGTTCTCGAACCAATGGATTGCCCGACAGCAAACTTGGAGAGCTTGTCAATGCAAGTGAGGAAAAATTTCTTGGATTTGAGTAAAGCCCTTGCATGTTTAGCAATTTTGACCAATTTCGTTAGCCAGCTTTGTCATTTTTGGAAAGTAGTAATCCGAGAGAACCTGCTTCACATTTTTTGGGCCGGTCTATGGACTCTATTGTGCTCAGCTGTGAGAATTTCCCTTCTTTTTATACCCTGATCCCATTAAAAATGGGAAAAAAGGGTATCATGAAGTTGTGCAAAAGTATGTAACAGGCAGAAGGAAGCATCTCCGACCCCATAAAGTATATATATTCTTTATCAGCATCAACAGTCGAGTCGATATAGCCATGTCCGTCTGTCCGTCTGTATGTATGAACGCGTCGATCTCAGAGACTATAAGAGCTAGAGACTCCAGATTTGGAACTTAAGCTATGGTCGTACACACACGCACACATACTTGCAAGCACTGACTGTACGCGTAAAGTATAGGGATCAGGGTATCGTCTAGTCGGGATTTCTCGACTAGAGCCTTCTTACTTGTTTCTACCCTGAACATGTCCACCACACGATTCTTGCAATGCAAGAATTTGGTGGATGGAAACTTCCTAACTACCTCGTCCTGTATCATTGCTAGTGTGTGCAGATCGCAACGGATGGCGTTTACGCCCTTGGGTATAAAATCCTTTCTGGCCCTTACTTTTTCTGGGTCAGTTGTTGCACCGCTACTGGTAACTATAAACCCAAGAAAGTTCACGCTCACATGCGTGATGTGGGAATCCTCGTCTTCTGAAAAGACAATCACATCATCGACGTAGACATAGCAAAATTTTCCTAACTTTTCTCGCGGATAGCATTTGGGAGTCTTCTAAATTCATACTTCCCTCCATTTACCGAAAAGGAAGTTTTCTCACGGTCGCGCTCTGCGACTATGATTTGATGACAGCCAGACTTGAGGTCTACCGTTGAAAAGTACTTGGATTTACCTAAGTTCCCCAGGATAAAATAAATATTAGGCATAGGGTATTTGTCGGGTATCGTGCGTTCGTTAGGCTTACGAAAGTCAACAACTAAACGCATGTGTCGATTACCCTCCCCGTCAGTGCCTTTCTTATCTACAAACCATATGGGGTTATTGTAAGCGGAGACTGACTTTGTGACATATATTGTAAGGCAAGGCTTCATCAGGGTCTGCAAATGCCTGTCTGAGTAATTGCAATTTTGCCATGAATGGAGTGAATTGAGAAAGGAGTGTCTACCGAGCGGACGTCTCTCAATTCCTTATGTGGTCGGATGAAATTTCTTGATGCACCCGTGTCAATAAGGAATTTCGTATCGAGCCCCGTTACTCTTCGTCTGATGAAGGTCAGCAGGGATCTACCCCTAAAAAATTCAATACATCTGAGTCATAATTATCTATGTCACTGTCGTTTGGGATACGACTCTGTTCCTTGTTTCGCGTCCTGCGTTACATGGTTCACCCTTTGTTGTTTTTTATGAAAGCCTGTGAGGTCAGATATGGCTGTTCTCTTGTTTAAGTAAGCTAGGGGTCAATTGGACTGATGGATCCTTGACAGGGAAGAATCGACCTCCATGGGCTCTTGCATATTACCCCTGCTGCCTATTACTGCGTTGGCTGAACTGTCCCTGCTTACGATGTTTGCTAAAATATGGGTTTTTTTCACCAAATGGTTGAGCGTCTGCTTGCTGAGAAGTTATCTCCCTCTGATGAACATTTGGCTTGCGGTCTTGGCTTTTCGCAAAATTAGCTGCAAACGTATATCTTTCATGGTTCGATTCTATTTCCTGTGTGAGCGCCAGAGCCGAAGGTAAGTCCTTGGGCTTTGCTGCAGAGCACGTCTGTAAGACTACGCTTAAGCCCTGATACAAACACCCTCAACGCATCACTGCGGAATTTTTCGCACAGGCCCTTTGCTAAGGACATAGTGACTTTGTTGGTCTGTAACGTTAGTTTTTTCTCGACCTCCTCGTAGTATTGAAATAAATGCTGGTCACCTTGGCTAAGCGTGCCTAACTCTTGCTCGATAACATGTATCGGTCGTTTATCGCTATAAGTGAAATCGAGGCGACTTATTATCGCGTCAAAGTTTAATACTTTGCCAAATAAGGACAGCATAGCATAGCGGAACCTTCAATCTTACTTCTTATAGTATGGACTGCCTGGTAGTGGCGTGAACTACCATTATATGGTTTGAATATGTGATAGGCGTTTAGGGCCGCTTGCCTCCAAGAAACATAAAATTCTACCCCCAAAAAATCAAGTGGCTCAATTTTTTATTAAAATCGGTTGAGAAACACCGAAGATATGGAACCTTGAAGTTGAGTATGCAGTATGCAGTATTGTCGTACACACACGCACACATATTTGAAAGCACTTACTGTACGCGTAAAATATAAAGATCAGGGTATCGTCTAGTCGGGATTTCTCAAATAGAGTCTCTTACTTGTTTATATTATTTTTTAAAGCGCTGTTGCGCAGCTCAACCAATGGATAACTATTTTTTTTTTTTTAAAGCGCTGTTGCGCAACCAATCGTACCGAAGGGTGAGGTCGATTCACTTTTGCTGCCTGTATGAACGGAGGCCAGCAACTGCAGATTTTTGAATCACTTATGCTTCACTTTATGATTGAAGTGAAGTGGATACTGACATTAAACTTGTCTTCATGCATTTAGAAATGCAATTGTACAAAAATATATTATGATGATCTTTATTATTGCAGATTCAATCTTGATTCCTTATTTTACTTGTGGTTTTGTTACAGCAGCTTAGTATCAAGTGTCAGATTAAATTCTAAAACGGAAGTCAGTGTGTGACGCTTAACCTAAGGAATGTTCCTCTCTTATATCGATATACGACATAGCATCGATATTTTTTAACTATAATTACGATTATGTTAACTTATACATTCAAACACATTTGCCTTATAAAAACAGGTAGTAAAGGGTCACGTTAAGCAGGCCATAATTTGATTCATAAGCAAACCCAACTTATGTTATAAAAAACTGAATGTGTCTATATATCTGTCCAAAATGCTATCTGTTGGTGTGGTCTTTGATCAATAAAAATAATCGAATTGGTATAACTCCAAATTTCTAAACCGATTTTGATGACATTTTCACAGGAGATCAATATCATGTCAATTATTGGTGTGCTTGTGCTGGATATTGTAGAATGTAACGTGGGAAACGAGAAGATGGAAATTTGGTAATACTAGGGTGCACGCGCTGGCTCCGGCTTTGTGATCGGTAGAAGGGGCAGGTTTCATTTTTATCATATAATGGTTTTGTGCAAAAGTATGTAACAGGCAGAAGGAAGCATCTTCGACCTTATAAAGTATACATATTCTTAATCAGCATCAACATTCGAGTCGATATAGCCATGTCCGTCTGTCTGTCTGTATTTATGAGCCAACCGATCTCAGGGACTATAAGAGCTAGAGACTCCAGATTTGGAACTTAAGCTCGCCTAGTCCGTAGGCAGTACAAGTTTGTTTTCGATTTTCGATAACTTATCCCGTTTTCGATATACACATGGGATCGATAACAACAAAATCTTGAATTTTGAAAACTTTGAGACGCCGTTTGAAACACTAAGCAAAATAATGACAATTTGTGAACATTGAAGTTGTGTATGCAGTATTCAGTATGTGCGTAAATACAAACACACATACTTGCAAACACTGACTGTACGCGTAAAGTATAGGGTTCAGGGTATCGTCTAGTCGGGATTTCTCGACTAGAACTTTCTTGTTTTTTTTTTGTTCCGGTACTACACTCTTGCTGTGCTCATATTATTAATCTAAAATCGCGTGCGGGCGGGGAACGGTGAGGGAACGGAAGGACAGGACCAGCGATATTTATCATATTAGTCGTTTGAGGCAACACTCCTCGTTTGTCGTTTGGCTGTGCTGGACCGATGTTGTGTCACAGCTGTTGCCCACACTACCATGATTCTCATATCCCCCTTCATTTTTTGTGTGAGGATCTCTAAACCAAAACGACGTACTAAATCATACTTCTACTGTACTGTTGTCTACGCTGCATGACTCCCAAAAAGAAAAAACAAATTATAGATTTATTTTAAAAAAAAAGTTACAACTGTTCAATTTATTCTTAATAGGCATGGTCGGATATATCTAAGCAAGTGACAACAAAACCTAAATTTTAAATTATATTCAAACAGCTAATGTCTTATGTTTTCCTACTAGTAGTTACAAGTCACTAATGGTACTAATTTAATTTTTAAACAATTTAACAGAACAAAATTAATTTCTTATATTATATTTGTAAGGGTTTTCTTATGCCAAGCTCATTTCAATTCAAAACAAGTAAGAAGGCTCTAGTCGAGAAATCCCGACTAGACGATACCCTGATCCCTATACTTTAAACGTAAAGTTACTGCTTGCAAGTGTGTGTGCGTGTGTGTACGACCATACTGCAAACTGCATACTCAACTTAAAGGTTCCATATCTCCGGTGTTTCTCAACCGATTTTAATAAAAATTTCACAGATTGTTATTATTTTGATTAATAATTCAAATGCCATCTAAAGTTTTTTCAAATTCAAGATTTTATTGTTATCGATCCCATGTTTATATCGGAAACGGGATGAGTTATCGAAAATCGAAAACAAACTTGTACTGCCTAGGGATTGGGCGAGCTTAAGTTGCAAATCTGGAGTCTCTAGCTCTTATAGTCTCTGAGATCGACGCGTTCATACATACAGACGGACAGACGGACATGGCTATATCGACTCGACTGTTGATGCTGATAAAGAATATATATACTTTATGGGGTCGGAGATGCTTCCTTCTGCCTGTTACATACTTTTGCACAACTTCATGATACCCTTATTTCCCATTTTTAATGGGATCAGGGTATAACAAGAAGGCTCTAGTCGAGAAACCCCGACTAGACGATACCCTGATCCCTATACTTTACGCGTACAGTCAGTGTTTGCAAGTATGTGTGTTTGTATGTACACACGTACTGCATACTGCATATACAACTTCAAGGTTCCATATCTCCGGTGTTTCTTAACCGATTTTAATAAAAATTTCATTAATCGGAAACGGGATGAGTTATCGAAAATCGAAAACAAACTTGTACTGCCTACGGATTGGGCGAGCTTAAGTTCCAAATCTGGAGTCTCTAGCTCTTATAGTCTCTGAGATCGACGCGTTCATACATACAGACGGACAGAGGGACATGGCTATATCGACTCGACTGTTGATGCTGATAAAGACTATATATACTTTATGGGGTCGGAGATGCTTCCTTCTGCCTGTTACATACTTTTGCACAACTTCATGATACCCTTTTTTCCCATTTTCAATGGGATCAGGGTATAAAAAAGGAAGTTTTTTTTCTATTTTTATACCCTGATCCCATTAAAAATGGGAAAAAGGGTATAATGGTTTTGTGCAAAAGAATGAAACAAGCAGAAGGAAGCTTCTCCGACCCCATAAAGTATATATATTCTTGATTAGCATCAACAGCCGAGTCGACATAGACATGTCCGTCTGTTTGTCCGTCCGTCTGTCCGTCCGTCCGTCCGTCCGTCCGTCCGTCTGTCCGTCCTTATGTATGAACGCGTCGATCTCATTTTTAACTGTTTCGCTTCAATGTGAAACGACAATTGACTTCATTTCTTTTTCAGCATCACAGTTATGCCTATAAATGAATCAAGAAGAAATGTTGTTTACAACATTTTTTATGAATATATTCATAACAGCATAGCCGTTGGATACAATTGGTTAGTGTAATTTAGTGAGTAAGGGGTGCATAAAGATTAGAGTACCGTGACAAAGGGATACGTCAGATTTTGAACTTAAGCTTGCCTAATCCCTAGGCAGTACAAGTTTGTTTTCGACTTTCGATAACTCATCCCGTTTTTGATATACACATGGGATCGATAACAACTAAATATTGAATTTGAAAAACTTTGAGACAGCGTTTGATACATTTAGCAAAATAATAACAATTTGTGAAATTTTATATAAAGTCGGTTAAGAAACCACGGAGATATGGGACATTGAAGTTGTACGCGTAAAGTACAGGGATCAGGGTATCGTCTAGTCGGGATTTCTCGACTAGAGCCTGCTTACTTGTTCTTTGTGTGTGTGTACAGCTGCGTAGATGAATTGTTAAGAGCCTCTTGCGACTGCGCGTCAGTCGACAATCAGTGCAAGAAAACCTTTAGGTAGTTTATGGGCTTTTTTCAGCCAACAAGCCAACAAAAACAAGTAAATACTTCACCGTCGACATTTCCAGTTTTCTCAGTCTCATTTGTTGGTGATTTGATCTTTTGCTAAGCGTTCGTTCATCCTATATTTCCTCTCCCTCTCTCTCTCTCTCTGTCTCTCTGTTAACTTGAATCGTTCAGTCAGCCAGTTAAAGGTTCAATGATTACTACAAAACAACAACAACAAATATAGGAAAGAAAAAATATGAACAAAAGCAGCTAGCAAGCTTTCAAGTACAATTCATACACTGAGAGAAAGATATTTAAGAGTCAGTTTGTGTCTTGTAACATAAAGTCTTTAAAATCTGTTCTCAAAATATTACTTTAAAAGCTGTTCTTAAAGCTCTGAATAGTATTTAACAATTTTTATTTAAATAAATTTGTTTCTATTTAAAATAATACTTTCCTGATTGGGCTTAAACTTGGAAACTAGTACAACTCGATCATAAAGGCATTAAACATTGTAACAAAAAGTCGTTCTTAAAATAATTTTTGACTGATCTCGAATACACAATTTTGGTTCTTGGAATTGGAGCTTGATTTAGGAGCGGTATGCGGTTATAAAATAAATATAATGAATAAATGAAGAAAAAACTTAAAAAATATATGGAGAGTATTAGTTAGGTAATAATAGTAATAATGTTTCTTATAGTTATAGTGTAGTAGTTAGGTATATGAAAACCTTATTAATAAAAACTTTAAAAATAACTTGAAAACCTTGAAACCAAAAATCAAGGTCAAAAGCAAGATATAATTAAGAATTTCGCTCGGCGTAAGACTTGGCATAAAACTAAACTAACCTTAACTTCGCCAGTTTTTTCTTGCTGTGTAATACACTTTACGATTTATTTTATTGTATACAAACGCAAATGCGTGCCCAGCAAGTGTGTGTGTAAGCGTGTTGGTGTGTTGGTGTGTGTTTGCCACATGTGCTGCTCATTTGCTTTGAAAACTATTAGCTGCCCTTTTGCTTCTACTTCTGCTTCAGTTGCAACGGCAACAACAACATATGGCCTTTTTGACCATATTGCTCTCGTGTCGCGGTTTTGAAGTTCTTTTTTATACCCTGAACACATTAAAAATGGGTAAAAAGGGTATAATGGTTTTGTGCAAAAGTATGTAACAGGCAGAAGGAAGCTTTTCCAACCCCATAAAGTATATATTTTCTTGATCAGCATCAAAAGTCGAGTCGATATAGCTATGTCCGTCTGTCCGTCTGTATGTATGAATGTAGGTATGTATTCCAGATTTGGAACGTAAGCTCGCAAAATCCATGGGCAGTACAAGTTTGTTTTCGATTTTCGATATGGGATCGATAACAATAAAATCTTGAATTTGAAATACTTTGAGATAGCATTTGAATTATTAATCAAAATAACAGCAATCTGTGAATTTTTTTATTAAAATAGGTTGAGAAACACAGGAGATATGGAACATTAAAGTTGAGTATGCAGTATGCAGTATGGTCGTACACACACATACATACAAGCACTGACTGTACGCGTAAAGTATAGGGACCCGGGTATCGTCTAGTCGGGATTTCTCAAATTTTGCATTTTCAATATCCAGGACATGCACATAATAAATTAACATAAAATTGATCACAAAATTTTATCAAAATCGGTTAAGAAACTTAGAAGTTATACCAATTCGTATATTTATATTGATCAAAGACAACACCAACAGGCAGCTTGCAGATGCACAAAAATTTGTGGACAGGTAAATAGACACATTGAAAAGGTCAGGGTTTTTCAGTGTGTTATAACATAAGTTGTGTTTGGTTATGAATCAAATTATGGCCTGCTTTATATGTACCTGACGTTAAAAGGCAAAAGGCTTTGAATACATGCGCTGCTTTCGATTTTACGACAAGCCTCTAGTACCTTCGCTAAACAACACTTGCACTTCCTAACCTGCTCAACTGCTAAAACTAGCAAAATAATGGGGTATTTTTGCAATGGAATACTTTTTTGGGAAAGTTTGTCAATAAAAAAAGGTCAACACGTGTCCTTTTAGTAAAAAAGGTTACAAATTTGACTTCTTGAATGACATTACGACTGACGTTGAGTTAGTTAACTACGGACTTCGAAATCGATCGGTTGTGTAAAGGAATTGTACTGTGTTTCTGCAAGTGATTGTGTCGAGAAATTTACCGTGCGTTTCTTTATGTAATTGTGTAATAGTTGTTGTGCGTGTTAACTATCTCGGCTTCAAGGATTTGGAAAAATCGTAAGTCTTTTTTGGTTTTTTTTTCCAATATCTAATAGTCTTTTTCAAGACTTTTTTTAAAATTTAAATCATTATTTGTTTTAGATACATATCTGGTTTTTTTTTACAGCTTTATAGTCATTTACTATTTTTTACAGCCTTTTCAGAGGATAGGGAACGTCTGGCGACAGACACTAATTTAGACGCTTCTATAGTCGCATTCAATAGAATTATAAAGCAGGGTCCAGATCAGGTTTGCATTTATTGCAAAGGTTTGTGGTTTCCACATCAAGTTGACAAAATATCTCGGAAAGTCGTGGAAAGTCAATGTAGTGAGGCAGACAGTAGAGATATTTTCTGCAGTCTTTCTGCACAATTCCCTTCCTGCAATAATAGGTTTATTTTTTGTAAGACATGTAGCAGGAGCATAAAGCCAAAGGCTTCAATAACAAATGGCTTAGATTTTCCGGATCTTTCCGATTGCCTAAAAGGCTTAACGCCTCTAGAGGAACGGCTAATTTCCCCACGCCTTCCTCTTATGATTATTAAGTCTTTAGGATATGGCCGTCAAAGCGCCATTAAGGGAGCAGTGGTTAATGTTCCAATTCCCGTAGCCAATGTTGTAACGTCACTTTCACGGGCGTTCAATGAAGCTGAGGCTGTTCAGATACACCTCAAACGTAGGATGGAATATAGCCATGATTTCATGGCCGAATCCATTAGGCCTTCAAAAATTGCTGATGCAATAACATTTTTAGTCAACACAGAGCTGTACAGAAAACACCAGAATGTTATTAATGAATCGTGGCTGTCAGGTTTTTCATCTGACACAGTTCCCTTTGTTGCATCAGGAGAAGATAGGGACTTAGTTTCAGATCTTACAGAAAGATCAGAAGAAGAATGTTTGAATCCTGGAAGTCAGGAAACGTTATTAGAAAACGTCCCTTCTGAAAATGTAGCGGTGCAGAGAATTGTAATGGCACCTGGAGAAGGCCAGCGTCCTTTGGATATCATTGCAGATTGGCATTAAAAGAAAATGCACAGAAAGTTTTACAACCATAGTTAGGTCTGAGCTTAGGAATTTCGAAAGGAGAGATTGTAGAACTGATAAATTATTTTTTAACTATAAAAAGTTAGAGATGATTAGTATAAGGAACAATACATCCATTTGCTTACGTAAGCACAGCGCCACTCAAGGCATTTCGGCAGCAAACGCTCTCAATGAAGAGCATATAGAAAATTTAATTTGCCACGATGATGGCTATAGAGTTTTGAAAAGTATTCGCACGTCGCACGCACTGGGAATCGGAAAAGAAAAGTTATGACTATGATTAGGCAGTTTGGTCTTCAGACATTTTTTTTAACGTTCTCAGCAGCTGAAACTAGGTGAACGGAGCTTTTAGTTTTGCTTTCGAAAAACGTTGACAAGGTAGAAATTAGTACAGAATTAGCCTCAAATTTTAATTTTAATGACAAAGCCCGTCTCATAAGAGCTGATCCTGTAACTTGTGCTAGGTATTTTGATTTTCGATTTAGGCAGCTTTTAAAACTTATGAAGAAGGAAGGCGGTGTATTCGGTTGTCATAAAGTCATCAAATATTATTGGCGAGTCGAGTTTCAGCAAAGAGGCTCACCACATGTCCATGGCATGTTTTGGCTGAAAGATGCCCCTAAGCTTAAAATCAATGATGAATCAAGCATTCCCCTAGTAAAATCATTTATTGATCAGTTTATCACAACTGATACAACTAACCCAGATGTGGCTCCATTTTTAGAGTACCAAACCCACAATCATGGGCACTCATTTAGGCACGAAGTTAGGAGAAACCAAATTTGTAGATTCGGTATTCCATACCCTCCCATGCACGAAACAGAAATTCTTTTTCCGTTAGAAGACGATGCTGAAAATATAGAAGCGCATCGCAAGAATTTTGAAAAAATTCAGACCCTCTTAGAATTTCCGTTTGATCGCGAAAGTATAGAGCGTTTTAGTGATTTCACTAATTTTTTGTCCTGCGATCAACTTAATCTTAATTATGATTTCTGTACCTATTAGAAGTAGTAGACATTTTTTACCAATAGCCCTGCATGCTTGCTTTTCTAACTATGACATCCATAACCCTTTTCGGATCTTATGTTCAGTATATAACGATCTTTCCCACTAGTACCACTTCTGCATAGCTCTCTAAAAAAAATTATCTTACGTCATTTGTCTACATGTTCGCGATCTTCTTAACCGCACGTTACTCGGTGCGCCCCTCGGTCGGATGGGCGGGAGGTGGGTCGCTTTATGCTTGGGTCCGCGCGTTAACAAGCCGGTGCTTGGTATCGTTGGGCCACTTGAATGTACTATCCGTTATTACATCTACGTCCAATTCAATCAATCAAAAACGAAAATGTTTAGGTGCAGATAAATCAACACACTTCCAAATCATAGCAATGATACTGAGAAAAAATAAAAAAGAAAAACCAATAATTAGGTTATTTTATGTTGTCCTTGTGGACAACCCTTCCTTTAATGAGGACCGTGGTCCCCAGGTCATTTTCACCCACTTCAAAGATCCTGTTTTGCCGAGAAGCATTTTCTTTGGCTCTGAGCGCGATCTGGGCGTTTTCGACTCTATTCTGGATCTCTTCCTGTGGCTTATCTGGGTGCACTTGTACTACGTCAACTGGTCTTTTGTTGATGACCGAGTGGATTGATTTGTTGTATTCAACTGTGGCTAAAAAAATAGCCTCTACAGTGTCACTTATGCCCTTGTCTAACTTTAAGCACCCGGCCAGTTCAATGATGGTTCATTGTCACAATAGATCACCCTGGCTTTTGGGAAAAAGTTCATGAGTTGAAGCAAGGCTGGCTTCAGATCCTCAATGGTTCAAACTTGGAGAGCTTGTCAATGCAAGTGAGGAAAAATTTCTTGGCTTTGAGTAAAGCCCTTGCATGTTTTGCAATTTTGATCAATTTCGTTAGCCAGCTTTGTCATTTTTGGAAAGTAGTAATCCGAGGGAACCTGCTTCACATTTTTTGGGCCGGTCTATGGACTCTATTGTGCTCAGCTGTGAGAATTTCCCTTCTTTTTATACCCTGATCCCATTAAAAATGGGAAAAAAGGGTATCATGAAGTTGTGCAAAAGTATGTAACAGGCAGAAGGAAGCATCTCCGACCCCATAAAGTATATATATTCTTTATCAGCATCAACAGTCGAGTCGATATAGCCATGTCCGTCTGTCCGTCTGTATGTATGAACGCGTCGATCTCAGAGACTATAAGAGCTAGAGACTCCAGATTTGGAACTTAAGCTATGGTCGTACACACACGCACACATACTTGCAAGCACTGACTGTACGCGTAAAGTATAAGGATCAGGGTATCGTCTAGTCGGGATTTCTCGACTAGAGCCTTCTTACTTGTTTCTACCCTGAACATGTCCACCACACGATTCTTGCAATGCAAGAATTTGGTGGATGGAAACTTCCTAACTACCTCGTCCTGTATCATTGCTAGTGTGTGCAGATCGCAACGGATGGCGTTTACGCCCTTGGGTATAATTACCCCTGCAAGTTTGTTCAGTAACGATTCTTTGTAGGTGAAATTGATTGAGTGGCGCTTTTTGTTCCCAAACAAAATGAAACTGCGTTTCGATGGGGAGCGCGCCTTATCTAGATTTATCCGTTATTTCAATGGTGTAAGTGAGAGAAAGTTCACTATGGACCGTTGCTGCACAAGACCCGGCGTCTTGATTTTCTAAAGCGTTAAGCTGTTGCCTGGACAAGGCATCTGCAACTAGATTCTCTTTGCCCGGCTTATAAAAGATTCGCGCATTAGTCTCGTCCATGCGGGCTTTCCACCTTTTAATCTTAGCGTTAGTATTGGGTTCCGACATTGCAAAGGTTAAGGGCTGGTGGTCAGTAAAGATATTTATATCTTTAGCCCCATACAGATAATGCCGCAGTTTAGCGAGGGCCCATACAATGGCCAATAATTCACGCTCGTTAGTCGCGTAATTAACTTCGCTGTCCTTCAATATCCTTGATATCATTGTAATCGGACGTCCCTCTTGGGCTAAAGCTGCGCCTATTCCGTAGGCTGAAGCATCTGTCGTTAGATCAAATGGCTTCTTATAATGGGGGTACTGGAGCATAACGTCTTCAGATGCCAAAATATTACGCAACTTTTGAAAAGCCTGCTGTTTTTTTTAAAATTACTTTACCGGAATTTTTCGTGATTTGTAGTTACAGACAGTTCCGTTTTCCCTCTTCAGCATTTCTGAAATAGGTCTTGCTATCGCAGCGAAATCTTTGATAAAACATCTATAGTAACCTGCGAGACACAAGAACGACCTTATTTCGAATACTGTTTTGGGTTCCGGAAAATCCTTTATGGCCCTTACTTTTTCTGGGTCAGTTGTTGCACCGCTACTGGTAACTATAAACCCAAGAAAGTTCACGCTCACATGCGTGATGTGGGAATCCTCGTCTTCTGAAAAGACAATCACATCATCGACGTAGACATAGCAAAATTTTCCTAACTTTTCTCGCGGATAGCATTTGGGAGTCTTCTAAATTCATACTTCCCTCCATTTACCGAAAAGGAAGTTTTCTCACGGTCGCGCTCTGCGACTATGATTTGATGACAGCCAGACTTGAGGTCTACCGTTGAAAAGTACTTGGATTTACCTAAGTTCCCCAGGATAAAATAAATATTAGGCATAGGGTATTTGTCGGGTATCGTGCGTTCGTTAGGCTTACGAAAGTCAACAACTAAACGCATGTGTCGATTACCCTCCCCGTCAGTGCCTTTCTTATCTACAAACCATATGGGGTTATTGTAAGCGGAGACTGACTTTGTGACATATATTGTAAGGCAAGGCTTCATCAGGGTCTGCAAATGCCTGTCTGAGTAATTGCAATTTTGCCATGAATGGAGTGAATTGAGAAAGGAGTGTCTACCGAGCGGACGTCTCTCAATTCCTTATGTGGTCGGATGAAATTTCTTGATGCACCCGTGTCAATAAGGAATTTCGTATCGAGCCCCGTTACTTTTCGTCTGATGAAGGGCAGCAGGGATCTACCCCTAAAAAATTCAATACATCTGAGTCATAATTATCTATGTCACTGTCGTTTGGGATACGACTCTGTTCCTTGTTTCGCGTCCTGCGTTACATGGTTCACCCTTTGTGGCTTTTTATGAAAGCCTGTGAGATCAGATGTGGCTGTTCTCTTGTTTAAGTAAGCTAGGGGTCAATTGGACTGATGGATCCTTGACAGGGAAGAATCGACCTCCATGGGCCCTTGCATATTACCCCTGCTGCCTATTACTGCGTTGGCTGAACTGTCCCTGCTTACGCTGTTTGCTAAAATATGGGTTTTTTCCACCAAATGGTTGAGCGTCTGCTTGCTGAGAAGTTATCTCCCTCTGATGAACATTTGGCTTGCGGTCTTGGCTTTTCGCAAAATTAGCTGCAAACGTATATCTTTCATGGTTCGATTCTATTTCCTGTGTGAGCGCCAGAGCCGAAGGTAAGTCCTTGGGCTTTGCTGCAGAGCACGTCTGTAAGACTACGCTTAAGCCCTGATACAAACACCCTCAACGCATCACTGCGGAATTTTTCGCACAGGCCCTTTGCTAAGGACATAGTGACTTTGTTGGTCTGTAACGTTAGTTTTTTCTCGACCTCCTCGTAGTATTGAAATAAATGCTGGTCACCTTGGCTAAGCGTGCCTAACTCTTGCTCGATAACATGTATCGGTCGTTTATCGCTATAAGTGAAATCGAGGCGACTTATTATCGCGTCAAAGTTTAATACTTTGCCAAATAAGGACAGCATAGCATAGCGGAACCTTCAATCTTACTTCTTATAGTATGGACTGCCTGGTAGTGGCGTGAACTACCATTATATGGTTTGAATATGTGATAGGCGTTTAGGGCCGCTTGCCTCCAAGAAACATAAAATTCTACCCCCAAAAAATCAAGTGGCTCAATTTTTTATTAAAATCGGTTGAGAAACACCGAAGATATGGAACCTTGAAGTTGAGTATGCAGTATGCAGTATTGTCGTACACACACGCACACATATTTGAAAGCACTTACTGTACGCGTAAAATATAAAGATCAGGGTATCGTCTAGTCGGGATTTCTCAAATAGAGTCTCTTACTTGTTTATATTATTTTTTAAAGCGCTGTTGCGCAGCTCAACCAATGGATAACTATTTTTTTTTTTTTAAAGCGCTGTTGCGCAACCAATCGTACCGAAGGGTGAGGTCGATTCACTTTTGCTGCCTGTATGAACGGAGGCCAGCAACTGCAGATTTTTGAATCACTTATGCTTCACTTTATGATTGAAGTGAAGTGGGTACTGACATTAAACTTGTCTTCATGCATTTAGAAATGCAATTGTACAAAAATATATTATGATGATCTTTATTATTGCAGATTCAATCTTGATTCCTTATTTTACTTGTGGTTTTGTTACAGCAGCTTAGTATCAAGTGTCAGATTAAATTCTAAAACGGAAGTCAGTGTGTGACGCTTAACCTAAGGAATGTTCCTCTCTTATATCGATATACGACATAGCATCGATATTTTTTAACTATAATTACGATTATGTTAACTTATACATTCAAACACATTTGCCTTATAAAAACAGGTAGTAAAGGGTCACGTTAAGCAGGCCATAATTTGATTCATAAGCAAACCCAACTTATGTTATAAAAAACTGAATGTGTCTATATATCTGTCCAAAAAGCTATCTGTTGGTGTGGTCTTTGATCAATAAAAATAATCGAATTGGTATAACTCCAAATTTCTAAACCGATTTTGATGACATTTTCACAGGAGATCAATATCATGTCAATTATTGGTGTGCTTGTGCTGGATATTGTAGAATGTAACGTGGGAAACGAGAAGATGGAAATTTGGTAATACTAGGGTGCACGCGCTGGCTCCGGCTTTGGGATCGGTAGAAGGGGCAGGTTTCATTTTTATCATATAATGGTTTTGTGCAAAAGTATGTAACAGGCAGAAGGAAGCATCTTCGACCTTATAAAGTATATATATTCTTAATCAGCATCAACATTCGAGTCGATATAGCCATGTCCGTCTGTCTGTCTGTATTTATGAGCCAACCGATCTCAGGGACTATAAGAGCTAGAGACTCCAGATTTGGAACTTAAGCTCGCCTAGTCCGTAGGCAGTACAAGTTTGTTTTCGATTTTCGATAACTTATCCCGTTTTCGATATACACATGGGATCGATAACAACAAAATCTTGAATTTTGAAAACTTTGAGACGCCGTTTGAAACACTAAGCAAAATAATGACAATTTGTGAACATTGAAGTTGTGTATGCAGTATTCAGTATGTGCGTAAATACAAACACACATACTTGCAAACACTGACTGTACGCGTAAAGTATAGGGTTCAGGGTATCGTCTAGTCGGGATTTCTCGACTAGAACTTTCTTGTTTTTTTTTTGTTCCGGTACTACACACTCTTGCTGTGCTCATATTATTAATCTAAAATCGCGTGCGGGCGGGGAACGGTGAAGGAACGGAATGACAGGACCAGCGATATTTATCATATTAGTCGTTGGAGGCAACACTCCTCGTTTGTCGTTTGGATGTGCTGGACCGATGTTGTGTCACAGCTGTTGCCCACACTACCATGATTCTCATATCCCCCTTCATTTTTTGTGTGAGGATCTCTAAACCAAAACGACGTACTAAATCATACTTCTACTGTACTGTTGTCTACGCTGCATGACTCCCAAAAAGAAAAAACAAATTATAGATTTATTTTAAAAAAAAAGTTACAACTGTTTTATTTAATCTTAATAAATTCTTATGTTTTCCTACTAGACGATACTCTGATCCCTATACTTTATACGTAAAGTCAGTGCTTGCAAGTATGTGTGTGTGTGTGTACGACCATACTGCATACTGCATACAACTTCATGATACCCTTTTTTCCCATTTTCAATGGGATCAGGGTATAAAAAAGGAAGTTTTTTTTTTTCTATTCTTATACCCTGATCCCATTAAAAATGGGAAAAAGGGTATAATGGTTTTGTGCAAAAGAATGAAACAAGCAGAAGGAAGCTTCTCCGACCCCATAAAGTATATATATTCTTGATTAGCATCAACAGCCGAGTCGATATAGACTTGTCCGTCTGTTTGTCCGTCCGTCTGTCCGTCCTTAATTATGAACGCGTCGATCTCATTTTTAACTGTTTCGCTTCAATGTGAAACGACAATTGACTTCATTTCTTTTTCAGCATCACAGTTATGCCTATATGAATCAAGAAGAAATGAATATTTTTATTCTTCCAATATTGTTTACAACATTTTTTATGAATATATTCATAACAGCATAGCCGTTGTATTCAATTGGTTAGTGTGATTTAGGGGTGCATAAAGATTAGAGTACCGTGACAAAGGGATACGTCAGATTTTGAACTTAAGCTTGCCTAATCCCTAGGCAGTACAAGTTTGTTTTCGACTTTCGATAACTCATCCCGTTTTTGATATACACATGGGATCGATAACAACTAAATATTGAATTTGAAAAACTTTGAGACAGCGTTTGATACATTTAGCAAAATAATAACAATTTGTGAAATTTTATATAAAGTCGGTTAAGAAACCACGGAGATATGGGACATTGAAGTTGTACGCGTAAAGTACAGGGATCAGGGTATCGTCTAGTCGGGATTTCTCGACTAGAGCCTGCTTACTTGTTCTTTGTGTGTGTGTACAGCTGCGTAGATGAATTGTTAAGAGCCTCTTGCGACTGCGCGTCAGTCGACAATCAGTGCAAGAAAACCTTTAGGTAGTTTATGGGCTTTTTTCAGCCAACAAGCCAACAAAAACAAGTAAATACTTCACCGTCGACATTTCCAGTTTTCTCAGTATCATTTGTTGGTGATTTGATCTTTTGCTAAGCGTTCGTTCATCCTATATTTCCTCTCCCTCTCTCTCTCTCTGTCTCTCTGTTAACTTGAATCGTTCAGTCAGCCAGTTAAAGGTTCAATGATTACTACAAAACAACAACAACAAATATAGGAAAGAAAAAATATGAACAAAAGCAGCTAGCAAGCTTTCAAGTACAATTCATACACTGAGAGAAAGATATTTAAGAGTCAGTTTGTGTCTTGTAACATAAAGTCTTTAAAATCTGTTCTCAAAATATTACTTTAAAAGCTGTTCTTAAAGCTCTGAATAGTATTTAACAATTTTTATTTAAATAAATTTGTTTCTATTTAAAATAATACTTTCCTGATTGGGCTTAAACTTGGAAACTAGTACAACTCGATCATAAAGGCATTAAACATTGTAACAAAAAGTCGTTCTTAAAATAATTTTTGACTGATCTCGAATACACAATTTTGGTTCTTGGAATTGGAGCTTGATTTAGGAGCGGTATGCGGTTATAAAATAAATATAATGAATAAATGAAGAAAAAACTTAAAAAATATATGGAGAGTATTAGTTAGGTAATAATAGTAATAATGTTTCTTATAGTTATAGTGTAGTAGTTAGGTATATGAAAACCTTATTAATAAAAACTTTAAAAATAACTTGAAAACCTTGAAACCAAAAATCAAGGTCAAAAGCAAGATATAATTAAGAATTTCGCTCGGCGTAAGACTTGGCATAAAACTAAACTAACCTTAACTTCGCCAGTTTTTTCTTGCTGTGTAATACACTTTACGATTTATTTTATTGTATACAAACGCAAATGCGTGCCCAGCAAGTGTGTGTGTAAGCGTGTTGGTGTGTTGGTGTGTGTTTGCCACATGTGCTGCTCATTTGCTTTGAAAACTATTAGCTGCCCTTTTGCTTCTACTTCTGCTTCAGTTGCAACGGCAACAACAACATATGGCCTTTTTGACCATATTGCTCTCGTGTCGCGGTTTTGAAGTTCTTTTTTATACCCTGAACACATTAAAAATGGGTAAAAAGGGTATAATGGTTTTGTGCAAAAGTATGTAACAGGCAGAAGGAAGCTTTTCCAACCCCATAAAGTATGTATTTTCTTGATCAGCATCAAAACCCGAGTCGATATAGCTATGTCCGTCTGTCCGTCTGTATGTATGAATGTAGGTATGTATTCCAGATTTGGAACTTAAGCTCGCATAATCCATGGGCAGTACAAGTTTGTTTTCGATTTTCGATATGGGATCGATAACAATAAAATCTTGAATTTGAAATACTTTGAGATAGCATTTGAATTATTAATCAAAATAACAGCAATCTGTGAATTTTTTTATTAAAATAGGTTGAGAAACACCGGAGATATGGAACATTAAAGTTGAGTATGCAGTATGCAGTATGGTCGTACACACACATACATACAAGCACTGACTGTACGCGTAAAGTATAGGGACCCGGGTATCGTCTAGTCGGGATTTCTCAAATTTTGCATTTTCAATATCCAGGACATGCACATAATAAATTGACATAAAATTGATCACAAAATTTCATCAAAATCGGTTAAGAAACTTAGAAGTTATACCAATTCGTATATTTATATTGATCAAAGACAACACCAACAGGCAGCTTGCAGATGCACAAAAATTTGTGGACAGGTAAATAGACACATTGAAAAGGTCAGGGTTTTTCAGTGTGTTATAACATAAGTTGTGTTTGGTTATGAATCAAATTATGGCCTGCTTTATATGTACCTGACGTTAAAAGGCAAAAGGCTTTGAATACATGCGCTGCTTTCGATTTTACGACAAGCCTCTAGTACCTTCGCTAAACAACACTTGCACTTCCTAACCTGCTCAACTGCTAAAACTAGCAAAATAATGGGGTATTTTTGCAATGGAATACTTTTTTGGGAAACTTTGTCAATAAAAAAAGGTCAACACGTGTCCTTTTAGTAAAAAAGGTTACAAATTTGACTTCTTGAATGACATTACGACTGACGTTGAGTTAGTTAACTACGGACTTCGAAATCGATCGGTTGTGTAAAGGAATTGTACTGTGTTTCTGCAAGTGATTGTGTCGAGAAATTTACCGTGCGTTTCTTTATGTAATTGTGTAATAGTTGTTGTGCGTGTTAACTATCTCGGCTTCAAGGATTTGGAAAAATCGTAAGTCTTTTTTGGTTTTTTTTTCCAATATCTAATAGTCTTTTTCAAGACTTTTTTTAAAATTTAAATCATTATTTGTTTTAGATACATATCTGGTTTTTTTTTACAGCTTTATAGTCATTTACTATTTTTTACAGCCTTTTCAGAGGATAGGGAACGTCTGGCGACAGACACTAATTTAGACGCTTCTATAGTCGCATTCAATAGAATTATAAAGCAGGGTCCAGATCAGGTTTGCATTTGTTGCAAAGGTTTGTGGTTTCCACATCAAGTTGACAAAATATCTCGGAAAGTCGTGGAAAGTTAATGTAGTGAGGCAGACAGTAGAGATATTTTCTGCAGTCTTTCTGCACAATTCCCTTCCTGCAATAATAGGTTTATTTTTTGTAAGACATGTAGCAGGAGCATAAAGCCAAAGGCTTCAATAACAAATGGCTTAGATTTTCCGGATCTTTCCGATTGCTTAAAAGGCTTAACGCCTCTAGAGGAACGGCTAATTTCTCCACGCCTTCCTCTTATGATTATTAAGTCTTTAGGATATGGCCGTCAAAGCGCCATTAAAAGAGCAGTGGTTAATGTTCCAATTCCCGTAGCCAAACGTAGGATGGAATATAGCCATGATTTCATGGCCGAATCCATTAGGCCTTCAAAAATTGCTGATGCAATAAAATTTTTAGTCAACACAGAGCTGTACAGAAAACACCAGAATGTTATTAATGAATCGTGGCTGTCAGCTTTTTCATCTGACACAGTTCCCTTTGTTGCATCAGGGGAAGATAGGCACTTAGTTTCAGATCTTACAGAAAGATCAGAAGAAGAATGTTTGAATGTTCGATATACACATGCGATCGATAACAACAAAATCTTGAATTTTGAAAACTTTGAGACGCCGTTTGAAACACTAAGCAAAATAATGACAATTTGTGAACATTGAAGTTGTGTATGCAGTATTCAGTATGTGCGTAAATACAAACACACATACTTGCAAACACTGACTGTACGCGTAAAGTATAGGGTTCAGGGTATCGTCTAGTCGGGATTTCTCGACTAGAACTTTCTTGTTTTTTTTTTTGTTCCGGTACTACACTCTTGCTGTGCTCATATTATTAATCTAAAATCGCGTGCGGGCGGGGAACGGTGAGGGAACGGAAGGACAGGACCAGCGATATTTATCATATTAGTCGTTTGAGGCAACACTCCTCGTTTGTCGTTTGGCTGTGCTGGACCGATGTTGTGTCACAGCTGTTGCCCACACTACCATGATTCTCATATCCCCCTTCATTTTTTGTGTGAGGATCTCTAAACCAAAACGACGTACTAAATCATACTTCTACTGTACTGTTGTCTACGCTGCATGACTCCCAAAAAGAAAAAACAAATTATAGATTTATTTTAAAAAAAAAATTACAACTGTTTTATTTAATCTTAATAAATTCTTATGTTTTCCTACTAGACGATACTCTGATCCCTATACTTTATACGTAAAGTCAGTGCTTGCAAGTATGTGTGTGTGTGTGTACGACCATACTGCATACTGCATACAACTTCATGATACCCTTTTTTCCCATTTTCAATGGGATCAGGGTATAAAAAAGGAAGTTTTTTTTTCTATTTTTATACCCTGATCCCATTAAAAATGGGAAAAAGGGTATAATGGTTTTGTGCAAAAGAATGAAACAAGCAGAAGGAAGCTTCTCCGACCCCATAAAGTATATATATTCTTGATTAGCATCAACAGCCGAGTCGATATAGACTTGTCCGTCTGTTTGTCCGTCCGTCTGTCCGTCCTTAATTATGAACGCGTCGATCTTATTTTTAACTGTTTCGCTTCAATGTGAAACGACAATTGACTTCATTTCTTTTTCAGCATCACAGTTATGCCTATGTGAATCAAGAAGAAATGAATATTTTTATTCATCCAATATTGTTTACAACATTTTTTATGAATATATTCATAACAGCATAGCCGTTGGATACAATTGGTTAGTGTAATTTAGTGAGTAAGGGGTGCATAAAGATTAGAGTACCGTGACAAAGGGATACGTCAGATTTTGAACTTAAGCTTGCCTAATCCCTAGGCAGTACAAGTTTGTTTTCGACTTTCGATAACTCATCCCGTTTTTGATATACACATGGGATCGATAACAACTAAATATTGAATTTGAAAAACTTTGAGACAGCGTTTGATACATTTAGCAAAATAATAACAATTTGTGAAATTTTATATAAAGTCGGTTAAGAAACCACGGAGATATGGGACATTGAAGTTGTACGCGTAAAGTACAGGGATCAGGGTATCGTCTAGTCGGGATTTCTCGACTAGAGCCTGCTTACTTGTTCTTTGTGTGTGTGTACAGCTGCGTAGATGAATTGTTAAGAGCCTCTTGCGACTGCGCGTCAGTCGACAATCAGTGCAAGAAAACCTTTAGGTAGTTTATGGGCTTTTTTCAGCCAACAAGCCAACAAAAACAAGTAAATACTTCACCGTCGACATTTCCAGTTTTCTCAGTATCATTTGTTGGTGATTTGATCTTTTGCTAAGCGTTCGTTCATCCTATATTTCCTCTCCCTCTCTCTCTCTCTCTGTCTCTCTGTTAACTTGAATCGTTCAGTCAGCCAGTTAAAGGTTCAATGATTACTACAAAACAACAACAACAAATATAGGAAAGAAAAAATATGAACAAAAGCAGCTAGCAAGCTTTCAAGTACAATTCATACACTGAGAGAAAGATATTTAAGAGTCAGTTTGTGTCTTGTAACATAAAGTCTTTAAAATCTGTTCTCAAAATATTACTTTAAAAGCTGTTCTTAAAGCTCTGAATAGTATTTAACAATTTTTATTTAAATAAATTTGTTTCTATTTAAAATAATACTTTCCTGATTGGGCTTAAACTTGGAAACTAGTACAACTCGATCATAAAGGCATTAAACATTGTAACAAAAAGTCGTTCTTAAAATAATTTTTGACTGATCTCGAATACACAATTTTGGTTCTTGGAATTGGAGCTTGATTTAGGAGCGGTATGCGGTTATAAAATAAATATAATGAATAAATGAAGAAAAAACTTAAAAAATATATGGAGAGTATTAGTTAGGTAATAATAGTAATAATGTTTCTTATAGTTATAGTGTAGTAGTTAGGTATATGAAAACCTTATTAATAAAAACTTTAAAAATAACTTGAAAACCTTGAAACCAAAAATCAAGGTCAAAAGCAAGATATAATTAAGAATTTCGCTCGGCGTAAGACTTGGCATAAAACTAAACTAACCTTAACTTCGCCAGTTTTTTCTTGCTGTGTAATACACTTTACGATTTATTTTATTGTATACAAACGCAAATGCGTGCCCAGCAAGTGTGTGTGTAAGCGTGTTGGTGTGTTGGTGTGTGTTTGCCACATGTGCTGCTCATTTGCTTTGAAAACTATTAGCTGCCCTTTTGCTTCTACTTCTGCTTCAGTTGCAACGGCAACAACAACATATGGCCTTTTTGACCATATTGCTCTCGTGTCGCGGTTTTGAAGTTCTTTTTTATACCCTGAACACATTAAAAATGGGTAAAAAGGGTATAATGGTTTTGTGCAAAAGTATGTAACAGGCAGAAGGAAGCTTTTCCAACCCCATAAAGTATATATTTTCTTGATCAGCATCAAAACCCGAGTCGATATAGCTATGTCCGTCTGTCCGTCTGTATGTATGAATGTAGGTATGTATTCCAGATTTGGAACTTAAGCTCGCATAATCCATGGGCAGTACAAGTTTGTTTTCGATTTTCGATATGGGATCGATAACAATAAAATCTTGAATTTGAAATACTTTGAGATAGCATTTGAATTATTAATCAAAATAACAGCAATCTGTGAATTTTTTTATTAAAATAGGTTGAGAAACACCGGAGATATGGAACATTAAAGTTGAGTATGCAGTATGCAGTATGGTCGTACACACACATACATACAAGCACTGACTGTACGCGTAAAGTATAGGGACCCGGGTATCGTCTAGTCGGGATTTCTCAAATTTTGCATTTTCAATATCCAGGACATGCACATAATAAATTGACATAAAATTGATCACAAAATTTCATCAAAATCGGTTAAGAAACTTAGAAGTTATACCAATTCGTATATTTATATTGATCAAAGACAACACCAACAGGCAGCTTGCAGATGCACAAAAATTTGTGGACAGGTAAATAGACACATTGAAAAGGTCAGGGTTTTTCAGTGTGTTATAACATAAGTTGTGTTTGGTTATGAATCAAATTATGGCCTGCTTTATATGTACCTGACGTTAAAAGGCAAAAGGCTTTGAATACATGCGCTGCTTTCGATTTAACGACAAGCCTCTAGTACCTTCGCTAAACAACACTTGCACTTCCTAACCTGCTCAACTGCTAAAACTAGCAAAATAATGGGGTATTTTTGCAATGGAAAGTTTGTCAATAAAAAAAGGTCAACACGTGTCCTTTTAGTAAAAAAGGTTACAAATTTGACTTCTTGAATGACATTACGACTGACGTTGAGTTAGTTAACTACGGACTTCGAAATCGATCGGTTGTGTAAAGGAATTGTACTGTGTTTCTGCAAGTGATTGTGTCGAGAAATTTAGCGTGTGTTTCTTTATGTAATTGTGTAATAGTTGTTGTGCGTGTTAACTATCTCGGCTTCAAGAATTTGGAAAAATCGTAAGTCTTTTTTGGTTTTTTTTTCCAATATCTAATAGTCTTTTTCAAGACTTTTTTTAAAATTTAAATCATTATTTGTTTTAGATACATATCTGGTTTTTTTTTACAGTTTTATAGTCATTTACTATTTTTTACAGCCTTTTCAGAGGATAGGGAACGTCTGGCGACAGACACTAATTTAGACGCTTCTATAGTCGCGTTCAATAGAATTATAAAGCAGGGTCCAGATCAGGTTTGCATTTATTGCAAAGGTTTGTGGTTTCCACATCAAGTTGACAAAATATCTCGGAAAGTCGTGGAAAGTTATTGTAGTGAGGCAGACAGTAGAGATATTTTAAGTCTTTCTGCACAATTCCCTTCCTGCAATAATAGGTTTATTTTTTGTAAGACATGTAGCAGGAGCATAAAGCCAAAGGCTTCAATAACAAATGGCTTAGATTTTCCGGATCTTTCCGATTGCTTAAAAGGCTTAACGCCTCTAGAGGAACGGCTAATTTCTCCACGCCTTCCTCTTATGATTATTAAGTCTTTAGGATATGGCCGTCAAAGCGCCATTAAGGGAGCAGTGGTTAATGTTCCAATTCCCGTAGCCAAACGTAGGATGGAATATAGCCATGATTTCATGGCCGAATCCATTAGGCCTTCAAAAATTGCTGATGCAATAAAATTCTTAGTCAACACAGAGCTGTACAGAAAACACCAGAATGTTATTAATGAATCGTGGCTGTCAGCTTTTTCATCTGACACAGTTCCCTTTGTTGCATCAGGGGAAGATAGGGACTTAGTTTCAGATCTTACAGAAAGATCAGAAGAAGAATGTTTGAATCCTGGAAGTCAGGAAACGTTATTAGAAAACGTCCCTTCTGAAAATGTAGCGGTGCAGAGAATTGTAATGGCACCTGAAGAAGGCCAGCGTCCTTTGGATATCATTGCAGATTGCGACTCCGAGGAACTGGCCTTCCCAACAATATTCGCTGGCATTAAAAGAAAATGCACAGAAAGTTTTACAACCATAGTTAGGTCTGAGCTTAGGAATTTCGATAGGAGAGGTTGTAGAACTGATAAATTATTTTTTAACTATAAAAAGTTAGAGATGATTAGTATAAGGAACAATACATCCATTTGCTTACGTAAGCACAGCGCCACTCAAGGCATTTCGGCAGCAAACGCTCTCAATGAAGAGCATATAGAAAATTTAATTTGCCACGATGATGGCTATAGAGTTTTAAAAAGTATTCGCACGTCGCCCGCTCACTGGGAATCGGAAAAGAAAAGTTATGACTATGATTAGGCAGTTTGGTCTTCCGACATTTTTTTTAACGTTCTCAGCAGCTGAAACTAGGTGAACGGAGCTTTTAGTTTTGCTTTCGAAAAACGTTGACAAGGTAGAAATTAGTACAGAATTAGCCTCAAATTTTAATTTTAATGACAAAGCCCGTCTCATAAGAGCTGATCCTGTAACTTGTGCTAGGTATTTTGATTTTCGATTTAGGCAGCTTTTAAAACTTATGAAGAAGGAAGGCGGTGTATTCGGTCGTCATAAAGTCATCAAATATTATTGGCGAGTCGAGTTTCAGCAAAGAGGCTCACCACATGTCCATGGCATGTTTTGGCTGAAAGATGCCCCTAAGCTTAAAATCAATGATGAATCAAGCATTCCCCTAGTAAAATCATTTATTGATCAGTTTATCACAACTGATACAACTAACCCAGATGTGGCTCCATTTTTAGAGTACCAAACCCACAATCATGGGCACTCATTTAGGCACGAAGTTAGGAGAAACCAAATTTGTAGATTCGGTATTCCATACCCTCCCATGCACGAAACAAAAATTTTTTTTCCGTTAGAATCGCAAGAATTTTGAAAAAATTCAGACCCTCTTAGAATTTCCGTTTGATCGCGAAAGTATAGAGCGTTTTAGTGATTTCACTAATTTTTTGTCCTGCGATCAACTTAATCTTAATTATGATTGCTATATAAAAGCACTTAGATCGAGTATTAAGAAGCCCAAAATATTTTTAAAGCGAACGCTTGCGGCTATTTGGCTTAACGCTTACAATACTCATCTTCTTCAACTGCAGCGAGCCAACATTGATATTTAGTTTATCTTAGATCCGTATGCTTGCTGCAGTTACGTCGTTAATTATATTAAAAAGTCCCAGAGAGGTACTTCAATATAATGCGTGATGCATTAAGTGAGGGTAGTAGGGGCAATGTAACAATCAAGCAAACGTTACAACATATAGGTCACAAATTCATTTCAAGTACTGAAATATCCGCCCAAGAAGCCGTTTACTGCTGTCTGGGTATGCGTCTGTTCGAAAGCAGTAATGCTGAAGTTTATATTAGTACTTCGTTGCCAGAGCAACGGGTTAGAATCCTTAAATCTAGGGCCCAGCTAAAAAATTTACCCGTTGACTCAACAGATATATTTGAATTAGGACTTTTATAACACTATGTTCTGCGCCCCGTCGCCTTAGAAAATGTATGCTTAGCTGATTTTGCTGCTTTTTATAGTTATAGCAAAAAGCAAAGTGGTGCTCGCCAAAATAATATTATATATATATTATAGTTTTATTAGAAAGAGACAAAGTCCGTGTATAATCCGTTACAGAAGTGGAGGGACGAAAATTCAGAATTAGTTACTCGGGATTGCGAATTATATTGTAGCGAAGGGATATTGTTGAAAATAATCGTAGAAAATACAATAGTTTGGACGATAACGAACTTCAGGACGCACTAAGTAGTGCTGTGCGGGATGAAGAGGAAGAAATTGTAGATAACGTAAACATAGTAGATAATAATTTTAGAGTATTGGGATTGCCAGAAATAAATCCTCAATTAAATGTTTTAAATGTTGATGGCAATAATACAGATGAAAATGTAGGAAATTATAATGTCCGATTGATTAAGCTACCAGCTTTGTTATCAGCTGGGAGCTTAGCAGATATTGTTAGGTCCCTTAATTTAAAGCAGAAGCAATATTTAACACACGTTTTGCACAATGCCAACAACAAATCTGTGTTCTATGAATTTGTTGGAGGTGGTGCTGGCGTCGGAAAGAGCCGACTTATATTAGCAATTTATCAGTCCTTGTCCGTTTTGTATAATAACAAGCCAGGAACAGATCCAACTTTTGTTAAAATAATTTTATGCGCACCCACAGGAAAAGCAGCTTTCGGAATCAGTGGCTCAACACTGCATTCCATGTTTTCACTCAATCTGGTTCAGATTTGAGGGCCTTAAGCCATGATTTAGTTAACACATTGCATTCTAGGTTGATCGACCTAAAACTCATTATTATAGATGAAATATTTATAATTGGCTTTAAAATGTTTGCCCAATTGGACTCCCGTCTTAAACAAATTTTTAAAAACACTTCACCATTTGGTGGTATTTCTGTCATAGTTTTCGGTGATCTACGACAGTTATCACCAGTAGGTGATCGTTGGATCTTCGAATCCAACTCGGAATGATCCCTACAGTGTAATATTTGGTTCAACTCTGTGGGACCTTTTTAAATATTTTGAACTCACAGAGATAATGCGACAAAGGGAGGACCAACTTTTTGCGTCAGCTTTAAATATTATGGCATCGGGTCTTATGACAGCCGATGATATTAGCCTTATTCGTTCCCGCATTTGTCAGCCATCGGACGTACCCGATGATGCAATTCATATTTTTAGTACAAATGCGGCAACAGATACATTCAATATTTCAAAACTAAATTCGATTTCCACTGACCAATATTTTTCTACCGCTGAAGATTATGTCAAATAAATTTATATACCGCACATAGGTTAGAATTTTAGACGCGGTACGTGGCTTTAAATCTTCTGAGACTTTAGGGGCTGTGTATGTCACTTTTTTTAAAAACAACTGCCAAATATATGGGGATGGGTTAGTTAACGGTGCAACAGGCATTTTAATGCACATAGATTTTGATGAATCTAGCAATCCACCTACTCCAAATACTTTGTGGATGAAATTTTTATAGGAAAGTGTAGGAGTATTTACTCGCTCAAAGTTTGCACATCGCACATCTTGGTCCCCGATCCATAAAATAGTTAAAAGTTTTCAGTATAAGAGAAACGAGCAAGTTAATATTGACCGTAAGCAGTTTCCAGTTGTACCAGCAGAAGGTATAACTATACATAAAAGTCAAGGAGCTACGTATAGCAAAGTGGTTGTTCACACTTGCCCTCGAATGCAGCGTGCTGCAGTATGCGTAGCTTGTAGTAGGGCAACAACAGCATCGGGTTTATTTATTATTGGAGACTTTACACCTCCCAGACCTCCCAAAAATGACGACAAGGTTCAAAACCAGTTGCAGTTATTGCGGACAGAAAAAATTCTTCAATCATATTTCGATCATTTACTTAACAATTCCGCCTTTGATATTTTATTCCATAATACAGAAAGCCTTCATTGCCACATTGAAGAAGTAAGGGCAGATAAATTAATGCTACAGTCGTGCGTTTTATGTTTCGTTGAAGCTTCATCGTACGCACACGAAAATATTGATACTCCAGGGTTTACTATTGTTGTCCGTATGGATTGTGAGGTAGTGCCTCAAACAGTGCGAGCTAAGAGGGGAATCGTCATTTACGTTAGAAATGAATTAGTTGGCAATGTTTCAAATTGTTTTAGCGGTAGAAAAAGATCCGGATCAGTCGTTTTCGAATTTAATTAAGTTCGATAGATATGGGCCTATTTATAACGAACTTCTCAGAAAAGGATTTAGGTGCTTGTTCGATTTGAAAACGTCCACTACCAATTGTGACTCTCACATTGATTGGGCCTTTTCAAATATTTTAAGCGGTGAAACAAGCGCCAGGACTTTTGAGACAGTTTACAGTTACCACAATGGGATTCCTCTTAGTGTTAAGGATAGTGAAAATTGGTTTTTTTGTTTTGTATATAATTACTTAGATTAGTGTTGATGCATGTATATATATATGTAAATAAATAAATTAATGAAAAAGAATATTAAATTTAAATTAAATTTCATTGAGAATTATAAACAAAATAATTTAAGCTAACCAAAAAAATAAAAACAATTAAGAAAAAATAATTATACATAACAACAAAAAACTGTGTCTTACATTGATTATTATTATATTAAATAGCTGGGTTCAGGGTATCTTCTAGTCGGGCTCTCCCGACTAGAGCCTTCTTACTTGTTTATTACTAAATTATAAAAAAAAAATTTTGCTTATTTTCTTTAACCTTATAGTTTCAAATCAATATATTTTATTCCGCTTATGTACCATTATCATTATTAATTTTAATATTTTTTTTACCGTATATTTGTTTGAATTGTTCGGCTAGGATTAAACACTAATTTATCTTAAATTATTCAACAAAAAAATCATTTAACTTCTATCCTCCAGTTTTCTTTTAGTGTGGGGGTGAGTAATGCCTCGAGAAGTGGACAAAAAAACGCTGACCCTAGGCTTGACGGGGTTGTTTGAAGGGAGGTTATGTTCAAATCCCCACGAGGGAAGTCAGCACAGCGATGTTTTTTTCTTTCTGATCCCATTAAAAATGAAAAAAGGGTATAATGGTTTTGTGCAAAAGTATGTAACAGGCAGAAGGAAGCATCTCCGACCCCATAAAGTATATACATTCTTGATCAGAATCAACAGCCGAGTCGATATAGCCATGTCCGTCTGTCCGTCTGTATGTATGAACTCGTCGATCAAATTTGTTTTCGATTTTCGATAACTAATCCCGTTTCCGATATACACATGGGATCGATAACAAAAAAATCTTGAATTTTGAAAACTTTGAGATGGCATTTAAAATAATGAACAAAATTTTGTCAATCTATGAAATTTTTATTAAAATCGGTTAAGAAACACCGCAAATATGGGACATTGAAGTTGTATATGCAGTATGCAGTACGTGTGTACATACAAACACACATACTTGCAAACACTGACTGTACGCGTAAAGTATAGGAATCAGGGTATCGTCTAGTCGGGGTTTCTCGACTAGAGCCTTCTTGTTATACCCTGATCCCATTAAAAATGGGAAATAAGGGTATCATGAAGTTGTGCAAAAGTATGTAACAGGCAGAAGGAAGCATCTCTGACCCCATAAAGTATATATATTCTTTATCAGCATCAACAGTCGAGTCGATATAGCCATGTCCGTCTGTCCGTCTGTCCGTCCGTCCGTCTGTCCGTCTGTATGTATGAACGCGTCGATCTCAGAGACTATAAGAGCTAGAGACTCCAGACTTAGAACTTAAGCTCGCCTAATCCCTAGGCAGTACAAGTTTGTTTTTGATTTTCGATAACTTATCCCGTTTCCGATATACACATGGGATCGATAACAACAAAATCTTGAATTTGAAATACTTTGAGATAGCATTTGAATTATTAATCAAAATAATAACAATCTGTGAAATTTTTATTAAAATCGGTTAAGAAACACCGCAGATATGGGACATTGAAGTTGTGTATGCAGTATGCAGTATGTGCGTACATACAAACACACAGAACCTTCTTACTTGTTTTTATACCCTGATCCCATTAAAAATGGGAAACAAGGGTATAATGAAGCTGTGCATAAGTATGTAACAGGCAGAAGGAAGCATCTCCGACCCCATAAAGTATATATTCTTTATCAGCATCAACAGTCGAGTCGATATAGCCATGTCCGTCTGTCCGTCTGTCCGTCCGTCCGTCTGTCCGTCTGTATGTATGAACGCGTCGATCTCAGAGACTATAAGAGCTAGAGACTCCAGATTTAGAACTTAAGCTCGCCTAATCCCTAGGCAGTACAAGTTTGTTTTCGATTTTCGATAACTCATCCCGTTTCCTATATACACATGGGATCGATAACAACAAAACCTAAATTTAAAATTGTATTCAAACAGCTATTGTCTAATGTTTTCCTACTAGTAGTTACAAGTCAATAATGGTACTAATTTAATTTTTAAACAATTTAACAGCTCGATACAATTCAAAAACAAGTAAGAAGGCTCTAGTCGAGAAATACCGACTAGACGATACCCTGGTCCTGGTACTCAACTTCAAGGTTCCATATCTCCGGTGTTTCTCAACCGACTTTAATAAAAATTTGTTAGTCAGATTGTTATTTTTTTGATTAATAATTCAAATGCCATCTAAAGTTTTTTCAAAGTCAAGATTTTGTTGTTATCGATCCCATGTGTATATCGGAAACGGGATTTGTTATCGAAAATCGAAAACAAACTTGTACTGCCTAGGGATTGGGCGAGCTTAAGTTCCAAATCTGGAGTCTCTAGCTCTTATAGTCTCTGAGATCGACGCGTTCATACATACAGACGGACAGACGGACATGGCTATATCGACTCGACTGTTGATGCTGATCAAGAATATATACTGTTTGGGACCCAGACACCCTGTAAATATTTTCTCTATTTCTGCTGTAGCCGTAGTCGCCGTTTGATGCGTTATCTGTTATTCTTAGTAACTCGCACACGCACATAGACACAGCGCAGCTTGACTTTATGTGTATTTGTAAAAGCTTAGACCAAGCGCATGGTCTGCCAGTACTTTTCCATTCAGAGTTTTTTCTTATTAATTTTGGCTACTCTTGCCTTTGTGCAGGAACGTACAGTCAGTCATACTTTTGCTTCCAATGCAACCACAGCGCATCGCGATCTGTAAGTTAAGTAAATGTTCGGTGAAACCAAATAAATATCAATTTAAACAGTGACACTTTTGGCGTTCCATTTGTAAACATAATTTTGGTCCTTCGAGCCGGATCGCCAGTTACACGTTTGGTTTCGGGACATTTACATTAACTAATTGTTTTTGCCAACGGTGATCTATAGATTGCTACATCGTATAGAACCGTCTCCTAATCTCGATCGTCATGCGGAGTGTGATTCAACAAAGGGGCTTCTGCAAAAGCCAAATCACTCGTGCGCATAATAATGCCATTAAATTCGTGGACGACATTCAGTCTATACCGACACTAGTCGTTCGTTTAAACCAACTGCAAGAAAATTACATGCGTTTTGTACGGCTCTCAGAAGAGATGTACGCATTTCAGTCTGAAGAGGGTTGGGAAGACCCAGAAAACGAATTGGATACTTATGAGGAGAAGCATTATGCTACCTATGCCCTGTTAAGTAACTCACTAGAGGAATTACAGGCCACGGTCGCTACTAATCGTCCGCCAGTTCTAGATCAGACGCAGAATACTTCTCAGGGAGGGCACGTGAACTTTCAGTTTGAGCGGATCAAGCTTCCCACCTTTTCGGGAAACTATGAGGATTGGAAACACTTTTCGGACGTGTTTACTGGATCGATTGCGTCTAATGCAAGCCTCACTGATTGCCAGAAATTTCATTATTTAAAATCTTACTTGTCTGGCGACGCGTTAGCGTTAATCAAACATATTGCTGTTACTAACGAAAACTACAGGGAAGCATGGGACAGGCTGGACAAGCGATACAACAAACAATCGCTAATCATCCGTTCATTCTTGAACAGTTTCATGACGCTCGCTAATGCCGCAACCGCAAACATCACCACAATACGTAAATTGGCAGAGGGCGCTGACGAAGTTATTCGTGGATTGCGCGCACTTAATTGTGACCATCGAGATCCCTGGCTTATTTTCATATTGTTATCAAAGTTGGATGTTGAAACTCGCCAAGCATGGGCAGAGCGTACAGAATCTGAGGAAGTTGGTGTGTCCATCAACCAATTTCTGAAATTTCTAACCTCACGTTGCGACACATTAGAAGCAAGTCAACTCGTTCGTACACCACAGGCTCGACGATTAGCTACAACACATCACGCGGATGCTCACCCGCGACGGGATGAACCACAGTGTTCTGCATGCCAGCAGAATCATCAACTTTTCAGATGCAACCAATTCTTAGCATTGGACATCGCAGCTCGCCGAGAGCTTTTGAAGACAAAGAAGCTCTGTTTTAATTGTCTCAGCCCCTCACACAAGGTTGGCAATTGTACATCGAAAAACACGTGTCGGATCTGTCAGCGCAAACATCATTCTTTGGTTCACGGTTCGCAGCAGCACAGTGACCATGGTATCAACGTTGCGCAAGCTAACATTGCCAACAGCGATTTTCTTTCAAGTTCACGATCTGAATCTTCAATTATCATCAAACAGCCTCAACCACTTGAAGGGGAGACCAATTCTCCCACTAACAGCAACTGTTCTCATCATACCCTGGAGAATATTCCGAATGTTGGTTCGCAAACACTATTGCCAACCATTCTTGCAGACGTCATCGACGCCTGGGGAAATAATACAACTTGCAGGATGCTTTTGGACACAGGATCTACTATAACAATGGCATCGGAATCATTTGTCCAGCGGATAGGCGTGCGTCGAACGCACGCACGCATTTCAATTCTTGGTCTTGCAGCCAACAGTGCTGGCGTTACTCGAGGACGCACAGTATTTCAGTTGCGCTCTCGCAATTCGAACCAAGTCATCGAAGTCATACCAGGGCAAGCTCTAGACACCTCTTCTCCAGCGTGGAAGCAAATTTGCGCGCTTCCGTTAGCTGATCCAACTTTTTGCACACCGGGATCTATTGACGTTATCATTGGATCAGATCAACTATGGTCTATATATACTGGAGAAAGAAAATCTTTTGGTAACAACTTTCCTATAGCTCTCAATACAATTTTTGGTTGGATTATTGCAGGTTCATACACTGTAATCGATGAACCCATAGCTCCTGCCGTCATACACCACGCAGACCTTGACACTATGGTTCGGTCTCTCTTGGAGATGGATAGTATACAGCCCAGTCAAGATCTCTTAGACGCCAGTGATCCAACAGAGCGTCATTTTGTGTCCACTCACAAGCGCTCCCAAGACGGAGCGTATATTGTCGAGTATCCGTTTAAGGATGAAGTGCCACCTTTCGCTTCAACACTTCCACAGGCCATCAATCGCATGGTCTCCCTAGAACGAAAATTTCGTCGCTACCCAGACCTTAAGCAGCAATACGTCAGTTTTTTGGATGACTACTTGCAACGTGGTCATATGGAGCAGCTTCCAGCAACTCAAGCTGAGGAATGCTCTGAGACTTGAGTATATTTGCCGCATCATGCCGTATTAAAATTGGAAAGTCCTACTACCAAATGTCGGGTAGTTTTTTGATGGATCTGGAAGGGACAGCTCCGGAGTTTCGCTCAACGAGAGACTTCATATTGGTCCACCGATTCAACGTGATCTTATCGGTGTGTGTCTACGATTCCGACAGCAACGATATGTTTTATGCGCCGATATTGATATTCCACACCCCACACCAATTTTCAAAGAATTGTTTGGCGTACGAATGAAAATGAACCACTGCTTCATTTTCGCCTGCTGACTGTGACGTATGGGTTAGCACCCTCTCCATATCTGGCTGTTCGAGTTTTAAAGCAGTTAGCCGAAGATCATCGCCTAGAGTACCCTAATGCCGCACGGGCTTTAACCTTTGACGCTTACGTAGATGACATATTAACGGGATGCGACTCAGTTGATGAGCTTTTGTTGCTGAAAACTGAGCTTGTTGGACTTCTAGATCAGGCGAAGTTCAAACTACGCAAATGGAGCTCCAACTGTGGGAGCCTTCTGCAGTCCGTGCCCTATGAGGATCGATGTTACGAGTCTATCCAACTTAACAGCAAGTCAATGGTGGAACCCCCTGTCAAGATCCTCGGCCTCCAGTGGAATCCAAGTCGAGATGTGATGTTCATCAAAGTAACCGATTTTGATACAAGCATTACCCTTACAAAACGTGAACTACTATCGCAACTTTCCAAGGTCTACGACCCGCTTGGTTTGGCTGCTCCAACCACAGTATTACTTAAACTCGTATTTCAAGAAAGTTGGATCTCAGTCATGCAGTGGGATGATCCGATTCCCGAAGCTACGAGCTCACGCTGGAGGGCACTGGTTGAAGATTTACCATCGCTCACACAATGCCAAGTACCTCGATATATCGCCTCGCCATTTCAACAAATTCAACTGCATGGATTTGCAGACGCATCTATGCATGCCTATGGAGCTGTAGTTTACAGTCGGGTTGCAATTGGAGACAGTTTCCACATCACTCTTGTAGCTGCTAAAACAAGAGTGGCCTCACTCAAGCCAGTATCCATTCCACGTTTGGAATTGAATGCTGCTCTGCTCCTTTCACGTTTACTGACCGTAATCAGAACTTCATTAACGATTCCTATTTTCAGCATCAATTGCTGGACAGATTCAGAGATAGTACTACACTGGTTATCAGCTCCACCACGGCACTGGAACACATACGTCTGCAACACAACCGCAGAAATCCTTAACGATTTTCCAGGTAGCTGCTGGGGCCATGTACGTTCGGAGGACAATCCTGCCGATTGCGCCTCCAGAGGACTTCACCCGTCAAAACTTCTGGAACATGAACTTTGGTGGAAGGGACCGCCCTGGCTGGCCATGCCACAACCCAATTGGCCGCCGTCGACCAACAAATTTCGAGTATTGTCTAATCCTGAGGTCGACATTGAGAAACGTTCAAACCAGCCAACAACTCTACACAGCTTTCCTGACGAAAGCATCGCCGAGTTGTTAATCAATAAGGTTTCATCATGGACGCGTTTGGTCAGGGTAACGAGCTATTGTTATCGCTTTGTTAGCAGACTCCGCTCACCCCATGGGGTTACGTCTACGTTCCTCACATCAACAGAGCTGCTGGAAGCAAGATGCCAACTCATTCGGCATATCCAACGAAAGGCTTTTCACAAGGAGTACTTAAACCTAAAAAATCGATGTCAGCTTCATGCAAAATCGCAATTATTGCGATTTTCCCCTTTTCTAGATGAGTATGGAATAATGCGAGTAGGAGGACGAATCGAGAATTCAACTCTGGGTTACAACGCCAAGCATCCAATTTTGATTCCAAAGAGTTCTCCAATGGCTGAGTTACTCGTTCAACATTTTCATGTCAGACATTTTCACACAGGAGTTGATGCAACATTCATCAATATTCGTCAGCAATATTGGATCATGGGTGCCCGAAACCTCGTCCGGAAGGCGATTTTTCAATGCAAACGCTGTTTTCTCCAACGCAGATGCACCAGTAACCAGATAATGGGCGAGTTGCCTACTCCTCGAGTTCAAGCAAGCCGCTGCTTTCAACATACAGGCTTGGATTATGCGGGTCCATTCTCAATTAAGGAATCGAAGGGACGGACACCCCGGATCGGAAAGGCATGGTTTTCAATCTTCATATGTCTAACAACTAAGGCACTTCATATTGAAGTTGTAAGCGACCTAACTACCAAGGCCTTTATCGCAGCGCTTCAACGGTTCATCGCCCGCCGATCAAGGCCAACTGATCTTTACTCGGATAACGGAACCACTTTCCATGGCAGTAATCGTGTTTTAGACGAAATGCGGCTTCTGCCCATGAAGCAAGCCAAGGATGAAGAGTTAGCCAACTTTTTCGCCAATGAAGGAATTGCTTGGCACTTCATACCCCCTTCTGCGCCCCATTTTGGGGGTATATGGGAAGCGGGAGTTCGATCAATAAAACTACACATGCGACGCGTTTTGGGTGTCACAGCTTTAACGTTCGAGGAACTTTCTACAGTTTTGACGCAGATTGAAGCTATCCTCAACTCACGCCCTCTTTGCCCATCGGGGGACAATACTTTAGATCCGCTCACGCCTGCTCATTTCTTGACTGGATCTCCATATACTGCGCTACCGGAACCATCACGTCTTGAGCTCCCTATTAACAGATTAGAGCGCTGGAACCAATTGCAAGCGAGGGTTCAAAGTTTTTGGAACCGTTGGCATTCGGAGTATCTGACATCTCTTCAGGAACGTTCAAAGTGGCAGTTGGAGAAAACCAACTTAAAGGTCGATACTCTGGTCGTACTTAAGGAACCTAATCTACCACCATCCAAATGGATCCTAGGACGTATCACTGAGGTGCACACTGGTCAAGATGACAAGGTCAGGGTTGTTACAGTTAAAACCGCCAACGGAATTTACAAACGCCCAATCACTAAAGTTGCTGCACTGCCTCTTTGCTGAACAACCGTTCAGGGGGGCCGGTATGTTTGGGACCCAGACACCCTGTAAATATTTTCTCTATTTCTGCTGTAGCCGTAGTCGCCGTTTGATGCGTTATCTGTTATTCTTAGTAACTCGCACACGCACATAGACACAGCGCAGCTTGACTTTATGTGTATTTGTAAAAGCTTAGACCAAGCGCATGGTCTGCCAGTACTTTTCCATTCAGAGTTTTTTCTTATTAATTTTGGCTACTCTTGCCTTTGTGCAGGAACGTACAGTCAGTCATACTTTTGCTTCCAATGCAACCACAGCGCATCGCGATCTGTAAGTTAAGTTAATGTTCGGTGAAACCAAATAAATATCAATTTAAACAGTGACACTTTTGGCGTTCCATTTATATACATATACACTTTATGGGGTTGGAGAAGCTTCCTTCTGCCTGTTACATACTTTTGCGCAAAACCATTATATATAAAAAGAACTTCAAAACCGAGACACGAGAGCAATCTGGTGAAAAAGGCCATATGTCGTTGTTGCCGTTGCAGCTGAAGCAGAAGCAGAAGCAAAAGCGCAGCTTATAGTTTTCAAAGCAAATGAGCACACACACACTTGCTGGGCACGCATGTGCGTTTGTATACAATTAAATAAATCGTAAAGTGTACTACACAGCAAGAAAAAACTGGCTAAGTTAAGGTTAGTTTAGTTTTATGCCAGGTCTTACACCGAGCAAAATATACTACAGATTTGGAGCTTAAGCTCGCATCTACCACGAACTTGTTAGAACTTACCTCGTTTGTACTTAGTGGTTTCCATAATAAAATGCAAACTGATGTTATTTATACAGACTTCAGTAAGGCTTTTGATTCCGTCAATCACAATCTTTTAATCCATAAATTATACCTCTTGGGCTTTACAAATAACCTCCTTCTTTGGATCAAAGATTACTTAACTTTAAGGACACAAAGGGTACATTTTAAGGGTCTGGTTTCCAAGTCGGTTCAGGTTACCTCTGGTGTGCCTCAGGGAAGTCACCTTCTCCCTTCAGTTATAACCCACTCACGGGTGTTCATGTTCGCCGATGATGTAAAGCTTTGTATCTCGGCAAAATCTTCTCAGTCAGCTCAACAATTACAATTAGATCTGAATAATTTTCAAACGTGATGTAATTTCAATTTACTATATCTCAATTGTAGTAAATGTAAAATAATGTCTTTTTATAGACGTACTCCCATTTTAAATACTTATATCTTAAATAATAAACCACTTAATCGAATTGAATGGGTGGTAGACTTAGGAATCCTCTTGCACATCACCTCCATTGCCACCCGAGCATCTGGTGTCCTGGGATTCATTAAGCGCTGGTCGAAGGAATTTGACGATCCCTATATTACTAAAACCCTTTATACTTCTCTGGTACGTCCGATATAAACATGCGATCAATAACAACAAAATCTTGAATTTGAAAAAATTTTAGATGGCATTTGAATTATTAATCAAAATAATAACAATCTGACTAACAAATTTTTATTAAAGTCGGTTGAGAAACACCGGAGATATGGAACCTTGAAGTTGAGTATGCAGTATGCAGTATGGTCGTACACACACGCACACATACTTGCAAGCACTGACTGTACGCGTAAAGTATAGGGATCAGGGTATCGTCTAGTCGGGATTTCTCGACTAGAGCCATCTTACTTGTTTCCTTTTTGCGTTTTGCCAATTCCCGTTAGTCGCAGACACATGCATACACACACATGCATAGGCCACATGCAGCAGGCAAGCTGCAGACGTTTGCCGTTGACGCAACAAAATTTTATAACACAAACAAATATTTTTTTTTGAAATGATTAATACCTAAAATATATGGATAATATACGTGTATATATATATATATATATATATTAATTTATAAGTAAAAAAAAAACCGAAAAAATTAAAAAAATAATAAAATAGATGATTTTTCTGTACGAGGGTTCAATCTCGGCTCGACCGTTGCTGAAGCAAAAGTAAATACAGCTGCGCCTCGGTCTGATGCTGACTGGACTATGATACTTTAATATACGAGCTTATTTCTAATTGCTTGTTTTAGCTTTACACTTCTTGTAGTCTTTACACAAAAGAGAATAGCAAAATTATGCGCGCGCTTTTCTTTGAATGTGTGTGTGTAAATTTTCATTTATGCTCTGAATTTTTAATGTTCGGTTGTGAATTTAATAAGTATAAATAATTGCAAAAACCATTTTTTCAAATTTAAACAATCTAAATTATAAAATAATAATAAATAAATATCGTTAGCACGGAAAAAAAACAAATAAGTCTAATATAAGTGTTTGGTGAAAGACTGCGTTTTCATAGTCTTTGTTAGTATGATGAGTGCATAATACGCGTGCAAAATTAGTAAACAACTGCTGCGCAGGGAACTCACATAACTTGTGGATCGATCGGCTGTGTAGTAAATTATACTGTGTTTCTGCAAGTGCTTGTGTCGAAAATTTTTTTGTGTGTTGCTTTACGAAATTGTGTCGTTGTTGTGCGTGTTAATTACCTCGTCGCCAAGGATTTTAAAAAAAAAAAAAACTTTATTGATTTTTTTGTTTTGTTATCTAATAGTCTTTTTTAAGACTTTTTCACGATTTAAATTATTATTTACATATATACATATACATAAATACATTTATCATTATTGTTTTTTTTTTTTACATACTATGCCTAGGGCAAAAAGACTATCAGCAGCGAGTAGTTCTCAAAGGAGAAGGTCTAGAAATCAGTTAAGTAGGTCCGACCCGAACTATACAGATCAGGAAAGAATAGGGATAATGAAGAATTTAGACGTTCTGAGAGGATTAGGAATAGGGAACGTCAACAATTAAATAGAAGTAACAGTATAGTTAGGCAACAAGAACAATTAGGTGACACTTCGCGTAAAATGAGGCGCCGACAAGACCCTGAATACAGGGCTGACGAGCAAATAAGAGACACTTCGCGTCGATCGAGGCGCAGACAAGACGCAGAATATAGGGCTCACGAGCAAATAACAGACACTTCGCGTCGATCGAGGCGCAGACAAGACCCTGTTTATAGGGCTGAAGAACAAGAACAGAACACTTCGCGTCGATCGAGGCGCAGACAGGACCCTGAATATAGGGCTGATGAGCAAATAGAAGACACTTCGCGTCGATTGAGGCGCAGACAAGACCCTGAATATAGGGCTGACGAACAAGAACAGAACACTTCGCGTCGATCGAGGCGCAGACAAGACCCTGTTTATAGGGCTGAAGAACAAGAACAGAACACTTCGCGTCGATCGAGGCGCAGACAGGACGCAGAATATAGGGCTGACGAGCAAATAACAGACACTTCGCGTCGATCGAGGCGCAGACAAGACCCTGTTTATAGGGCTGACGAACAAGAACAGAACACTTCGCGTCGATCGAGGCGCAGACAAGACCCTGAATATAGGGCTGACGAACAAGAACAGAACACTTCGCGTCGATCGAGGCGCAGACAAGACCCTGTTTATAGGGCTGACGAACAGCGACAAAACAATTTACAGCACGCCAACCGTCGAACTGACATTAAGAGTAGAAAGAGCAAGAGATAGAAGACAGCGGGCCCAGGTTAGAGACATTCCAGTTCGTAGGTTGATTGAGCAGGCACGAAGCACAGGGGCAAGGCGAAGTGCTCGCCTTTTAGCAAGAGAAGCGGCAACTATTGCTATTAGAAATTTGAGTTAGTCAGTATAGGAGCAATCCCGAAAATAGATTAGCCGAAAGTAGTCGTAATTCGAGCCAGAACAGAGAGCGACGTGCGAATACCTTTCTAGAGGATAGGGAACGTCTGGCGACAGGCACTAATTTGGACGCTTCAATTATCGAATTCAATAGAATTGTAAAGAAGGGACCAGTTCAGGTTTGCATTTATTGCAAAGATTTCCACATCAAGTGGACAAAATATCTCGGGAAGTCGTTGAAAGTAAATGTAGTGAGGCAGACAGTAGAGATATTTTAAGTCTTTATTTATTTATTATTTTTTGCAAGACATGCAGCAGGAGCATAAAGTTAGGCAAGAAGCCAAAGGTTTCAATAACAAATGGCTTAGAATTTCCGGATCTCTCCGATTGTTTAAGAGGCTTAACGCCTCTAGAGGAACGGCTTATTTCCCCACGCTTTCCTTTTATGATTATTAAGTCTTTAGGATATGGCCGTCAAAACGCCATTAAGGGAGCTGTGGTTAATGTTCCAATTCCCGCTGTTGCAACGTCACTTCCACGGGCGTTCAATGAAGACGAGGTTGTTCAGATACACCTCAAGCGTAGGATGGAATTTAGCCATGATTTCATGGCCGAATCCATTATGCCTTTAAAAATTGCTGATGCAATCAGATTTTTAATAAACACAGAACTGTATAGAAAACTCCAGAATATTATAAATGAATCGTGGCTGTCAGCTTTTTCATCTGACACAGTTCCCTTTGTTGCATCAGCAGAAGATAGGGACTTAGTTTCAGATCTTATAGAAAGATCTGATCAAACCTCCACAAACGAGGAAAGTAATGTAGAAGAAGAATGTTTGTATCCCGGAGGTCAGGAAACGTTATTAGAAAACGTCCCTACTGAAAATGTAGTGGTGCAGAGAATTGTGATGGCACCTGGAGAAGGCCAGCGTCCTTTAGATATGATTGCAGATTGCGACTCCGAGGAACTGGCCTTCCCAAAGTTTTACAACCATAATTAGGTCTGAGCTTAGGAATTTCGATAGGAGAGGTTGTAGAACTGATAAATTAAGGCAAATCAAGGCATTTCCACAGCAAAGCAAAGCATTTCCAGCACAAGAGCATATAGAAAATTTAATTCGCCACGATGATGGCTATAGGGTTTTGAAATGTATTCGCACGTCGCCCGCTCACTGGGAATCAGAGAAAAAAAAAGTTATGGCTATGTTTAGTCAGTTTGGTCTTCCGACATTTTTTATAACGTTCTCAGCAGCTGAAACTAGGTGGACGGAGCTTTTAGTTTTACTTTCGAAAAACGTTGACAAGGTAGAAATTAGTGAAGAATCAGCCTCAAATTAAAATTTTAATGAGAAGGCCCGTCTCATTAGAGCTGATCCAGTAACTTGTGCTAGGTATTTTAATTTTCGGTTTAGGCAACTCCTAAGACTTATGAAGAAGTAAGGCGGTCTATTCGGTAGTTATAGGGTCATTAAATATTATTGGCGAGTCGAATTTCAGCAAAGAGGCTCACCACATGGGTCCATGGCATGTTTTGGCTGAAAGATGCCCCTAAGCTTGACATCAATGATGAATCAAGCATTCCCATAGTAAAGTCATTTATTGATCAGTTACAACTGACACAACTAACCCGGATGTGGCACCAAACCCACAATCATGGGCACTCATGTAGGCGCGAAGTAAGAAGACAACAAAATTGTAGATTCGGTATTCCATACCCTTCCATGCCCCAAACAGAGATTCTGAAAATATAGAACCGCATCGCAAGAATTTTAAAAAAATTCAGACCCTCTTAGAATTTTCGTTTGATCGCGAAAGTATAGATTGTTTTAGTGGTTTCACAAATTTTTTGCTATATAAAAGCACTTAGATCGAGTATTAAGAAGCCCAAAATATTTTTAAAGCGAACGCTTGCGGCTATTAGGCTCAACGCTTACAATACTCATCTTCTTCAACTGCAGCGAGCCAACATTGATATTCAGTTTATTTTAGATCCGTATGCTTGCTGCAGTTACGTCGTTAATAATATTAATAAGTCCCAGAGAGGTATTTCTAAATTAATGCGTGATGCAGTAAGTGAGGTAAAGCAAAAGTTACAACATATAGGTCACAAATTCATTTCGAGTACGGAAATATCCGCCCAAGAAGCTGCTTTACTGCTGTTTGGGTATGCGTCTGTCTGAAAGCAGTAATGCTGACGTTTATATTAATACTTCATTGCCAGAGCAACGGGTTAGAATCCTTAAATCTAGGGCCCAGCTAAAAAATTTACCCGTTGACTCAACAGATATATTTGAATTAGGACTTTTATAACACTATGTTCTGCGCCCCGTCGCCTTAGAAAATGTATGCTTAGCTGATTTTGCTGCTTTTTATAGTTATAGCTAAAAGCAAAGTGGTGCTCGCCAATATTTTGATGAAGAAAATGCTTACGAAACACCCCGCACTTGTGAATCATTAGTTTTCGCTCTTCGCGATAGTAGTGATTTTATTAGAAAGAGGCTAAGTCTGTGTATAATCCGTTACCGAAGATTTAATATTAACACTGATAGGACCAATTATTTTCGGGAGATGGTTATGCTATATGCGCCGTGGAGGGACGAAAATTCAGAATTAGTTACTTGGGATTGCGAATTATATTGCAACGAAAATCGGGATATTGTTGAAAATAACCGTAGAAAATACAATAGTTTGGACGATAACGAACTTCAGGACGCACTTAGTAGTGCTGTGCGGGATGAAGAGGAAGAAATTGTAGATACAGATGAAAATGTAAGAGGTGATGTCCGTTTGATTAAGCTACCAGCTTTATTTTCAGCTGAGAGCTTAGCTGATATTGTTAGGTCCCTTAATCTTAAGCAGAAGCAATATTTAATTTGTTGGAGGTGGTGCTGGCGTCCGAAATAGCCGACTTATACTAGCAATTTATCAGTCCTTGTCCGTTTTGTACAATAACAAGCCAGGAACAGATCCAACTTTTGTTAAAATAATTTTATGCGCACCCACAGGAAAAGCAGCTTTCGGAATCAGTGGCTCAACACTGCATTCCATGTTTTCACTCCCAGTTAACCAATCTGGTTCAGATTTGAGGGCCTTAAGCCATGATTTAGTAAATACATTGCATTCTAGGTTGATTGACCTTAAACTCATTATTATAGATGAAATATCTATGGTTGGCTTTAAAATATTTGCCCACTTGGACTCCCGTCTTAAACAAATTTTTAAAAATTCTACACCATTTGGTGGTATTTCTGTCATAGTAGGTGATCGTTGGATCTTCGAATACAACTCAAATGATCCCTACAGTGTAATATTTGGTTCAACTCTGTGGGACCTTTTTAAGTATTTTGATCTCACAGAGATAATGCGACAAAGGGAGGACCAACTTTTTGCGTCTGCTTTAAATATTATGGCATCGGGTCTTATGACAGCCGATGATATTAGCCTTATTCGTTCCCGCATTTGTCAGCCATCGGACGTTCCCGATGATGCAATTCATCTTTTTAGTACAAATGCGGCAACAGATACATTCAATATTTCAAAATTAAATTCGATTCCCACTGATTTATTATTTATTTTATTATTTTTCTAATGCTGAAGATTATATTAAAAGACTATCAGCAGCGAGTAGGTCTCAAAGGAGAAGGTCTAGAAATCAGTTAAGTAGGTCCGACCCGAACTATACAGATCAGGAAAGAATAGGGATAATGAAGAATTTAGACGTTCTGAGAGGATTAGGAATAGGGAACGTCAACAATTAAATAGAAGTAACAGTATAGTTAGGCAACAAGAACAATTAGGTGAAACTTCGCGTCGATCGAGGCGCCGACAAGACGCAGAATATAGGGCTGACGAGCAAATAAAAGACACTTCGCATCGATCGAGGCGCAGACAAGACGCAGAATATAGGGCTGACAAGCAAATAACAGACACTTCGCGTCGATCGAGGCGCAGACAAGACCCTGTTTATAGGGCTGAAGAACAAGAACCGAACACTTCGCGTCGATCGCGGCGCAGACAGGACCCTGTTTATAGGGCTGACGAACAGCGACATAACACTGTACAGCATGCCAACCGTCGAACTGACATTGAGAGTAGAATTTTAGAAAGAGCAAGAGATAGAAGACAGCGGGCCCAGGTTAGAGACATTCCAGTTCGTAGGTTGATTGAGCAGGCACGAAACACAGGGGCAAGGCGAAGTGCTCGCCTTTTAGCAAGAGAAGCGGCAACTATTGCTATTAGAAATTTGAGTTAGTCAGTATAGGAGCAATCCCGAAAATAGATTAGCCGAAAGTAGTCGTAATTCGAGCCAGAACAGAGAGCGACGTGCGAATACCTTTCTAGAGGATAGGGAACGTCTGGCGACAGGCACTAATTTGGACGCTTCAATTATCGAATTCAATAGAATTGTAAAGAAGGGACCAGTTCAGGTTTGCATTTATTGCTAAGGTTTCCAAATCAAGTGGACAAAATATCTCGGGAAGTCGTGGAAAGTAAATGTAGTGAGGCAGACAGTAGAGATATTTTAAGTATTTCTGCACAATTCCCTTCCTGCAATAATAGGTTTATTTTTTGCAAGACATGCAGCAGGAGCATAAAGTTAGGCAAGAAGCCAAAGGTTTCAATAACAAATGGCTTAGAATTTCCGGATCTCTCCGATTGTTTAAAAGGCTTAACGCCTCTAGAGGAACGGCTTATTTCCCCACGCTTTCCTTTTATGATTATTAAGTCTTTAGGATATGGCCGTCAAAACGCCATTAAGGGAGCTGTGGTTAATGTTCCAATTCCCGCTGTTGCAACGTCACTTCCACGGGCGTTCAATGAAGACGAGGTTGTTCAGATACACCTCAAGCGTAGGATGGAATTTAGCCATGATTTCATGGCCGAATCCATTATGCCTTTAAAAATTGCTGATGCAATCAGATTTTTAATAAACACAGAACTGTATAGAAAACTCCAGAATATTATAAATGAATCGTGGCTGTCAGCTTTTTCATCTGACACAGTTCCCTTTGTTGCATCAGCAGAAGATAGGGACTTAGTTTCAGATCTTATAGAAAGATCTGATCAAACCTCCACAAACGAGGAAAGTAATGTAGAAGAAGAATGTTTGTATCCCGGAGGTCAGGAAACGTTATTAGAAAACGTCCCTACTGAAAATGTAGTGGTGCAGAGAATTGTGATGGCACCTGGAGAAGGCCAGCGTCCTTTAGATATGATTGCAGATTGCGACTCCGAGGAACTGGCCTTCCCAAAGTTTTACAACCATAATTAGGTCTGAGCTTAGGAATTTCGATAGGAGAGGTTGTAGAACTGATAAATTAAGGCAAATCAAGGCATTTCCACAGCAAAGCAAAGCATTTCCAGCACAAGAGCATATAGAAAATTTAATTCGCCACGATGATGGCTATAGGGTTTTGAAATGTATTCGCACGTCGCCCGCTCACTGGGAATCAGAGAAAAAAAAAGTTATGGCTATGTTTAGTCAGTTTGGTCTTCCGACATTTTTTATAACGTTCTCAGCAGCTGAAACTAGGTGGACGGAGCTTTTAGTTTTACTTTCGAAAAACGTTGACAAGGTAGAAATTAGTGAAGAATCAGCCTCAAATTAAAATTTTAATGAGAAGGCCCGTCTCATTAGAGCTGATCCAGTAACTTGTGCTAGGTATTTTAATTTTCGGTTTAGGCAACTCCTAAGACTTATGAAGAAGTAAGGCGGTCTATTCGGTAGTTATAGGGTCATTAAATATTATTGGCGAGTCGAATTTCAGCAAAGAGGCTCACCACATGGGTCCATGGCATGTTTTGGCTGAAAGATGCCCCTAAGCTTGACATCAATGATGAATCAAGCATTCCCATAGTAAAGTCATTTATTGATCAGTTACAACTGACACAACTAACCCGGATGTGGCACCAAACCCACAATCATGGGCACTCATGTAGGCGCGAAGTAAGAAGACAACAAAATTGTAGATTCGGTATTCCATACCCTTCCATGCCCCAAACAGAGATTCTGAAAATATAGAACCGCATCGCAAGAATTTTAAAAAAATTCAGACCCTCTTAGAATTTTCGTTTGATCGCGAAAGTATAGATTGTTTTAGTGGTTTCACAAATTTTTTGCTATATAAAAGCACTTAGATCGAGTATTAAGAAGCCCAAAATATTTTTAAAGCGAACGCTTGCGGCTATTAGGCTCAACGCTTACAATACTCATCTTCTTCAACTGCAGCGAGCCAACATTGATATTCAGTTTATTTTAGATCCGTATGCTTGCTGCAGTTACGTCGTTAATAATATTAATAAGTCCCAGAGAGGTATTTCTAAATAATGCGTGATGCAGTAAGTGAGGTAAAGCAAAAGTTACAACATATAGGTCACAAATTCATTTCGAGTACGGAAATATCCGCCCAAGAAGCTGCTTTACTGCTGTTTGGGTATGCGTCTGTCTGAAAGCAGTAATGCTGACGTTTATATTAATACTTCATTGCCAGAGCAACGGGTTAGAATCCTTAAATCTAGGGCCCAGCTAAAAAATTTACCCGTTGACTCAACAGATATATTTGAATTAGGACTTTTATAACACTATGTTCTGCGCCCCGTCGCCTTAGAAAATGTATGCTTAGCTGATTTTGCTGCTTTTTATAGTTATAGCTAAAAGCAAAGTGGTGCTCGCCAATATTTTGATGAAGAAAATGCTTACGAAACACCCCGCACTTGTGAATCATTAGTTTTCGCTCTTCGCGATAGTAGTGATTTTATTAGAAAGAGGCTAAGTCTGTGTATAATCCGTTACCGAAGATTTAATATTAACACTGATAGGACCAATTATTTTCGGGAGATGGTTATGCTATATGCGCCGTGGAGGGACGAAAATTCAGAATTAGTTACTTGGGATTGCGAATTATATTGCAACGAAAATCGGGATATTGTTGAAAATAACCGTAGAAAATACAATAGTTTGGACGATAACGAACTTCAGGACGCACTTAGTAGTGCTGTGCGGGATGAAGAGGAAGAAATTGTAGATACAGATGAAAATGTAAGAGGTGATGTCCGTTTGATTAAGCTACCAGCTTTATTTTCAGCTGAGAGCTTAGCTGATATTGTTAGGTCCCTTAATCTTAAGCAGAAGCAATATTTAACGCACGTATTGCACAATGCCAACAACAAATCTGTGCTCTATGAATTTGTTGGAGGTGGTGCTGGCGTCGGAAAGAGCCGACTTATATTAGCAATTTATCAGTCCTTGTCCGTTTTGTACAATTACATGCCAGTAACAGATCCAACTTCTCTTAAAATATTTTTATGCGCACCCACAGGAAAAGCAGCTTTCGGAATCAGTGGCTCAACACTGCATTCCATGTTTTCACTCCCAGTTAACCAATCTGGTTCACATTTGAAGGCCTTAAGCCATGTCTTAGTTAACACATTGCATTCTAGGTTGATCGACCTAAAACTCATTATTATAGATGAAATATCTATGGTTGGCTCTAATATTTTTGCCCACTTGGACTCCCGTCTTAAACAAATTTTTAAAAATTCTACACCATTTGGTGGTATTTCTGTCATAGTAGGTGATCGTTGGATCTTCGAATACAACTCAAATGATCCCTACAGTGTAATATTTGGTTCAACTCTGTGGGACCTTTTTAAGTATTTTGATCTCACAGAGATAATGCGACAAAGGGAGGACCAACTTTTTGCGTCTGCTTTAAACATTATGGCATCGGGTCTTATGACAGCCGATGATATTAGCCTTATTCGTTCCCGCATTTGTCAGCCATCGGACGTTCCCGATGATGCAATTCATCTTTTTAGTACAAATGCGGCAACAGATACATTCAATATTTCAAAATTAAATTCGATTCCCACTGATTTATTATTTATTTTATTATTTTTCTAATGCTGAAGATTATATTAAAAGACTATCAGCAGCGAGTAGGTCTCAAAGGAGAAGGTCTAGAAATCATTTAAGTAGGTCCAACCCGAACTATACAGATCAGGAAAGAATAGGGATAATGAAGAATTTAGACGTTCTGAGAGGATTAGGAATAGGGAACGTCAACAATTAAATAGAAGTAACAGTACAGTTAGGCAACAAGAACAATTAGGTGAAACTTCGCGTCGATCGAGGCGCCGACAAGACGCAGAATATAGGGCTGACGAGCAAATAACAGACACTTCGCGTCGATCGAGGCGCAGACAAGACGCAGAATATAGGGCTGACGAGCAAATAACAGACACTTCGCGTCGATCGAGGCGCAGACAAGACCCTGTTTATAGGGCTGAAGAACAAGAACCGAACACTTCGCGTCGATCGAGGCGCAGACAGGACCCTGTTTATAGGGCTGACGAACAGCGACAAAACACTGAACAGCATGCCAACCGTCGAACTGACATTGAGAGTAGAATTTTAGAAAGAGCAAGAGATAGAAGACAGCGGGCCCAGGTTAGAGACATTCCAGTTCGTAGGTTGATTGAGCAGGCACGAAACACAGGGGCAAGGCGAAGTGCTCGCCTTTTAGCAAGAGAAGCGGCAACTATTGCTATTAGAAATTTGAGTTAGTCAGTATAGGAGCAATCCCGAAAATAGATTAGCCGAAAGTAGTCGTAATTCGAGCCAGAACAGAGAGCGACGTGCGAATACCTTTCTAGAGGATAGGGAACGTCTGGCGACAGGCACTAATTTGGACGCTTCAATTATCGAATTCAATAGAATTGTAAAGAAGGGACCAGTTCAGGTTTGCATTTATTGCTAAGGTTTCCAAATCAAGTGGACAAAATATCTCGGGAAGTCGTGGAAAGTAAATGTAGTGAGGCAGACAGTAGAGATATTTTAAGTATTTCTGCACAATTCCCTTCCTGCAATAATAGGTTTATTTTTTGCAAGACATGCAGCAGGAGCATAAGGTTAGGCAAGAAGCCAAAGGTTTCAATAACAAATGGCTTAGAATTTCCGGATCTCTCCGATTGTTTAAAAGGCTTAACGCCTCTAGAGGAACGGCTTATTTCCCCACGCTTTCCTTTTATGATTATTAAGTCTTTAGGATATGGCCGTCAAAACGCCATTAAGGGAGCTGTGGTTAATGTTCCAATTCCCGCTGTTGTAACGTCACTTCCACGGGCGTTCAATGAAGACGAGGTTGTTCAGATACACCTCAAGCGTAGGATGGAATTTAGCCATGATTTCATGGCCGAATCCATTAGGCCTTTAAAAATTGCTGATGCAATCATATTTTTAATAAACACAGAACTTTATAGAAAACTCCAGAATGTTATAAATGAATCGTGGCTGTCAGCTTTTTCATCTGACACAGTTCCCTTTGTTGCATCAGCAGAAGGTAGGGACTTAGTTTCAGATCTTATAGAAAGATCTGATCAAACCTCCACAAACGAGAAAAATTATGTAGTGATGGAGTATGTTTGTATCCCGGAGGTCAGGAAACGTTATTAGAAAACGTCACTACTGAAAATGTAGCGGTGCAGAGAATTGTGATGGCACCTGGAGAAGGCCAGCGTCCTTTAGATATGATTGCAGATTGCGACTCCGAGGAACTGGCCTTCCCAAAGTTTTACAACCATAATTAGGTCTAAGCTTAGGAATTTCGATAGGAGAGGTTGTAGAACTGATAAATTATTTTTTAACTATAAAAAGTTAGATGTGATTAAGCAAGCACAGCGCCACTCAAGGCATTTCCACAGCAAAGCAAAGCATTTCCAGCAAAAGAGCATATAAAAAATTTAATTCGCCACGATGATGGCTATAGGGTTTTGAAATGTATTCGCACGTCGCCCGCTCACTGGGAATCAGAGAAAAAAAAAGTTATGGCTATGTTTAGTCAGTTTGGTCTTCCGACATTTTTTATAACGTTCTCAGCAGCTGAAACTAGGTGGACGGAGCTTTTAGTTTTACTTTCGAAAAACGTTGACAAGGTAGAAATTAGTGAAGAATAAGCCTCAAATTAAAATTTTAATGAGAAGGCCCGTCTCATTAGAGCTGATCCAGTAACTTGTGCTAGGTATTTTGATTTTCGGTTTAGGCAACTTCTAAAACTTATGAAGAAGTAAGGCGGTCTATTCGGTAGTTATAGGGTCATTAAATATTATTAGCGAGTCGAATTTCAGCAAAGAGGCTCACCACATGGGTCCATGGCATGTTTTGGCTGAAAGATGCCCCTAAGCTTGACATCAATGATGAATCAAGCATTCCCATAGTAAAGTCATTTGTTGATCAGTTACAACTGATACAACTAACCCGGATGTGGCACCAAACCCACAATCATGGGCACTCATGTAGGCGCGAAGTAAGAAGACAACAAAATTGTAGATTCGGTATTCCATACCCTTCCATGCCCCAAACAGAGATTCTGAAAATATAGAACCGCATCGCAAGAATTTTAAAAAAATTCAGACCCTCTTAGAATTTTCGTTTGATCGCGAAAGTATAGATTGTTTTAGTGGTTTCACAAATTTTTTGCTATATAAAAGCACTTAGATCGAGTATTAAGAAGCCCAAAATATTTTTAAAGCGAACGCTTGCGGCTATTAGGCTCAACGCTTACAATACTCATCTTCTTCAACTGCAGCGAGCCAACATTGATATTCAGTTTATTTTAGATCCGTATGCTTGCTGCAGTTACGTCGTTAATAATATTAATAAGTCCCAGAGAGGTGATTCTAAATTAATGCGTGATGCAGTAAGTGAGGTAAAGCAAAAGTTACAACATATAGGTCACAAATTCATTTCGAGTACGGAAATATCCGCCCAAGAAGCTGCTTTACTGCTGTTTGGGTATGCGTCTGTCTGAAAGCAGTAATGCTGACGTTTATATTAATACTTCATTGCCAGAGCAACGGGTTAGAATCCTTAAATCTCGGGCCTAGCTAAAAAATTTACCCGTTGACTCAACAGATATATTTGAATTAGGACTTTTATAACACTATGTTCTGCGCCCCGTCGCCTTAGAAAATGTATGCTTAGCTGATTTTGCTGCTTTTTATAGTTATAGCTAAAAGCAAAGTGGTGCTCGCCAATATTTTGATGAAGAAAATGCTTACGAAACACCCCGCACTTGTGAATCATTAGTTTTCGCTCTTCGCGATAGTAGTGATTTTATTAGAAAGAGGCTAAGTCTGTGTATAATCCGTTACCGAAGATTTAATATTAACACTGATAGGACCAATTATTTTCGGGAGATGGTTATGCTATATGCGCCGTGGAGGGACGAAAATTCAGAATTAGTTACTTGGGATTGCGAATTATATTGCAACGAAAATCGGGATATTGTTGAAAATAACCGTAGAAAATACAATAGTTTGGACGATAACGAACTTCAGGACGCACTTAGTAGTGCTGTGCGGGATGAAGAGGAAGAAATTGTAGATACAGATGAAAATGTAAGAGGTGATGTCCGTTTGATTAAGCTACCAGCTTTATTTTCAGCTGAGAGCTTAGCTGATATTGTTAGGTCCCTTAATCTTAAGCAGAAGCAATATTTAATTTGTTGGAGGTGGGGCTGGCGTCGGAAATAGCCGACTTATACTAGCAATTTATCAGTCCTTGTCCGTTTTGTACAATAACAAGCCAGGAACAGATCCAACTTTTGTTAAAATAATTTTATGCGCACCCACAGGAAAAGCAGCTTTCGGAATCAGTGGCTCAACACTGCATTCCATGTTTTCACTCCCAGTTAACCAATCTGGTTCAGATTTGAGGGCCTTAAGCCATGATTTAGTAAACACATTGCATTCTAAGTTGATTGACCTAAAACTCATTATTATAGATGAAATATCTATGGTTGGCTCTAAAATGTTTGCCCAATTAGACTCCCGTCTTAAACAAATTTTTAAAAATACTTCTCCATTCGGTGGTATTTCTGTCATAGTTTTCGGGGATCTAAGACACTTATCCAACTCGAATGATGCCTACAGTGTAATATTTGGTTCAACTCTGTCTGACCTTTTTAAGTATTTTGAACTCACAGAGATAATGCGACAAAGGGAGGACCAACTTTTTGCGTCTGCTTTAAACATTATGGCATCGGGTCTTATGACAGCCGATGATATTAGCCTTATTCGTTCCCGCATTTGTCAGCCATCGGACGTTCCCGATGATGCAATTCATCTTTTTAGTACAACTGCGGCAACAGATACATTCAATATTTCAAAATTAAATTCGATTCCCACTGAACTATACAGATTAGGAAAGAATAATTAACACACTTTCTCAAAAAGAGCGTAGGGATAATGAAGAATTTAGACGTTCTGAGAGGATTAGGAATAGGGAACGTCAACAATTAAATAGAAGTAACAGTATAGTTAGGCAACAAGAACAATTAGGTGACACTTCGCGTAAAATGAGGCGCCGACAAGACCCTGAATACAGGGCTGACGAGCAAATAAGAGACACTTCGCGTCGATCGAGGCGCAGACAAGACGCAGAATATAGGGCTGACGAGCAAATAACAGACACTTCGCGTCGATCGAGGCGCAGACAAGACCCTGTTTATAGGGCTGAAGAACAAGAACAGAACACTTCGCGTCGATCGAGGCGCAGACAGGACCCTGAATATAGGGCTGATGAGCAAATAGAAGACACTTCGCGTCGATTGAGGCGCAGACAAGACCCTGAATATAGGGCTGACGAACAAGAACAGAACACTTCGCGTCGATCGAGGCGCAGACAAGACCCTGTTTATAGGGCTGACGAACAGCGACAAAACACTGTACAGCACGCCAACCGTCGAACTGACATTGAGAGTAGAATTTTAGAAAGAGCAAGAGATAGAAGACAGCGGGCCCAGGTTAGAGACATTCCAGTTCGTAGGTTGATTGAGCAGGCACGAAACACAGGGGCAAGGCGAAGTGCTCGCCTTTTAGCAAGAGAAGCGGCAACTATTGCTATTAGAAATTTGAGTTAGTCAGTATAGGAGCAATCCCGAAAATAGATTAGCCGAAAGTAGTCGTAATTCGAGCCAGAACAGAGAGCGACGTGCGAATACCTTTCTAGAGGATAGGGAACGTCTGGCGACATGCACTAATTTGGACGCTTCAATTATCGAATTCAATAGAATTGTAAAGAAGGGACCAGTTCAGGTTTGCATTTATTGCAAAGATTTCCACATCAAGTGGACAAAATATCTCGGGAAGTCGTTGAAAGTAAATGTAGTGAGGCAGACAGTAGAGATATTTTAAGTCTTTCTGCACAATTCTCTTCCTGCAATAATAGGTTTATTTTTTGCAAGACATGCAGCAGGAGCATAAAGTTAGGCAAGAAGCCAAAGGTTTCAATAACAAATGGCTTAGAATTTCCGGATCTCTCCGATTGTTTAAGAGGCTTAACGCCTCTAGAGGAACGGCTTATTTCCCCACGCTTTCCTTTTATGATTATTAAGTCTTTAGGATATGGCCGTCAAAACGCCATTAAGGGAGCTGTGGTTAATGTTCCAATTCCCGCTGTTGCAACGTCACTTCCACGGGCGTTCAATGAAGACGAGGTTGTTCAGATACACCTCAAGCGTAGGATGGAACTTAGCCATGATTTCATGGCCGAATCCATTAGGCCTTTAAAAATTGCTGATGCAATCATATTTTTAATAAACACAGAACTTTATAGAAAACTCCAGAATGTTATAAATGAATCGTGGCTGTCAGCTTTTTCATTTGACACAGTTCCCTTCTGATCAAACCTCCACAAACGAGGAAAGTAATGTAGAAGAAGAATGTTTGCATCCCGGAGGTCAGGAAACGTTATTAGAAAACGTCCCTTCTGAAAATGTAGCGGTGCAGATAATTGTGATGGCACCTGGAAAAGGCCAGCGTCCTTTACATATGATTGCAGATTGCGACTCCGAGGAACTGGCCTTCCCAAAGTTTTACAACCATAATTAGGTCTAAGCTTAGGAATTTCGATAGGAGAGGTTGTAGAACTGATAAATTATTTTTTAACTATAAAAAGTGTAACGTTTGTTTTTGGTTAATTTTATGATTAACAACTTTTATCGCAATTGTTCTTGACAATTGTGTCGCTTGCGATAAAAAGCACAGGGTACAGTTATTCCGCTGCTGTGCTCTCTTATTCAGCAGATTGCTTCCAGAGCTTTTAAGCCTGATCGCAACCAACTTCGTACTCTCCATTAGAAAAGCTTTGAAAACGACGACTATAAAAAGCGCATGCCTAGGTGACAAGCTCTCTCTTTTTTAGTGGAGTTTTATATATTTTAATTGTTACGCTGCACCGTCGAATCGGAAACAGAAGGAAAAACTATTCAACGTGATCGCGACGCACAAGTTGCAAAGTTTATAAAAAATTAAAAGACATAAATGAAAAGACGTTCGATCGACCAGACAAAAATACAATTTTAAAATAGTGTAAAACCAAAAAAATTCACTAAGCACAAAGTCTTCGACAAGAACATACATATCGCCGCAACCTATAAGTGGATCTACCCTTGTCAACGTAGGCCCAGTAACGCCGGTCTAATTTTTGGATCCCATCTTGTCCAGAACGTGGTCCAGAGCAGCCCATCCCTTACTCGCAGTGCCAACGAGAGCAAGCGACATTGGTGCTTTAAGCCCTTGCATGGCCTGGCACCGTCCACAGAAGCCCTGGAGCCGCTTCATTCGTTGATGTCCAGAGAAGGCAACACAAATCTGCATTGCCGATCTACGTTTAAGTTTTTTTTATATATATAAGTACCTAGGTTTTGAGTGCAGTGCAAAATCAAAAAAAAATAAAAATAAAAAAAAAATTACCAGAGAAAACGATCCCTGCTTAAGTTCAGCTCTCTCTTAGTCTGTATGTAGCTCACACCTACATACGTAGTTTACCTCTTCGATTTGTCATTAAAGAGAACACATGTACAAGTGGTAGACACATTCACACATAACTCAAAGCAGACCTTTTATTTGATTGAAAATTATGTAGTGATTAAAATTCTTAACAGACAAAAAAAAAAATAAATAAATAAATAAAAGTCAAACAAAAAATTACAAGAACAAAATCAAACACACATTAAAAGCAACGATGGACTCTCTCGCTGGAAGGCCTTTCATCGTCGGAGCAGCGTACCTATGTAAGTACATAAAAGCTACGGAGCAGCAAGCTCTCTTACTCGTTTTACAAATTTTCTAATCAAAGCTCTGTACATCGGTATATATACTATATATATATACTATACCATATTTGTGTTGTTGTGATTCAAATTTTTTCAACATTTAAAATTCGGGTGGACCCAATCTAATTAGGCTGAGCCAAAGTTTAAAAAAAAAAAAAATAAATAAAATTAAATAAAATAAAAATATATATCTATATATCTATTATAAGTTCACATTAGATCACAGTTTGAAATCACCAAAAGAAAATTTTTTATTGCTTTTGCAGCGCACTCCCTAAAAAAATTAAGCTTAAATAAATGACATAAATACCACATAGTTCGTAGCATTATATTTAGTTATTACACACACTGAAAAAAAATGTTTTCCCAATGCTTTTAAATTACAATTTTTGCAAACTTGAATTTAAATTAAAAAAAAAAAAAAACAAAACAAAAAAATATAATGTGAAATATTTTGTCCTGGTGACATGGTAACGTAGACGGTAGTGACGAAATTTTTTTTTGGGGACTTTAAAAACATCCCGCTATATAAGTCCATGGTTGGGTAGGGTATAGAAAGCGGTTGTCAACCACCAGCTTAGACACCGCCACCGCCAGTTTTATAAGAGAAGTAAACCGATTTTTTTAAGCATATCGGTCCAGGAGCTACAATTCGTCTAGCTGTCTCCTTTTGTTATTAAATTTTTTTTGGACGATATTTTGCGATTGTTTCTTGTAGTGTCCGGAGGGATCCTAAATTAAAACTTTTGTACGCTAGAGCCAAGGAAATAGCAAAAACCCACCCCATCCCGCAAGAGCTACGGTATAATAGGATCCCGCTTGCTATATCTCCTTCGTCTCATCGGATGCCTGCTATTGACCCCTCGCTCACACCAGGTCAATACAAGCAATCGAGAAAGACCGAGCAACCGACTTGGTCTCAAGGGGCAGCTCAGCGATCTTGCCAAAGGCTCTTTTGACGGTACCAGCTGCAGTTTTGATTATTGCAACTCGCAAGACGCCGTCTTTTACCACGGCCTCCTACAAACTACTAAAATGAGGCTTCCAAATTCTAGTCGATTCCAATCGATAGGCGAAATTAGGAGTAGCCTCAACTCGCTCAGTTAATTTCGAAACGTGTTGCATTGTCAGACCAGATTGAATTGCGTTTGCCTCTAATGCCGATGAATCGCTTTAATGCAGTGATAAACGATGTGGTTCTCCATTAGTTCCAAATGTAATGCCTTTAGTCGAAAAGCAATCGAATTTTGATGTAGCTCCTTGTGGGTCACAATAATCAATTCCAATTGTGCAGAATGGGCGGCCTGGTTGCACTCGATCGGCTGGTAATGGAGCCATGATGTGCTCGAGAAGCTTGGGCTTCATGAGAAAGCAACGAATGCATTTGCCGATGACTGTTGACCCGGTTTTTCGCCCGCCAATGGCCCAAAATCGTTGTCGGAGCGCGGCCAGCAAACTATGTGGTCCACTGTGTAAGAATTTGCGGTAATGCGATGATGGAGACGGCGACGGAGTTCTGAGCTGGCAGAATTGTGTTGCTTCGTAATCCAAAAACAAATTCTAAAGACGTCTATCAACGCGAATTAATCTGAGTCCATAATCGGATTTAACGATGTGAGCTACGATTTTGATGATGAAGTGGATTATTTTTATTCCTCTAAGTAAAAAATGTGTGTAAGTCGTCGACTGTAAGTGGCCCTTTGGATCGACCTTGACCCTTAGTCTTGAGCTGAGCGAACCTGTTTATCTATCCAAAGAATCGTTGCATTTTGCCAAAAGAGTTTTGATACTTGTATTTGAACGATATGTTAAGCTTGCCCGTGACGATTAAAGCATGACGACGACGTTCGGGCAGATCTGAGCTGGTAGGAATGTTTAGCGGCCAATTAGCAGCGGATGACCGTCCTTCACGCAAAAGATCCGATTTCAAGGGTTCCAGTGCTCCGCAGCCGCTCGACAATATGTCAGCTAAGTTCAACTGAGTATAAACGTGGCTCCAAATCATCTGCGTGAGCGAGAGCCTAGACTTTAGCATGAGATCGCGTTTGTGGTCTGCGCATCGAATTATGCAGAAGATGCATAGAATTGTTATAACCACAATAGTTAACAATCTTTCACCTTAACACTTTAACAACAACACAAAGCCATGAAAGAAAGTAACATAATTCACGTCGGTGTCACCAAATGCTTAGAAGGAGGCACTATTTTGTGTTCAAATATGTTTGAATTTTACAGAATTACATTAGTTTCTTTAATTTATTTCGGTAATAAAATGTTTTTGGTAGGCGGCGTTTTTGTTGCGCACTAATTATACCCTGATCCTATTAAAAATTAGATTTCTCGACTAGATAATAATGCGCGTGACAATTCGATGCTAACGCGCAACCGTAACCGACGAATATATAAAAGACTCTGCGAGAGAGAATATGAAAAGCCATGCCAAGCAGACAAAGTGTTATCTATGAAATTAGGTAAACTCGCATGTGCAAACAAGTACAACAATTAGAGATGCGCAAGTTGTGCGCTATGAATTACGTAAATTTTTAATTTAAATGCTATAACACTTTGTTAGCTTCTACTGCCGCCAAAAACTTGAGATTTTTGTAATCCTTGGCGACGATATAATTAACACGCACAACAACTAATACACAGTTACGTAAAGAAATTCACAGAGCAAATTCTCGATATAAGCACTTGCAGAAACACTGTATTATTCCGATCGATTTCAAAGTTTGTAGTTAACTAAAGAAATAAAAGAAGTCAAACTTTTAACCTTTTTTACTAAAAGAACAGACGTTGACCTTTTTTAGTTACAAAATTTCTGTATCTTTTTTTGGCTAATTTTAGCAGGTAAGCAGGTTAGGAAGTGAAAGTGTGGTTTAGCGAAGGTACTAGAGGCTTGTCAAAAAATCAAAGGTAGCGCATGTATAAATTAATGTCTTCATGCATTTAGAAATGCAATTGTACAAAAATATATTATGATGATCTTTATCATTGCAGATTCAATCTTGATTCTTTATTTTACACGTGGTTTTGTTACAGCAGCTTAGTATCAAGTGTCAGATTAGATTCTAAAACGATATACAATATAGCATCGATATTTTTTAACTATCATTACGATTATGTTAACTGCTCCCCCTTCAAGCCTAAGGTCGTCCT
>JAWNNS010000138.1:0-17715 GCA_035044605.1 Scaptomyza cyrtandrae | reverse complement strand
AAATATAAATAAAATATGGCCAACGCTTGGCTTCCTTCCAGTCCATGCCTTTTGTGGTGTCGTCTTAACCAATTTGTTAACATTAACAGCATAACATTTCTGCACACTTGTCAACAAATCATTTTGGCTTTTTGCAGCTAGCACAACTTTGCCGTGTTCATCTTTTATGAACGTACTTTTTCTCTGCAAACTCAACTTTAAATCCCTTTTTACTGGCTTTTACAACTGATATAAAGTTGCACTGCAGGCCTTTTACATACAGAACATCGACTAGATCTACTGATCTATTTTGCCAGTATAATCGCACGGTGCCGCGCCCGCTTGCTTCTATGTAATTATCTCCTTCAAAACAAATACGCTCTTTGTGCTTTTTAAATTCAATAAACTGCGCCTTTTCATCACATAAGTGCGCAGTACAGCCACTTAACAAAGCACCAAACATGTTGCGACAGCATCTCTCTTTTGGTTAGACCTGGATCGAACATCTCTGCCGCGCTTGTCTTTTCGCTCTTCGGATTTGCAATTTACAGCTATGTGGCTGCGACGACCACACTTCCAGCAGCCCTTCTTGTCACTTTGACTATTACTGCTTTTCTTTAGTGCACGCATTCCGAATACTGCAAATGATCTCTTATCATTTTCGTTGTCACTTTCGCTATTGCCTTGACTTTTACCGTTTTTCCTTTGTGCACGCATACCGAACATTTTCTGTTCACCTTCATTCATACATTCGTCTGCCTTGCGTCGCTCCCCTTCCTCCAGAAGTTTCACTTTTAGTGCACGGAGCGTAGGCGATGAGTCCCGTGTCTCGACTGCCACTACAAAGTTCTCGAATGTACTAGCCAGAGTAGATAATAGAAGTATAATCAAAAACTCGTCGGGCGAATCCACGCTGATTTCGTTGAGTTTTTCCACCACGTCAAAGAAGCTATTGGGATGTCCAACGATGCTTTTGCGTCGAAGTCGGCTTTTGCCTGTGGTATATCACCTTCTGATTTGAGCTCGCGCCCGCAAACTACGGACCACAGATCAGCATAAATTAGAACACTTTTCATCTGAACTGCCCATGCACTATAGTTCTCATCATCGAGCTTCTCGATTGTTAACACTGATGGCATTATTTTGATACAGCACTTGTTCTTACTTTTTAAAACCGAGTCACTACCGCAGACTTGCAATGTCTGGGCCCATAACCTGTTAAAATTATAGTTAGCTTTATTTAAACGAACCACTTTATGTGGTGTGCAAATTGTGACTGAATATGCATTAAGCTGCACGCAGTCTCAGTTTGACACAGTTTGAACTGAGTTGCATCTTAAGATCATACTTGTTTTATCTTTAACATACATATAACATGTATAACTAGATAACATACACGTTGCCGATAAACTAATATTCTTAACAGGGACATTAACCACTGCTCCCTTAATGGCGTTTTGACGACCATATCTTATAGACTTAATAATCATAAAAGGAAGGCGTGGGGAAATTAGCCGCTCCTCTAGAGGCGTTAAGCTATGTAAACAATAGGAAAGATCCGAAAAATCTAAGCCATTTGTTATTGAAACCTTTGGCTTCTTGCCTAACATTATTCTCCTGCTGCTTGTCTTGCAAAAAATAAACCTATTATAAGGGAAGTGTGTGGAAAAACTTAAAATAACTCTACTATCTGCCTCACTGCATTTACTTTCTACAATCTCCCGAGATATTTTGCCCACTTGTTGTGGAAACCACAAACCTTTGCAAACCTGATCTGGACCCTGCTTTACAATTTAATTGAATGCGACTATTGAAGCGTCCAAATTAGTGTCTATCGCTAGACGTTCTCTATCCTTTAGAAAGGTATTCGCACGTTGTTCCCTGTTCTGGCTAGCATTTCGACTATTTTCGGCTATCCTATTTTCGGGATTGCTCCTATACTGAATAACTCTTTGAGTCAAATTTCTATTAGCATTAGTTGCCGCTTCTCTTGCTAAAAGAGAACTGTGTTTCGCGCCTGCTCAATCAACCTACGAAGTGGATTGTCTCTAACCTGGGCCCGCTATATTCAGGGTCTTGTCGGCGCCCCGATCGACGCGAAGTGTCTGCTATTTGTTCTGTATGTCTAACTGAAGAATCTGTTTTTCAAACAGAGTGCTTCAAAGTATTCCGTCCTTGTTCGTCAGCCCTATATTCAGGATCTTGTCGGAGCCTCGATATAGTTAGGGTGGAACCTATTTAGCTGATTTTTAGACCTATTTCTTTGAGACCTACTCGCTGCTGAAAGTCTTTTTGCCCTAGGCATAGTCAGTCAAAATATTGTCAAGTGAGTATAGGAAAAAAAATTATTATTATTTTTTTACAAAACTGTTAAATGTCTATGTAAAAACAAGTAAGAAGGCTCTAGTCGAGAAATCCCGACTAGACGATACCCTGATCCCTATACTTTACGCGTACAGTCAAGACTTGCGATTTTCAAAATGCTTGGCGATTGTATTTGTCCACAAATTATTTGAGTTTTCTGCGCAGCAGTTGTGTACTAATTTAGCACGCGTGTTATGCACTCATCATACTAACAAAGATTATGAAAACGCAGTCTTTCACCAAACACTTAAATTACACTTATTTGTTTATGTTCATCCGTGCTTACAATATTTGTTAATTATTATTTTATATTTTTGATTATTTAGTTTTGAAAAAATCTGATGGTTTTTGCAATTATTTATACTTTTTAAATTCACAACCGGGTCATTACAAATTGAAAGCATAAATGAAACACACCCATAAAGACTACAAAAAGTGTAAAGCTAAATACAAGCAATTAGAAATAAGCTCGTATATTAAAGTTTCATTAAAGACTTCAGCTTCTGTCCATGGCGCGGATGTATGAACTTTTGCTTCAGCAAAGGTCGAACCGATATCAAACCCTCGTACTAAAAAATCTTTTTTCTTAATTTTTTCTGTTTTTTTTTATATATATAAATTAATATACATATTATGAATATATTTTATGTGTTAATCATTTTAAAGAAATTAATTTGTTTGTAATATAAAATTTTTTTGTGTCGACGGCAAACTCCTGCAGTTGGCCTGCTGCATGTCTTTTTATACCCTGATCCCATTAAAAATGGGAAAGAGGGTATAATGGTTTTGTGCAAAAGGATGTAACAGGCTGAAGGAAGCTTCTCCGACCCCATAAAGTATATATATTCTTGATCAGCATGAGCAGCCGAGTCGATATAGCCATGTCCGTCTGTCCGTCTGTCCGTCCGTCTGTCCGTCCGTCTGTCTGTCCGTCTGTCTGTCTGTCCATCTGTCCGTATGTATGAGCCAACCGATCTCAGAGACTATAAGAGCTAGAGACTCCAGATTTGGAACTTAAGCTCGCCTAATCCGTAGGCAGTACAAGTTTGTTTTCGATTTTCGATAACTCATCCCGTTTCCGATATACACATGGGATCGATAACAACAAAATCTTGAATTTGAAAATTTTAGATGGCATTTGAATTATTAATCAAAATAATAACAATCTGTGAAATTTTTATTAAAATCGGTTGAGAAACACCGGAGATATGGAACCTTGAAGTTGAGTATGCAGTATGCAGTATGGTCGTACACACACGCACACATACTTGCAAACGTTGACTGTACGCGTAAATTATAGGGATCAGGGTATCGTCTAGTCGGTATTTCTCGACTAGAGCCTTCTTACTTGTTTTCTTACAATTATTTTATATAATTTTTATATCTAGTTCCAATAAGTGTCTATGATATAGTAGAATTCGATTTTCCTTGAGATTTCTTTTGAAATTGTTTTGTCACATAGCGTCGAGAATCTAACGACAGCCTGTGACACAAGAAAGCATTGCTGTGTTTTCTCAGAAATATTTGTTTACCAATCTCAGTTGTTGGCAACATCGTGTGGTCACAATTTTCACCGATCGTGTTTCCACACACAGATTGGCAAAAGAAAGGTCTGCCCTGTATGCAAACAAACTCTGACCCAACTGACTTCGGCGTTAACTGAAAATCTTAGTCCGCAGGCGCCATCCACTTCAAATCCAAGGTGGCCCAGCTTCTATCAGTCTCTACAGACTAGATCGCAAGCAAGACTTAATACAAATTTCGACCAAATTGAAATGCCCAACTCAGAGGAAAACAATATGTCGCAGGGTTCCACAAATATGCAGCAAGATTTAACGAATATGGCCGAGCTGAATTAGCAATCTAACGCTGAAGGCCTAAGCATGGCCATGGGTGAGCAGTCTCGACTTATTGCTAGTAGTTTAGCCGACCAGAAAAATAGATTGGTCCATGTCATATCCGATGGTCTACGAGTCCGTCCGATAGAAAATTTAAGGAACAGTGCCAAGGCAACCTACGGTTGAAGTAGAGCCTCAGACTACTGAACAATTCATTCTCTCAAACGCAAATTTACAGCCTAGCCGTTCAAAATGTCAAATTTAATTTAAAAACAGATGTCGCTTGGAACGGAATTCCATATTAGCTTCAATTACAGACGTACCTAGCGACTTACGCCCTCATGCTCTAGTGCTGCTTCTTGGAAGGACCTTAGTTGGACTTATGGACACTGGGGTTTCCATTAGTTGTATCGGCGGTAAACTTGCGGCTGAACTTATTTGTTAATTGAGTCATAAGCCAATGGTCGCAAAGGTAAAAAAAGCTGACGGGGCTAATCAGCCAATCATAGGTAAAATATTGACCGATATAGCGTACCGAGGAGAAACAAAAAAATATGTTTCTATATCGTTCCGTCTCTAGCTGCAGAACTTTACCTGGGAGTTGGTTTCTGGAGAGTTTTCGAGTTACTACCCACGCATCTTATGACTCGAACCTTTACTGTCTCTTCGCTTGATGAACCATCAATGAAAGAATTCACCCCTGCTCAGCATCACAAGTTGAGGTTAATGAGGTAACCGTCAAAGACGCATATCCGATGCCTATGATAGACGGTGTTTTAAGTAGATTGCCCAAAGCCGAATTTGTGTCTGGACCTTAAAGATGCCTTCTGGCAGATACCTCTTGATCCGAATTCTAGGGAAAGACAACCTTTACGAGTTTGTTGTCATGCTATTTGGACTGACTAATGCTCCTCATTCTACGTCACGGCTTATGGACAAGATAGTCCACTCCAACCTGCGCAATGAAGTGTTCATTTACCTAGACGACTTATTAATTATTTCAGACACCTTTGAGCGTCATCTCGAAGTGTTGGTGATCATTGCCAATCTGACTCTCAATGTCGAAAAAAGCAAATTCTGCCGACGAGAAGTTAAATATCTGGGACACATAATTGGCAATGGCCTTATTAGTACTGACCCTGAAAAAATATCGGCCGTTAGGGATTTTCCGATTCCAAGATCAGTAAAGAAAGAAGAATTTATTAGGAACTATGCCACCATTTCGTTGCCGTTGTCCGATACCCTTGAAACAAAGCGGAAGTTTGAATGGACTGAAGAGGCCCAGCAAGCGTTCGAGACCTTAAAAAGTCACATGTGTTCCGCTCCAGTTTTGCACAGCCCTTTTTGCTTTTTTAGTTCCAGTCTTACCGGCGTTGGAAAAGTACTAATGCAGACAATTGGCGAAGGAGATGAGGTACCGATTGCTATTATGTCAAAAAAACTCAATCGATGCCAAAAACAGTATACTGTCACGGAGAAGGAATGCTATGCAGCAGTGCTAGCAGTAAAAAAGTTCCGAGCCTATGTTGAAGGTCAGGAGCTTACTGTTATCACTGATCATGCCTCGTTATGACGCAGACGATACCCTGATCCCTATACTTTACGCGTACAGTCAGTGCTTGCAAGTATGTGTGCGTGTGTGTACGACCATACTGCATACTGCATACTCAACTTCAAGGTTCCATATCTCCGGTGTTTCTGAACCGATTTTAATAAAAATTTCACAGATTGTTATTATTTTGATTAATAATTCAAATGCCATCTAAAATTTTCAAATTCAAGATTTTGTTGTTATCGATCCCATGTGTATATCGGAAACGGGATGAGTTATCGAAAATCGAAAACAAACTTGTACTGTCTAGGGATAAGGCGAGCTTAAGCTCCAAATCTGGAGTCTCTGGCTCTTAAAGTCTCTGAGATCGACGCGTTCATACATGCAGACGGACAGACGGACATGGCTATATCGACTCGACTGTTGATGCTGATAAAGAATATATATACTTTATGGGGTCGGAGATGCTTCCTTCTGCCTGTTACATACTTTTGCACAACTTCATTATACCCTTTTTTCCCATTTTTAATGGGATCAGGGTATAACAAGTAAGAAGGCTCTAGTCGAGAAATCCCGACTAAACGATACCCTGATCCCTATACTTAACGCGTACAGTCAGTACTTGCAAGTATGTGTGTGTGTGTCTACGCGCATACTGCCTACTGCATAATCAACTTCAATGTTCCATGTTTCCGGTGTTTCTGAACCGATTTTAATAAAAATTTCACAAATTCTCATTATTTTGTCTAATGTCTTAAATGCCATCTCAAAGAAGAAGAAGAAATTCAAGATTTAGTTATTGATCCCATGTGTGTATCGGAAACGGGAAGAGAAATTTTAAAGCCTAGAAATTAGGCGACTTTATGTTCTAAATCGGAAGTCTCTAGCTCTTATAGTCTCTGAGATCGACGCGTTCATACATACGGACAGACGGACAGACAGACGAACAGACGGACATAACTATATCGACTCGGCTGTTGATACTGATCAAGAATGTATATACTTTATGGGATCGGAGAAGCTTCCTTCTGCCTGTTACATACTTTTGCACAAAACTATTATATTTATATTATAAATTGGTCAGTCGGAATAAAGATTTTAATAACACATGAATGTGCTGCCGAATTTGTACTAAAATAATGAGTTGCATCATCGGGAACTTCCGAGAATGACCAATGCGTGATCGCATAAAACTGATATCATTGGCTTTCATAGAAACCGATGCCATATTATTTAGAGCAGATGCAAAAATACGGTCCTGTGAGTTTTAGATATATAAAAAGGTTCCACAAAGTTGAACCAAATATTGCACTTTAGAGATCATTTGAGTTGGATTCAGAGATTAACAGCAGTTTGACTTGTTCCTCGCTTGCTATTGTACAAAACGGACGAAGACTGATAAATTGCTAATATAAATTGTCTCTTTATGACGCCAACAGCACCTCCAAAAATATCGTAGTACACACTGTTTATGTTCATATAAGTCAAGACACATTTTAATGATAAACAATTAAAACTATGTTAAGACCATACACATAAACGCTCTTCGCTTGTAACGCAACGGACGTGTTTTTTTTTTCGCTTCGGTGTTTCTTCGCAAACTTTGTGTGTAAACATAAGCTAACATTAAATTAATAAATTATTTGCATTTTTAGAACGAAGTGTCAAAGCACAACAACAATCTGCAGTACGAGAATTCTGCTTATAAAAACTCAGTTGCTTCATTTTACTGTATTTTTGTTGCATTTTGTGTTTGAACTCTCGCGCTCAATTATATTTCTGCCCAGAATTAAACTAAATAATCACATATGTCAATATGACTCCATATCTCAGCACTCATGAATTACAAATGAAAAATTCACTTATGCAACTTTCACGAAAACGCCGGTCCCCATTTGATGCAGTTGGTAACATTGCGAACAGTCTTCGGAGTATTAGACTAGGACTATGACTACGACTGACCAAGGTGATAGAAAAGGTAAAAACAAACGAAGAATCAGTACTTGACTTAACCTGGGCCTTCTTCAGAGCAGGTGCTGCTTTTACGTGGGAGTCAAAGAAGCATAGCATAGTACTATCGTCGCCGGCAAAGGAGGCAGCGTACCTCACAAAGCTAAATGAAGGAGAATGGGATAGCGATATTTCATGCTCGTAGTATGTTGATGTTTTATGTTATGTATGTTATAGATATAAAGTATGACCATGTTAGACAAATGTATAAGGATAAGTTATTCGATATAAAATATGTATTGACGACGTATTGACTTAAAATTTGTCTAGAGTCAAGCTCGAAAAATGTATAAGAATGCCAGCGATGCATTAATTATGGATTAATTGTTAGAGTAACAAAGCTCGTTGAGAAGGAGTGCTAAGAATATAAGTTGATCGGCAACGTTTATTTTATCTAGTTATCAAGTATGATCTTAAAATGAAACTCACTTCACAATGTATCTTCGTACTGTGCAGCTGTACTTATATTTAGTCACAATTTGCACACCACATAAAGTGGTTCTTTTAAATACACCAAATTAAAACCCAACACAATAAAATTAAAGGTCTATGTTAGAAATATTTTTGTCCAATACTTATGAATACAGGTACACTCTGATAAATAAAACGAAGATATAAAATAAGTATGTAGGTGTGCGCTCCAAACAGACAAAGAGAGAGCTACGTGCAGATTTTAAGCCGGGGTCGATTTTTATTTTTTTTATGATTTTGAAACGCACGGATGATTGTACATTTATAATAACACATGTTTTAGTAAAAACGTACAAGATATTATATTTAAATGCTGGTCTCCCACTGGCTTGTGCTTCTTCAAAAGTAGCTACGCCAGGGCTTTTGTGGACTGAGCAGCAGTGCTGGAAAGTACAATCGACCAAGTGCTGGACGGGATTCGGTTCATTACTAGAGTAGACCACCGAGGTCTGCGTTGCCGCATTCCGATTTGGGTGCGTCTTGAGATTAAGCAAATTTAGTATAATTGGGCTGCGGTATTATATGCCGTGGTTGTTATCGATTGGATGAGTTAGTATACAATTTAGCTCTTAGTTTTTATTTTTTCAACACTAAAGAGTAGTAGCGATTTTTTTCTTTTATTTTTTTTTTTTCTTTGTTATCACTTGCTAAAATTAATGTTAAGCTCGAGATCTGAGATTTAAATACCGGAAATAAGGTTAGAATTTTAGAAGCCGTCTATGGCTTTAATAATAATTTAATGAGATATCAGGCAATAAGGATTTATGGGATGGGTTCTTTAACAAGACAACAGGCAAAGGCTACTCCAAGTACTTTATTTTCTTGCTCGAAGTTTGCACATCTCACAGTAAGTTCTTGGACTCCGATTCTTAAATATTTAAAAATTTTCAATATAAAAGCAACGAACAAGCTAATATTGACCGTAGGCAGTTTCCAGCAGTACCAGCAGAAAGTATAAATATACTCAAAAGTCAAGGAGCTTCGTATAGCAAGGTTAAAAGTCAATTGCAGCTATTGCAGACAGAAAAACTTCTTCGAACACATTTCGATCATTATGTTAAAAGGTCTACACAATATAAAAAGCCTTCATTGCGAAGATGTAAGACGTTTGTTTCGGTGAAACTTGAAAGGCAATCGTCATTTACTTTGGGAATGAATTAATAATTCAACATCTAAACAGGATATATTTCAGGAGTATTCGTTTTTGAACTCTAATTGTATATAATTAGATTATTTTAATTTGTTTTTAAGTAAATTCGATAGATGTGGGCCTATTTATAACGAACTTAGGTGCTTTAGGTGATAGTTAGATTTAAATGCGTCCACTACCAACTGATGCGATTCTCACATTGATTGTGCGTTTTTGAAGATTCCGAGCGGGGAAATAAGTGGCAGGGCCTCCTTCCTTGTTACAACTGAGTCACTTGCGCAGACTAGCAATGTCTGAGCCCATAATGCGGTGTGCAAATTCAGACTAGCAATACATACAGCTGCAAGCATGCAGCTTGCTCTCATTTTGGTTCTATTATTTAATGAAAAGGGGTCTATGAAGTTTCTGTGCGATGGTGCTCAAAGTATGTAACAGGCAGAAGGAAGCATCTCCGACCCCATAAAGTATGTATATTCTTGATCAGCATCAACAGTCGAGTCGATATAGCCATGTCCGTCTGTCTCTCCGAATGTATGAATGCGTCGATCTCAGAGACTATAAGAGCTAGAGACTCCAGATTTGGAACTTAAGCTCGCCTAAACCCTAGGCAGCACAAGCTTGTTTATACAAATACACATGGGATCGATAACAACAAAATCTTGAATTTTGAAAACTTTGAGTTGGCATTTGAAACATTAATCAAAATAATTACAATCTGTGAAATTTATTAAAATCGGTTGAGAAACACCGGAGGTATGGAACGTTGAAGTTGATTATGCATTAAGCAGCATGTGCGTACATACACACACCAAAAAGTATTCAAAGCAAGAGAGGAACGCAGAGTTTCTCTTTTCTGTTAATTTTTCACATTTCTTAAGCTTTTCAGCACCTATTTCCCCTCAATTCCTTGCTTCTTTTCGGTTATCTTTTCGGACTACCGCTATGTTTGAATTTGATTTTGCTGTGTCTATTGACTGCACATGCTTTGTCTCATGTACTTTTGGCACTGTCTGTTTATGCTGAAAGCCTAATTCATATTTCGCAGCATGAACACATATCAATGTATCCATTCCCCAAGCTATGAGTGCCTTAGAAAGAATAAGCAAACCAATTGAACATCTTCTTAAGTTTATCATGTGAATTTTTCATCGCTCGCTCTCTTTGCTTAGCAACGGACGTGTTTTTTTTGTGCTCTTCGTTTTTTTGATTTTGTTCGTTTTACGTTTGTTTTAATTTCGCGACTCTGTGCAAATAAATAGTTTTGTGACTTTGAATTTCATCGGTTTTGTAAACCCAAGTTTTGAACATTAATTTAAATAATTTATTTGCATTTATTTTGCAAGTGCCAAAATACAACAACAAGTCAAAGCTCATTGCTTAAGTTGCCTAGTTTGCTTTGCCCTGCTAGTATTTTGATTATGTATTTTCATACTTGCACTCTTTTAGTTCTTCTGTGCTCGCTCTCTGTGCATAAAACCATTTTTGGCTCTCACGCGCTCTTTTGTGTTGGTGCTGGTCCCGGTTTAAATTATTCCGTTGTTGTTGCTTACGGTTGATGCGCTCGCGCCGGTACGTTATTGTTTGTGTTTTGGTTTGTGAGTATTTACAAGCGTATTCTTACTATTAACCCTAGGGTGGTGTTCTTTTTTTTTGAGCAGTTTTTTTTTCAATCATAAATTTAAAAAAAAATTTTATTTGAGTCGTGTCTCTCTTATTTATTGTATTTTTATTTGTTTATTTATTTTTATTTTAAAAAAAAAAATAAATAAATAAAATAAAAAATTTATATAACAATGGTTGTCTGCTGTTACAAAGGCTGCCAAGTTCGCACCAAAGATGGCCAATAAAAATTAGCTGCTGGCCGAGTCATCGACTTGATGGGCACCACTAGTTTAGAGTGGCCATGTTGGTCTTGTTTGGAGCGGAAAAAAGACATGGCAAACTTTATGGAGACTCAGCTTGGCTTTGAGGGAGTTTTCGGAGAAAAATCTCTTGAGTGATGCTCCTAAGCGCAAAAAAGCCAATGTTGGGCCGTCATCGGGACCGGTCATGTCTGAAATTCAGCCAAACAATCCTGAGACCAAAAATAAAAATAAACTAACAAACAATTCTTCTGCCCCAGTCCCCTTAACTAACGAGATAACGGATGTAAAAGTTATAGTCCCTATGGATGTTGTTTCATCTAATCCCGGTCCTTCGGTCTCTTTGGTGGAGTAGAGTTGAAGTAGTTCAACCAAACAAACCTAATATATCCAAAGAGTCAAATATTCCATTAGCTAAAAGTGTATCTTCGGTTGAAAACATAATTAAAAAATTTGTTGCCGTTCCACCTAAAAAACAAGTATTTGTTTCAAGGCTTCCCCCTGATTTGACATCAAAAGATGTCACGGTCTATATTAAGGCCAAATCTAAAGCCAATTTCACGGTGGAGAAATTCTCGAGTCTCGAGTCAAGACTAGCTTTATATGTTGCAAAGAGTTTTGGCCGGAGCACATTGTTGTTAATGAATATACTGCCAGGAAAAAACTCGGCCTCCCCAGTAGCTTTGCCTCAAACTTTTCTCGATTCAGAACGTAAGAGGTATTTGTAGCAAACTGAGTAGTTTATATCTTAATAACTTTGCTTTTCCTTTTCATGTCATTGCCTTAACTAAAACTTGGTTAAGGCAAGACATTCTTTGTTCTGAAGTAGTATCCAACAGATACTGTATCTACCGTACGCTTCGACGTGGCGGAGGTGTTCTTATTGCTGTTGATGATTGATTGATTTTTCTTCGGAGACAGTAATAGAAGGTGGTTCTATAGATACAGAATTTGTTGCTGTTAAGTTGTCTTTTAATGGTGTTGGTATTTTTATAACTTGTTCATATATACCCCCTACCTCTGATAACTCTGTCTACGATGCTCATTTGTCTGCTATAATGTCCGTTTCTTGCATGCTTTCCGATCGCGATATCCTTGTAGTTCTCGGTGATTTCAATATTGCTGAAGTTACTTGGATTTGAATGAATTCTTGATTAATTTACTTGGGATATCATTGAATCAAATAAATGATATCCCAAATTCTCTTAATAAAATGCTTGATCTGGTTTTTGTTTTGGATCCATCCTCCTCATCCATTACCCGATCACAACCCATATCTTATCCAGAGGACTTATACCACCCAACGTTGGAGGTGTCGATCACTTTACCCTACCGGGGGCTATGCCCCAGTAGAAATCGTTTAAGCCGAGTACGTCAATTTCGGAAAACCGATTTTGCAAAACTTACTCGGCTGTTGGCCCTGACTGACTGGTCTACCCTCTACGGGTCTGACAATTTGGACGTGGCAATCAGTATTTTTTATAATACTTTAAATTCTTTATTTGATTTGTGTGTCCCTTATGGAACGCCAAACAGGTCAAACAATCCTGTGTGGTTTACCAGAGAGTTGACAATTCTAAAAAATCGTAAATCGAGACTCTACAAGAGTTTCAGAAAATCAAGCTCTCCGTTAGCTTGTTCTGCATACTTGATTGCTGGTTCCAACTTTTCAGTCCTCAATAACAAATGTTTCAGGAATTACCTGACTAGGTGTAGATTACAGTTTCAGCAGGATCCTAAACGGTTTTTTGATTTCGTTAATGCGAAACGCAAGACATCGACTCTTCCATCTAATATATTCTTTGATGAAATGAAAGCCAATTCAGATCAGGCCATTGCCGATCTATTTGCTGAATTTTTTCAAACGACCTATAGCCCTTGTTCTTAACCAGTCGTCATGCCTTACCTTTATCAGCTTAATGCCTCAAATTGCATTTTTATACCGGAAATCACAGAGAGCTCACTACTTTTATCTTCTGGTTATAAGCCCACTTTCCCAGGACCTGATGGAATACCAAGCTGTGTGCTTAGGTACTGTGCTCAGGATCTTGTAAAACCTTTGCATAAATTGTTTAGTATGTCCGTAGAGCTATGCTCTTTCCCAAAAATTTGGAAAGAGTCTTATATTATTCCTTTGCACAAAAAAGGAAACAAATCGAATGCTCAAAATTATAGGGGTATCTCCAAGTTGTCTGCTATTCCTAAGATTTTTGAGAAACTAATAACCTCTCATCAACATCTTTGTAAATCTATCATTTACTGCCAGCACGTGTTCATAACTTGATGTACCTCTACTAACTTACTAGAATTCACATCATTTGTTATTATGGGCTTTAAAGACAAATTGCAAACTGATGTTATTTACACTGATTTCAGTAAGGCTATTGACTCTGTAAATCACCTCCTTTTAATTTATAAACTTAAACTTTTGGGCTTTCCCATTAATCTTATCCTTTGGATTCAAGATTATTTAACTTCAGAACTCAGAGAGTCTATTTTAATGGCTCAGTATCTAAAGCGGTTCAGGTCACTTCTGGGGTTCCACAAGGAAGTCACCTTTGGACCGTTATTATTTACACTGTTCATAATACACCTTCCGTCTGTTATTGATCATTCTCGGGTACTAATGTATGCTGATGATGTACAATTATGCATGTCAGCTGCAAGTCTTCTGTCTGGTCATAGACTGCAAAGTGTCTTAGACAATTTTCAAACTTGGTGCAGAGTAAATTTAATGCAAAGTTATGTTTTTTTATAGGCGAATGCCTTTTTTAATATCTATCTTCTGGATAACCTACCATTGGATCGGATTGATTTGGTTGAGGATTTGGGTATCTTAATGGACCCAAAGCTTAAGTTTGACAAGCATATTGCTTTAATCTCAAATCGAGCATCAAGTATCTTGGGTTTCATTAAACGCTGGTCGAAGGAATTCGACAGACCCCTACTTAACAAAAACTCTTTATGTGTCTCTTGTGCGACCTATTCTTGAATATGGATCTTGTATATGGTATCCCAAATACAGGACTCATCAGGATAGAATAGAATCGGTACAAAAACAATTTTTGCTCTTTGCCCTTCGGGGTCTTAACTGGGACAATAGTACTAATTTACCTGCTTACCACAGTAGACTTTAACTAATAAATCTTCCCTCTCTTAATCATCGTAGAACTATGCTAGCAATAACCTTTTTTCACAAATTAATAAATGGTGAAATAGATTCCCCCATACTAATTAACCAAATTAACTTTGCTGTACCTATTAGAAGTAGTAGACATTTTTTACCAATAGCCCTGCATGCTTGCTTTTCTAACTATGCTATCCATAACCCATTTCGGATCTTATGTTCAGTATATAACGATCTTTCCCACCTTATTACCAGTACCACTTCTGCATGCTCTCTAAAAAAAATTATCTTACGTCATTTGTCTACATGTTCGCGATCTTCGTAACCGCACGTTACGCGGTGCGCCCCTCGGTCGGATGGGCGGGAGGTGGGTCGCTTTATGCTTGGGTCCGCGCGTTAACAAGCCGGTGCTTGGTATCGTTGGGCCACTTGAATGTACTGTCCGTTAGTACATCTACGTCCAAATAAAAAAATAACGAACAAAATTCTGACAATCTGTGAAATTTTTATTAAAATCGGTTAAGAAACACCGGAGATATGGGACATTGAAGTTGTATATGCAGTATGCAGTATGTGCGTACATACAAACACACATACTTGCAAACACTGACTGTACGTGTAAAGTATAGGGATCAGGGTATCGTCTAGTCGGGATTTCTCGAATAGAGCCTTCTTACGTGTTATATATATAATTTCTACAAACTAATTTTATTATTTATATTAAACTCTATTTCCTAATGGGCGCTTTGTTGTTTGTTTGTCTTTTTCTTATCTATTTGTTCGGATTTTTTAATGTTTTTGTGTTTAAATTTTCTTAATCATTATTTTTTTTTTCTTTAATTCACACTGCATATTTCTTTGTTTTCGACTAGGTCCTACTCACGCAAAATCCATCGATGTCAGCAGGCCTGAAGATGTGTATGTATGTGTTGGTGCATCAAACGCATCGCAGTTACCATCGCTTAGTTCGTTTATGGCAACGCCTGTGTAGAGAAGTGGGGTGTAGGCGCTTCTTAAAGCCTTAGTCCTCTGCTACCGGCTATGAAGATAGGCATGGGCCTCTTTTAGGCCTCAGCTACCGCTATGTAAGTAGGCCTTGGCCTCTTTTAGGCCTCATCCATTCTCCAACGGCTTATATCATGCCTCTAATCGAGGGCTTACAAACCCCTAATGGTGTAGTGCGCCGCGGGAGGCGCTGACGGCGGGCTGGTAGGGAAGGTGGCTTTGGTTTAGGCTGAACGCACCACCAGCCACCACAAGTTTCACTTGTCTTGCAAAAAACAAAGGTTTAACGCACCACCAGCCACCACAAGTTTCAATTGTCTTGCAAAAAACAAATGTTAAAATGGCATAAAAATTTATCCCTCCCGGCAATATTTGCTGCAGCAATCTTTGCTTGAGCAGCCGGTGCATACAGCACAATTTTAATTCAAATTAGTCTAAGCTGAATCTGGATGTTCGCAGATTAATTTTTAATATGCGCGTCTGCTAGCACGAAAGTTTTGCACTTGATATAGCGGAAACGAGTGAAGATGCCGGTGCATGTGTTGACAGCGCAGCCGTGCAGACTTGCATGCCGATTGTTAGGGGCTGCCAGACTTGCGTGCAGCTCAGCTGACGGTTGGGGTTGCCAGACTTTTACCTTTGGCGGTCAAATCGCCGTTAAGGTTTGAATTAAAATTTAAATTATAATAATAATAATTAAATTAATAATTATTAAAGTTGATTTAGGTCGACTCTCATCGAACCCTTGCACCACCTCCCACAGGTTTGATAGCTACCCACTGGGTGAAGACAAAACCTGGAAAGAACTAACAAGGGTAAAGATGGAATCGGTTACCATAAGTCTTTGGCATGAAATCGTCCCAACTCTTTGCCATTTAGGTCTTCGATTAAATAAATCGAGTGTCCAAGCTTTGCTTTATTGGTTTGGCATCTGCTGTGTCGATCTCATGCTCAACCATAAATGTCTCACAAAGACCACTACGTTCCGATGAAGGAAAGTTATCGATAACCGATAATTTCTTCATTGGTGCTTTTGATTTCATTCACAACATATGCAGATTGGATTGAAATGCCAAAGGCTTTCCAAAAATTTATTCCACATATAACATTTTGTTGGATGGAAGGTACAATCAAAAATTCGAAATCAATTTTTCAAGAATTGAACGCTGCAGGTATATGCACTAAACCTGCCACTACCTGCTTCTGACCATCGGCTGTCTGAACCACTCCATTCAATTTATCGACTGTTATCGGCTCTGAGATAAGGTGTTTAGCCAAGTCTGCACCAACAACGCTCTTATTGGCACAGCTGTCCAAAAGTGCTAAATATGGTTTCCCAAAAACTTCTCTCACCAGGTAAATAAGATTTGTCTGGTAATGAAAAATGTACGTCTGGTAAGTTTGTTTTATTATCCAAAGATAATGTCGGATGTTCGTTTTCGGAGCTCGAAACAGTTCCAACATTTTAGTTTCTCGCTTAAGCGAAGTGCACATATTTCAACATTGATGTCAGTGTCGGGCTTGGATCGTAAATTTCGAAAGAATTCTTCATGACGATGATACTCCTTGCGAAGAATTGCAAGATTAGGAATTTTGACATGAAGAAGTTCATGAATTAAATCAGGCTTTAAATTATGCCTTACTTCTATGACTAAGTCTCTCTCTGACATGGGTTCTCGAAGAGAATCAGCTATTGCTAGCATCGCGTCAAGGAACTCATCAAAATTTTCATTTCCGCCTTGCTTGCGACATCGCATGACATTTTTGATATCTCGATCAGTTCGTTGGTCTTGGTATCTTTGTCTTAAACGGTGGCACGACTCATGCCATCCCATATGACCCACAGTTCTATGTACCCGCCAATATAATGCAAGGGCTGGGCCTTTAAAAAGTAAATTTCCAAACTGGTGTAACAACTCGAAATTGTTCTCAAAATATTGAGAGGTAAGACAATTGACGCGATAAATAAAGTCTTCAATGGGGATGTCATTCGAAGCCCCTGAAAATTGTATTTTCCAGTTCAAGATAACATTAGAAATCCTATCCGGATGATCTATCGAATAATTACTGTTGTTATTATTCTCACGAGATGGACCTCGCCTATCTCTCGTGAAGTTTCCTTGCTCAAAGCTCGTAAGCCTTCCACTGATCTGGATGTCATTCTCCCATTCTAGCTTAGGTTCTTCTCGATTCTCTCTAGCCCTAGAAGCCAAATTTAAGTTTTGCATTGCCGAACTGATTTGATCAGCCACAGATGAAGCAATACTACTACGAAAGCCTTCCAAGGAACTCGTAATAATCTGCTGCATACGACTTTCTGATATTTCTACGTTTTCCACTGCACTATTGCTACTATT
>JAWNNS010000137.1:0-10763 GCA_035044605.1 Scaptomyza cyrtandrae | reverse complement strand
ATTCGGCACTCTCTGATTCACAGAGCGCAAATATTAACTGTAAAAAAAGAGGGGTAGCTTGCTTCCTATCTTGAATCATTACATTATCGTATGCTTTGTGTATCGACTGCTCATGCTGTGTCGTATGTATGTAACTCATATAGTTTTTCACTTTATTTGACTTGCCAATGAGAATGTAAAAATGAATGAATGAATGAAATTTAAGTTGCTGAAACACATATGTATATAAAATTAATACTTGTTTTATTCTATTTAAGTAAAACATAGAAACAATAAAAATAGGTTATTTAAATTTAAGTTTTTAATAAAAATTGGAATATAGAATTTTTAAAAATAGCAATGTAATGTGCAAAAATATTATAAATAAAATATTATAAAAATAACCCAGATAAATATATAAAATTATAAAATCAGGAGAATTAATTATACATTTTTATTTTATTATTAAAATAAAAAAATCAACGATCAGTTGGGGGTAAAAAAAATTGTGCGCTCCAAAAAGATTTCCAGTCAGCTTTGTACGATTTTGTCAAAGCAGAAAATCATTGCAGATATCGCAGCAATTAATAAGCACCCAATCCAATTGCGGCGACGTTTTGCTACTGGAACAGAAACTATTTAAAATACATTAAATATGTAAGATACATTAAAATAATGAATCATTGACTAAACTTACCATATATGTTCCTTCTGGGGTCTTCCTTCTGGGGCCGTGTTACCATTTGGTTGCGGCCTAGAAATATTAATATAATTAATAATATGTACTGACATATATTTATTTTTTGTTTTTACCTTGTGTTGCCGACCCTAAATTGCCTTTGGATTCTGATTCAGTACTAAGGAAGGTATTTAACAGATCCTATTTAAAATTTATAAAATATAAAAGATATATTTCAAATATTGCTTAATTAACTAAACTTGTGCGGCGTTTGACTGAATATTGTGGCGAAGGACTCAAAATAGAGATTGCTCACTTTAAAGTATGCATCAGATGGATTTGTTAGGAACATTTTAGGAACGAAGAAATTTTCCAAACTGTCCTGGTTGAACCTTGTCAGATGTATATACTGGATATCTGGCATGCTCAGAAGATCATCGGTAAGGCTTAATTTGTTGTCTACAGTATGTAGAAGCCCTTGTTTCCACTGGCATTTTTGATCGAATGTAAGCTGTTGAATAAACGCTACAAATTCAATCAACTTTACTCTTTCGTTTAACGTGTAGCCAGTTGTGTTCAATTTTAAGCCAGAGCGACAATTCAAAACATCAAAGGCATCATTCAGCGTTAGTATTAAATTAGCAGTTGACAACGCTTTATTCATAGTATGCGCTGTGAACAGCTTATTTGTATGACATATGTACTTTAATTGCGTTGCCCACAGATCTAGAAAATATTTGCACCGCCAACTTCACGCTCATTTTTTCTACATATTTAGGACGAATGTGCCTCTCCGTCGACTTTGGTGCCATTCTAGTCGTCTGGCTTTTCAAGTCGATGTCGAACAGCTCGGAAATGACACTCCAGCTTGCAACGCCATTTGCTGTCTTTATATCCCTCATTAACAAGCAATTTCTTATGCTTTTAAAAATATGTACGTAGTCGTACAATAGGTAAATTTAGTTGCCATTAGCCTCTTCATATACTTGCGTTTGTGTCAGGCTTAGGGAATTGTAAGTTTTCACGTTGCTTATTCCCTGATCGCACACCGCTGCTCTAACTTTCAGGCCCATTCGGCTTAATACATCTATCGTCTCCAAAAAGCATTTGCGCGTGTTTTCTGTCGTTCTTTTCTCATCGGTGCAATAATAAGAAAAAATATATTTCCACCGCTAAACAATTCCTTTGATTTGAAAAAAAAAAAAAAAATTATTATAATTATTGGTTTTCTATTGCCCTGACCAAAATCAATAAAGCCGTCAATTTGGTCCGTGCTGCTATTATATTCTAGCTCCGAACGTCCGTGAACTTCATCAAACAGGATTACGCAGTTCCGTTCGATCGCTGACATAGTTTTCACATGCTTCGAGATGCTTGAACAGACATCTTGGTTTATGCCCGGTGAAATGATTTTAATTGGGCTCCAATTCAGCAAAGTTCTGGGACAGGGTAGATTAAAAGATAGAGCATACCGCATAAACAGGTATCCTTTTGATGATCTATAATTGTGTCAGTGTCAGTGAAAATTTTGACTTATGTAGGCTTTAACAGCTATGTGGCAAAAAACTTGGATCCCTCATTAACATTTTTGGGAACCATTATCGAGTTATTGCACATCTCCACGTATTTTATTATTTTTTATTTTCATTCTCATTTAGTTTTGTAATAAGAGCCGCTTTTTCATCCTCCAGTTTCTTAAACTGTACGCTCAAATTTTGATACATACATAGTATTTAGTTGAAAATGTGCCTTCCGCCAGTAATTTTCGTTGCGGCAGTATATTTCGCAACGAGGGCATGCTATTGGCTCTTCAATGTGGTCCATTTGGAAAAACTCGGGGATATACATCGTCCAACTTGCCCGATACGGAAAGTTTTTCTATATAAAAAGCTACTGGGATTGCGTAGGGCAGAGGATGACGATATGAGTGCGCATATTCATTCATTTTGCTCAATCGTGGATCAGCTTGCAGAAGTCGATAAAATGTTAGCTAACGAGCTAACAGTTATTATATTGTTGTCAATTCTGAACCAATTAGAATGTAAAGTAAGAGAGGAAACCAGAGTTTCTAATTTCTGTTAACTTTTCACATTTTTCAAGCTTTTTAGCACCTGTTTCCCCTCAATTCGTTTTATCTTTTCGGTTATCTTCCCGGACTACCGCTATGTTTGAATTGGATTTTGCTTTGTCTATTGACTGCACATGCTTTGTCTCATGTACTTTTGGCACTGTCTGTTTATGCTGAAAGCCTAATTCATATTTCGCAGCATGAACACATATCAATGTATCCATTCCCTTACTCTTGTAAGCTAAGAGTGCCTTAGAAAGAATTAGCAAACAAATTGAACATTTTCTCAAGTATATCATATGAAATTGGTGAGCTGCTGGTTATTTTGCTTTCAAATAGAGTAAGTTTGCTTGTTATAGACTGAACCCACTAAAAAAAAAGGGAAAAAGGGTATATTGTTTGTGTTAAAAGTTAAAAGTTGTTGCCGACCAATGAGTATGTATATGTATGTTTGTATGCTCATTGAAGTCGAAGTCAAATCGTTTACGGACGGCCTGCTGCATGTGGCCTTGAGCCGTCTTTTTGTGTATGCATGTGGCTGCGTTTAACGGGACTAGGCAGAACGCAAAAATAATAACAACAACAACACGTGACGGTTGTCGTTGCTGAAACGCACACGCTGCTCAATGTTGTTTCGATACCCTTTATTACAATATTTAATTAATGTCAATGACATTTTTAATATATAATAATGTTATATAAGGACAAAATGCGTTTATTTTTTGGTTAGTGTTAATTTTGTATTTAGTCATTTAAAACCCTTTTCAATAAGTCATTAGTGGTCTACCTAATTGCCAATATATACATAAGCACATATGGTGGAAGTCATATTTATGTATCTCACGTTTGGCCATTCAATTTTACGAAATACAAAGCTATGCTGCCTTCCCATTTTAGGCATTAGCAAGCAGATAGAACCAAAAGTCGACCACCAACCAAAACAAAGTTGAATAATGGCCGCTCACTACCGTTATCTAACGCATCGCACACTTCGTGAATGAGTTACAAAGCAGAAGTGATACTTATTTCCCCAGGTGCTATTAATTTTAAAAAATGTTAAGTTAACAGAAGAGTGCGACTCTGGTTTCCTCTCTTACTTTACATTTTCATTGGTCTGAACAAGCAATTTGAAAATTTCGTCATAGTCATGGAAACACGCGACAACTTGCCCTCTCTAGATGCATTAAAAATTGAGTTGCTAGAGGAAGGAGAGCGCAAGGGCTGTGAAGGGCTGCTCAAAATAGGCAGCGAGCAGCAGGCAGACACTGTCACGGCGGCGCCAGAGTTTCTCATTTTTGTTAACTTTGAACATTCTTGAGGCTTTTCAGTACCTATTTCCCCTCAATGCTTGTTTCTTTTTCGTTTATCTTTTCTATGCCGCTATATTTGATATCGCTTTGTGTATGAACTGCACATGCTGTTGCTTTGTTTATTTTTTGCACATGATCTTTCTCATGTACTTTTGTGCACTGCCTGTTTGTGCTGAAAGCCTGACACCTGAAGCATGAACACATATCAATGTAGCCTCTTCCTTACTCTTGTACCTTAAGACTGTCTTAGAAAGAATTAGCAAACATATTAAACATTTTCTCAAGTTTATCATATGAAATTGGTGAGCTGCTGGTTATTTTGCTTTCAAATGAAGTAAATTTGCTTGTTATACCTTGAACCCACTAGAAATGGGAAAAAGGGTATAATGGTTTTGTGCAAAAGTATGTAAGAGGCAGAAGGAAGCCAAGTATAGCATAGGGTTCTGGGTATCGTCTAGTCGGATCTTTTGATTAGGGCCTTCTTACTTGTATTTTAAAATTTTGTTGTTGCCGACCGATGAGTATATATGTATATGTATGTTTGTGTTTGTATGCTCATTGAAGTCGAAGGCAAATCGTGATATTATTTAGCTTTGTTTTGGTTGGTGGTCGACTTTTGGTTCTATCTGCTTGCTAATGCCTAAAATGGGAAGGCAGCATAGCTTTGTATGAATTTCGTACAATTGAATGGCCAAACGTGAGATACCTAAATATGACTTCCACCATATGTGCTTATGTATATATTGGCAATTAGGTAGATCACTAATGACTTATTGAAAAGGGTTTAAAATGAAAATACCAAATTAACACTAACCATAAAATAAACGCATTTTGTATTCATATACTTAGCATTAATATATATGAATAATTGCATTGACATTAATTAAATATTGTAATAAAGGGTATCAAAACAACATTGAGCAGCGTGTGCGTTTCAGCAACGACAACCGTCACGTGTTGTTGTTGTTATTATTTTTGCGTTCTGCCTAGTCCCGTTAGACCCAGACACATGCATACACAAAAAGACGGCACAAGGCCACATACAGCAGGCCGTCCGTAGACGATTTGCCTTCGACTTCAATGATGATACTTTTTGCATATTAACACAAACATACATATACATGCTCTTTGGTCAGCAACAACAAAATTTTAAAATACAAGTAAGAAGGCCCTAGTCAAGAAATCTCGACTAGGCGATACCCAGAACCCTATGCTATACTTGGCTTCCTTCTGCCTGTTACATACTTTTGCACACAAACAATATACATTTTCCCTTTTTTTAGTGGGTTTAGTCTATAACAAGCAAACTTACTCTATTTGAAAGCAAAATAACCAGCAGCTCACCAATTTCATATGATATACTTGAGAAAATGTTCAATTTGTTTGCTAATTCTTTCTAAGGCACTCTTAGCTTACAAGAGTAAGGGAATGGATACATTGATATGTGTTCATGCTGCGAAATATGAATTAGGCTTTCAGCATAAACAGACAGTGCCAAAAGTACATGAGACAAAGCATGTGCAGTCAATAGACAAAGCAAAATCCAATTCAAACATAGCGGTAGTCCGAGAAGATAACCGAAAAGACAAAACGAATTGAGGGGAAACAGGTGCTAAAAAGCTTGAAAAATGTGAAAAGTTAACAGAAATTAGAAACTCTGGTTTCCTCTCTTACTTTACATTCTCATTGGTCTGGATAGCGGAGCGACAGCACATATGTCTGCAGCGCGCGGTATATTTGTGAATTACGTTTCGCAAATAGATGTGTTGGCTGACAATAACGTAATGCGAGCAGTTGGCAAAGGCGACGTAAGGCTCGAGACGGGATTTTGCGTTCTTACACTTGAGAATGTTTTGCATGTACCTGATATTAAGGGAAATTTTATGTCAGTGAGTCGTGCAGTCGAACGGGGCTGTACAGTTACATTTTATAGAGACAAAGCAATTGTGCGTCAGGAAGCTGAAAAAGTATTAGAAGCCCAGAAAAGAAACAAACTATTTATTTTCAAGAATAGAGCAAAAGTTTGTTTGGGTGTAGCGCAGACGAGTGCACATATTTGGCATAATAGGTATGGTCATCTAAATAATGCAAGTATGATGAACTTGGTGAAAAATAAAGTGGTGCAAGGTGTTGATAATGTGAATTTTTCAAATAAGTTTCAGTGCCGAACATGCATGAAGAGTAAGATTCACACACAGCCATTTCCAGTGTCGGGAAATCGCGCAGGGCGCCTGCTGGAACTAATACATACAGATATACAGTATGCCCAACAAAGGTTGCGACAAGGCGAAAAATTTTGATATTTTCACTTTAGAGATATATGGTCACCCTGCTTGTTGTTTTTTATTTTATTTTTTTTATTATTTTTTATAAGTAATTCAATCAATTATCTCTTAAACCTATTTAACAGAACTTAAAAAACATTAACATTAACAAAGACACATTTAAAATATTAACAAAGGCACTAAATTCAACTGCCCAATAAATCTTGCGACACTCCGTTTTTGGTGCATTTGCGTTGTAAAATTCGTATGGAATTCGTATGTACAGCTACTTTTAATTAAATTAAAAATGCGTAGATCCATAAAAGTCAAAATTTTTTTGCTCAGATCGGTTGCCAATGAGATGAAGAATGATTGTGGAATAACCATATTTCGCTAATGTGTCCTAAAAATTTTAAGATGTATTGCGGCTCAATAAGGCAATCTATGGGCTTAAGCAAGCAGGAAGGGAATGTAACCAGAAGTTAGATGCTGTACTACAAGGAATCGGTTTTACCCCATGCAAGAATGAGCCGTCTTTATATAAACAGATCATAAGAGGTAATGTATGTTTGAGCCTGATCTATGTTGATGCTCTGCTTATAGTATGCCAGAAGAAGACAGACTTATTGCGTATCAAGTCACTGATAGCAATGAAGTTCGAATGTGTCGACATGGGTCCAATAAAAATGTTCCTGGGCATGCAGATCGAGCGAGACGGTGAAACTGGTGACATAAAGATGTACATCAGGGATATGCTGCAGCGGCATAAGATGGAGCAATGCAAGCGAGTAGCGACGTTACTGGATGCGGGATTTCAGGTGGCATGCAGCAACGAGAATTGCGTGACTGAAGATGTTACATCTATTAGCCTATCAGTCAACAATTGGCGAGTTAATGATATATCTACCATTCCGTTGTAAAGTTGGCACAACGGAGCAAGGACCCTCACGGAGAGCATGTTTCTGGAGTTAAACATGTGATGAGGTACCTATCAGGTACAATAGACAAAAAGCTACACTAATGTACAGGTGGCCAATGACTCAGAGGTTATGTAGATGCAGACTGGGCCGGCGATTTCAGTAATCGTCGACCATACACAGGATACGTGTTCTTCCTATCAGGGAAGTTATCCAGAGAGGCGAAGTAGAGTTGAAGTATGTTACAACTAATGATATGATTGCAGATGTGCTTACAAAAAATTGTCATTTTGTAAAATTAATGAATTTAAAATGATTGTGACAATGTATACCGACTCACATTGAGGAAGGGTGTTGAAATTATATCCAGTGTGAGTGTATACATTGATGCTCACATAATACGAAAGGTCGTATTTACAGTTATAAGAATATAAATGTATAAGAAAGAGCGTATTTACAGTTATAGGAATATAAATGTATATGAAGGCCAAAAATAGGCTGATATGATTTTGAGCGAGTGTCGCACATTTTTTAGTTCATGAGTTAGTTCGTAATCAACCTCTAAATGAAGCACATCGTATTTATATTTTAAATAAAGAATATTATTATTTTAAATCCGAATTCGCTGGAGGCCTCTTTTTTAATCTTTTTCATCACTGCACATGCTTTGTATCGCGTATTTTTGGCACTGTGTGTTTATGCTGAAAGCCTAATTCATATTTCGCAGCATGAACACATATCAATGTATCCATTCCCTTACTCTTGTAAGTTAAGAGTTTCTTTGAAAGAATTAGCAAACCAATTGAATATTTTTTTAAGTTTATCATGTGGAATTGGTGAGCTGCTGGTTATTTTGCTTTCAAATGAAGTAAATTTGCTTGTTATACCTTGAACCCACTAGAAATGGGAAAAAGGGTATAATGGTTTTGTGCAAAAGTATGTAAGAGGCAGAAGGAAGCCAAGTATAGCATAGGGTTCTGGGTATCGTCTAGTCGGATCTTTTGACAAGGGCCTTCTTACTTGTATTTTAAAATTTTGTTGTTGCCGACCGATGAGTATATATGTATATGTATGTTTGTGTTTGTATGCTCATTGAAGTCGAAGGCAAATCGTCTACGGACGGCCTTGAGCCGTCTTTTTGTGTATGCATGCCTCTGCGTCTAATGGGACTAGGCAGAACGCAAAAAAAGTAACAACAACAACACGTGACGGTTTTCGTTGCTGAAACGCACACGCTGCTCAATGTTGTTTTGATACCCTTTATTACAATATTTAATTAATGTCAATGACATTTTTAATATATAATAATGTTATATAAGGACAATTAAAGTTAAGTATATAAATACAAAATGCGTTTATTTTGTGGTTAGTGTTAATTTGGTATTTTCATTTTATACCCTTTTCAATAAGTCATTAGTGATCTACCTAATTGCCAATATATACACAAGCAAATATGGTGGAAGTCAAATTTAAGTATCTCACGTTTGGCCATTCAATTTTACGAAGTTCTTACAAAGCTATGCTACCTTCCCATTTTAGGCATTAGCAAGCAGATAGAACCAAAAGTCGATCAGCAATCACAGCAAAGTTAAATAATGGCCGATCACTATCATTATCTAACGCATCGCACACTTCGTGAACGAGTTGACAAGGCAGAAGTGATATTTATTTCCCCAGGAGCTAATAATTTACAATATGTTAATTTAACAAAAGAAAGCTCGCATTTGAATCCAAAACACGCGAGACTGTGTCTGCGAGCATTAATGCCAGCGAAGGGCAGAAAAGAGAAAATGTTTATTTGCAAAGACAGTAAATTTATTTTATTACAATTATCTTTTACAGCAACAATTTGCTCTTAAAAAGTTAAAGGCGATCGAGTAGGTTGATCGCGATCATTACACACGCGAGCGATGGTCCTACAGAAAACGATGGCGCTACCCGAAACGAACAATAGATGGCGCTGAGCGGCGTGAAGTTGGTCACAAAAGCACCAAAGCGCTGCACGGTTGGCGCCAAATTTAAAAAAATAAAAACAACAACGCGCCAAGTTAGATATGTAAGGAGAGGTGTGTGAGGAGTTAAATAAGCGCCTCACACATGTAACAGCAGCAACAACCCTTCAGCTGTCCTGTAGACGCGGCGAATTCGCATGCTGCCTAACTCTGGCGCAGAATGTCAGCGCAAAGGTACATGTCAAGGTGCGTTTGCCATGGTCGGTATTTCTGGACTTAAGACTTCTTGCTTGTTTATATTAACAAGAAAATAAAAAAAAATGGTGGACAACTAGTTGTATTAGAATCAAAATTGGAACTAGTTGCAAACCTTCTTTTTTTTAACTCCAAAAAAGCAACTTATTCAACAAGCTGCAATACTGACTTAACATTTTGTAAATTAATAGCTCCTGGGGAAAAAAGTATCACTTCTGCCTTGTCAACTCATTCGCGAAGTGTGCGATGCATTAGATAATGATAGTGATCGGCCATTATTTAACTTTGTTTTGGTTGGTGGTCGACTTTTGGTTCTATCTGCTTGCTAATGCCTAAAATGGGAAGGCAGCATCACTGACTATGAACTTCGTACAATTGAATGGCCAAACGTGATTTTTTTTTTTTTGACTTTCACCATATGTGCTTCTGTATATATTGGCAATTAAGTAGATCACTAATGACATATTGAAAAGGGGTCTAAAATGACTTAATACCAAATTAACACTAACCATAAAATAAACACCATTTTGGTCTCATTATACCTAACATTAATTGTATTATATAACATTAATATATATTAAAAAATGTCATTGACATTAATTAAATATTGTAATAAAGGGTATCAAAACAACATTCAGCAGCGTGTGCTGGTTTCAGCAAGACGGCAAAGCTCTAACGTGTTGTTGTTATTATTATTTTTCGTACTGCCTGCAGCCCGTTAAACACAGAGCAGTACATACACAAAAGAACAGCTCAAGGCCACATGCAGCAGGCCCTGCGTAACTATTTTGCCTTCGACTTCAAATGAGCATATACAAACACAAACATACATATACGTACTCATTGGTCAGCAACAACAAAGATTTTTGAAAACACAAGTGAGAACGCCCTAGTCAGAGAAATCCCGACTAGACGACACCCAGAACCCTATGCTATAATTGGCTTCCTTCTGCCTGTTACATACTTTTGCACAAACCCATTATACCCTTTTTCCCATTTTTGGTGGGCTCAGGCTCAAACAGCAAATTTACTTCATTTGAAAGCAAAATAACCAAGCCCATCAATTTCACAGGATAAACTTAAAAAAATATTCAATTGGTTTGCTAATTCTTTCTAAGGCACTCTTAGCTTACAAGAGTAAGGGAATGGATACATTGATATGTGTTCATGTCTCGAAATATGAATTAGGCTTTCAGCATAAACAAACAGTGCCAAAAGTACATGAGACAAAGCATGTGTAGTCGATATACAAAGCAAAATCAAATTTAAACATAGCGGTAGTCCGAGAAGATAACCGAAAAGAAACAAGGAATTGAGGGGAAATAGGTGCTAAAAAGCT
>JAWNNS010000135.1:0-31913 GCA_035044605.1 Scaptomyza cyrtandrae | reverse complement strand
GTACAAGTTTGTTTTCGATTTTCGATAACTCATCCCGTTTCCGATATACACATGTGATCGATAACAATAAAATCTTGAATTTGAAAAAACTTTAGATGGCATTTTAATTATTAATCAAAATAATAACAATCTGTGAAATTTTTATTAAAATCGGTTAAGAAACACCGGAGATATGGAACCTTGAAGTTTAGTATGCACTACACAGTATGGTCGTACACACACGCACAAATACTTGCAAGCACTGACTGTACGCGTAAAATATAGGGATCAGGGTATCGTCTAGTCGGGATTTCTCGACTAGAGCCTTCTTACTTGTTTTACTAGAACTATCGGTAAGGCGTATTTTGAACTGCTGGGCTGTATGATTCCGTTTTTTTTTTCCTTTTCTGTGTAAGGGGCACAGCTAAGGGTTTCAACCTTTCTAAATTCAGCTTTATCTAGCACTTGATAATTGGTTTTACTGCTCTTATGTAAAAATTGTCTATTAATTGCTTAAATGTGCATTGTGTTACATACGTCGTCTCCGGTATCGTACGATATTTTTATATATGGACGATATAATAATTCATTCATTCATAAGAAGGATTTCAAAAACTACAGAAAGTCCTAAAAGTTACAAAGGCGGCAGGACCAAAAATTAAATTGGAAAATTTGCCAAATTTCTCGGCTACATAATAGAGAATTCGACAACACGACCTTCAATAGAAAAGGTGTCAGCGGTAGAAAATCGTCCACTTCCTCGAGATAAGAAAGCAGTTCAACGTTATTCGGGCTTAGCATCTTATTTTCGCAGGTTAGTTAAAGATTTTGCGTTTACTGCTAGACGTTACTTTTGAAATGGGAGAAGAAGAGTTGGCTTCATTCAAGCAATTAAGGCCGAAACTGAAGTGCATTGCGATGCAGGTACGTACGGGTACGGTGCAGTTCTTTTGCAAAAGAACTCTGAAGACCAATATTTACATCCTGTGAAGTACATGAGCAAGAAGACGACAAATACTGAAGAAAAGTACCCATCATATGAACTAGAAGTTCTCGCAATAGTTGAGGCTTTCAAGAAGTGGCGTATTTACTTGCTGGGTATGAAGATCAAAATCGTAACAGATTTTAATGTGTTTACAATGACCATGAAAAAACAAGATGTTCTCGTCAAAGTTATTCGTTGGGCAATTTTTTACCAAGATTTTGATTTAAAAATACGCTTTGCCTTTATTTTGCCAGATAAAGTAAATTCCTGTAGTTTGCAATTTTTTTACCTGTCTAGCCTAGTTTCGAGCGTCACTTTTTTTGCTAAGTTGAACGCTGTCGACTCCGATCTGACCAGCTTTCTCGCACTCATGGCCTGGTGCTGCATAGCGCAGCCACAGACATCAGTTTTCACAACAGTACTGATAACTCCGCTGCCGTCGCTGGTGTTGCTGCCGTTGTCGCCGTTGTCGGCACCGTTACACATGCCGACGCCTATGCCGTTGTCGCCGTCGCTGCCGCCGTTGTCGTCACCCATACCAATGCCGCCGCCTATGTTGTTTTTGTTGCCAACGTCGGCGTCGTTTTCTGCGCCGTTGCCTTCGCCAAGTTTGGTGCCGTTTTTTATTGCCGTCTGCGCCGTTGTTTCCGCGAAACGCCTTTGTGCCCGTGGTTGGCAACTTCATTGCCGCCAGCCAATTTTTTAACTGCACTACCGAAAACTTGTTATAATTTATATTATTATACCCTGATCCCATTAAAAATGGGAAAAAAAGGGTATCGTGAAGTTGTGCAAAAGTATGTAACAGGCAGAAGGAAGCATCTCCGACCCCATAAAGTATATATACTCTTTATCAGTATCAACAGTCGAGTCGATATAGCCATGTCCGTCTGTCCGTCTGTATGTATGAACGCGTCGATCTCAGAGACTATAAGAGCTAGAGACTCCAGATTTGGAACTTAAGCTCGCCTAATCCCTAGGCAGTACAAGTTTGTTTTCGATTTTCGATAACTCATCCCGTTTCCGATATTCACATGGGATCGACCCTGTATTCTTATTTGGTTTTTTGGTTTCGCAATTCTAATTATAATTAATTTTTTTAAGTCTCGACCGCGTCAGTCTTAACTTATTGAGTATAACATTATAAGTATTTTGTTAGATATCTATTAAATTTAAATTTAAATTATATAAAAAAACTTAATAAAAAACTTAATTGAACTAACTATTCTTTAAGCTTCAGAAAACAATTTAACTCCTTTTCGGGAATTTCTTTGTTGTTAAAAATACCAAGTACTTAACGTTTGATTGTAAAAACTCACATTTGTCCATTTGTAGCTCCAAATGGTTTTGAATTAGCCTTTTTACAAACTTCTTTGAGGGTTTTTAAACTTTCATTTATAATTTTGCTGGCTACCATGATATCGTCCATGTAAACTGTAACTTTGTTCTTTTTGATCAAGTCGACAAAACTTGTGTTGACAAATCGTTGAAATACTGCCGAAGCAGTTTTCAACCCCTTCGGCATTCTGAGAAATTCATATTGTCCCAAAGGAATAACAATCGATGTGTAAATTGATTTTTTTCTACAAAAATGTGGCAGTTTCCGATTTCAAGATCTAACTTGGTAATGGGTAGTTGTCTTTTATCAACACTTTGTTAAGTTTTCTGAAATCAATGAAGTCTTAGATCTCCTGCTTTTTTTTTTACTAGAACTATCGGTAAGGCGTATTTTGAACTGCTAGGCTGTATGATTCCGTTTTTTTTTTCCTTTTCTGTGTTAGGGGCACCAGCTAAGGGTTTCAACCTTTCTAAATTCAGCTTTATCTAGCACTTGATAATTGGTTTTACTGCTCTTATGTAAAAATTGTCTATTAATTGCTTAAATGTGCATTGTGTTACATACGTCGTCTCCGGTATCGTACGATATTTTTATATATGGACGATATAATAATTCATTCATTCATAAGAAGGATTTCAAAAACTACAGAAAGTCCTAAAAGTTACAAAGGCGGCAGGACCAAAAATTAAATTGGAAAATTTGCCAAATTTCTCGGCTACATAATAGAGAATTCGACAACACGACCTTCAATAGAAAAGGTGTCAGCGGTAGAAAATCGTCCACTTCCTCGAGATAAGAAAGCAGTTCAACGTTATTCGGGCTTAGCATCTTATTTTCGCAGGTTAGTTAAAGATTTTGCGTTTACTGCTAGACGTTACTTTTAAAATGGGAGAAGAAGAGTTGGCTTCATTCAAGCAATTAAGGCCGAAACTGAAGTGCATTGCGATGCAGGTACGTACGGGTACGGTGCAGTTCTTTTGCAAAAGAACTCTGAAGACCAATATTTACATCCTGTGAAGTACATGAGCAAGAAGACGACAAATACTGAAGAAAAGTACCCATCATATGAACTAGAAGTTCTCGCAATAGTTGAGGCTTTCAAGAAGTGGCGTATTTACTTGCTGGGTATGAAGATCAAAATCGTAACAGATTTTAATGTGTTTACAATGACCATGAAAAAACAAGATGTTCTCGTCAAAGTTATTCGTTGGGCAATTTTTTACCAAGATTTTGATTTAAAAATACGCTTTGCCTTTATTTTGCCAGATAAAGTAAATTCCTGTAGTTTGCAATTTTTTTACCTGTCTAGCCTAGTTTCGAGCGTCACTTTTTTTGCTAAGTTGAACGCTGTCGACTCCGATCTGACCAGCTTTCTCGCACTCATGGCCTGGTGCTGCATAGCGCAGCCACAGACATCAGTTTTCACAACAGTACTGATAACTCCGCTGCCGTCGCTGGTGTTGCTGCCGTTGTCGCCGTTGTCGGCACCGTTACACATGCCGACGCCTATGCCGTTGTCGCCGTCGCTGCCGCCGTTGTCGTCACCCATACCAATGCCGCCGCCTATGTTGTTTTTGTTGCCAACGTCGGCGTCGTTTTCTGCGCCGTTGCCTTCGCCAAGTTTGGTGCCGTTTTTTATTGCCGTCTGCGCCGTTGTTTCCGCGAAACGCCTTTGTGCCCGTGGTTGGCAACTTCATTGCCGCCAGCCAATTTTTTAACTGCACTACCGAAAACTTGTTATAATTTATATTATTATACCCTGATCCCATTAAAAATGGGAAAAAAAGGGTATCGTGAAGTTGTGCAAAAGTATGTAACAGGCAGAAGGAAGCATCTCCGACCCCATAAAGTATATATACTCTTTATCAGTATCAACAGTCGAGTCGATATAGCCATGTCCGTCTGTCCGTCTGTATGTATGAACGCGTCGATCTCAGAGACTATAAGAGCTAGAGACTCCAGATTTGGAACTTAAGCTCGCCTAATCCCTAGGCAGTACAAGTTTGTTTTCGATTTTCGATAACTCATCCCGTTTCCGATATTCACATGGGATCGACCCTGTATTCTTATTTGGTTTTTTGGTTTCGCAATTCTAATTATAATTAATTTTTTTAAGTAATTGATAATTCATTTTTGCTCATGCTCGCTTCAATAAATGAAAAACAAATACATACAAAAACGGACCCGGAATTGCTGGAATTCAACACTAAATAACCATGTTCATAAAAAAAATTTGCTTTTAAATTACTTACCTTAAGCACTTCCCTTAAATATTTATCTTAAATACTTAGTCTAAATACTTAGCTTAAATACTTAACTTAAATACTTAACTTAAATAATTACTTTAAATAATTACCTTAAATAATTAACTAATCAACATTTTAGAAACGTAAACTTTACCAATACAAATTAAAAAAAAAAAATGAAAGTAAAAAGACTAGTCGACAAATCCCAGTACCCTGAACCCTATACAATGCTTGCAAATATATGTGTATATACGCGCCTACTGAATGAAACATACTGCGAAATTAAAGATGCATTTTTTTCCCTTTCGAATCAAATGCTTATGGTCTTAGAACTGATTTACTAAATCGAACAACAGTTTCGATACCGAATGCGCACCTAAATCCTTGATAGCTGCACCAAGAGATGAGTATTTGAAAAAAAAAACAGCACAACCTCCAGAAACTATACAACCTAATTTGGTATGTTGAAGTATGAGAGGTGAAAAAGTTGAACAGCAATGCTGAATCCAGCAGAGCTCTACAGTGTACTAGGGTGTGTGGTAGGTAGAGTGAAATGTAATTGAATGCCACACAAATGTTTATGCATTACACAAATGTTTCTTCATTAAAGCACGTACTTGATACGTCTTCTCACTTACACGATCAGGTTCTGGCGTGCCTCGACCGCGTCAGTCTTAACGTGTCATGGCGTTTTCTCTTAACAGAACTTATTGAGTATAACATTATAAGTATTTTGTTAGATATCTATTAAATTTAAATTTAAATTATATAAAAAAAACTTAATAAAAAACTTAATTGAACTAACTATTCTTTAAGCTTCAGAAAACAATTTAACTCCTTTTCGGGAATTTCTTTGTTGTTAAAAATACCAAGTACTTAACGTTTGATTGTAAAAACTCACATTTGTCCATTTGTAGCTCCAAATGGTTTTGAATTAGCCTTTTTACAAACTTCTTTGAGGGTTTTTAAACTTTCATTTATAATTTTGCTGGCTACCATGATATCGTCCATGTAAACTGTAACTTTGTTCTTTTTGATCAAGTCGACAAAACTTGTGTTGACAAATCGTTGAAATACTGCCGAAGCAGTTTTCAACCCCTTCGGCATTCTGAGAAATTCATATTGTCCCAAAGGAATAACAATCGATGTGTAAATTGATTTTTTTCTACAAAAATGTGGCAGTTTCCGATTTCAAGATCTAACTTGGTAATGGGTAGTTGTCTTTTATCAACACTTTGTTAAGTTTTCTGAAATCAATGAAGTCTTAGATCTCCTGCTTTTTTTTTTACTAGAACTATCGGTAAGGCGTATTTTGAACTGCTAGGCTGTATGATTCCGTTTTTTTTTTCCTTTTCTGTGTAAGGGGCACAGCTAAGGGTTTCAACCTTTCTAAATTCAGTTTTATCTAGCACTTGATAATTGGTTTTACTGCTCTTATGTAAAAATTGTCTATTAATTGCTTAAATGTGCATTGTGTTACATACGTCGTCTCCGGTATCGTACGATATTTTTATATATGGACGATATAATAATTCATTCATTCATAAGAAGGATTTCAAAAACTACAGAAAGTCCTAAAAGTTACAAAGGCGGCAGGACCAAAAATTAAATTGGAAAATTTGCCAAATTTCTCGGCTACATAATAGAGAATTCGCCAACACGACCTTCAATAGAAAAGGTGTCAGCGGTAGAAAATCGTCCACTTCCTCGAGATAAGAAAGCAGTTCAACGTTATTCGGGCTTAGCATCTTATTTTCGCAGGTTAGTTAAAGATTTTGCGTTTACTGCTAGACGTTACTTTTGAAATGGGAGAAGAAGAGTTGGCTTCATTCAAGCAATTAAGGCCGAAACTGAAGTGCATTGCGATGCAGGTACGTACGGGTACGGTGCAGTTCTTTTGCAAAAGAACTCTGAAGACCAATATTTACATCCTGTGAAGTACATGAGCAAGAAGACGACAAATACTGAAGAAAAGTACCCATCATATGAACTAGAAGTTCTCGCAATAGTTGAGGCTTTCAAGAAGTGGCGTATTTACTTGCTGGGTATGAAGATCAAAATCGTAACAGATTTTAATGTGTTTACAATGACCATGAAAAAACAAGATGTTCTCGTCAAAGTTATTCGTTGGGCAATTTTTTACCAAGATTTTGATTTAAAAATACGCTTTGCCTTTATTTTGCCAGATAAAGTAAATTCCTGTAGTTTGCAATTTTTTTACCTGTCTAGCCTAGTTTCGAGCGTCACTTTTTTTGCTAAGTTGAACGCTGTCGACTCCGATCTGACCAGCTTTCTCGCACTCATGGCCTGGTGCTGCATAGCGCAGCCACAGACATCAGTTTTCACAACAGTACTGATAACTCCGCTGCCGTCGCTGGTGTTGCTGCCGTTGTCGCCGTTGTCGGCACCGTTACACATGCCGACGCCTATGCCGTTGTCGCCGTCGCTGCCGCCGTTGTCGTCACCCATACCAATGCCGCCGCCTATGTTGTTTTTGTTGCCAACGTCGGCGTCGTTTTCTGCGCCGTTGCCTTCGCCAAGTTTGGTGCCGTTTTTTATTGCCGTCTGCGCCGTTGTTTCCGCGAAACGCCTTTGTGCCCGTGGTTGGCAACTTCATTGCCGCCAGCCAATTTTTTAACTGCACTACCGAAAACTTGTTATAATTTATATTATTATACCCTGATCCCATTAAAAATGGGAAAAAAAGGGTATCGTGAAGTTGTGCAAAAGTATGTAACAGGCAGAAGGAAGCATCTCCGACCCCATAAAGTATATATACTCTTTATCAGTATCAACAGTCGAGTCGATATAGCCATGTCCGTCTGTCCGTCTGTATGTATGAACGCGTCGATCTCAGAGACTATAAGAGCTAGAGACTCCAGATTTGGAACTTAAGCTCGCCTAATCCCTAGGCAGTACAAGTTTGTTTTCGATTTTCGATAACTCATCCCGTTTCCGATATTCACATGGGATCGACCCTGTATTCTTATTTGGTTTTTTGGTTTCGCAATTCTAATTATAATTAATTTTTTTAAGTCTCGACCGCGTCAGTCTTAACTTATTGAGTATAACATTATAAGTATTTTGTTAGATATCTATTAAATTTAAATTTAAATTATTTAAAAAAAACTTAATAAAAAACTTAATTGAACTAACTATTCTTTAAGCTTCAGAAAACAATTTAACTCCTTTTCGGGAATTTCTTTGTTGTTAAAAATACCAAGTACTTAACGTTTGATTGTAAAAACTCACATTTGTCCATTTGTAGCTCCAAATGGTTTTGAATTAGCCTTTTTACAAACTTCTTTGAGGGTTTTTAAACTTTCATTTATAATTTTGCTGGCTACCATGATATCGTCCATGTAAACTGTAACTTTGTTCTTTTTGATCAAGTCGACAAAACTTGTGTTGACAAATCGTTGAAATACTGCCGAAGCAGTTTTCAACCCCTTCGGCATTCTGAGAAATTCATATTGTCCCAAAGGAATAACAATCGATGTGTAAATTGATTTTTTTCTACAAAAATGTGGCAGTTTCCGATTTCAAGATCTAACTTGGTAATGGGTAGTTGTCTTTTATCAACACTTTGTTAAGTTTTCTGAAATCAATGAAGTCTTAGATCTCCTGCTTTTTTTTTTACTAGAACTATCGGTAAGGCGTATTTTGAACTGCTAGGCTGTATGATTCCGTTTTTTTTTTCCTTTTCTGTGTAAGGGGCACCAGCTAAGGGTTTCAACCTTTCTAAATTCAGCTTTATCTAGCACTTGATAATTGGTTTTACTGCTCTTATGTAAAAATTGTCTATTAATTGCTTAAATGTGCATTGTGTTACATACGTCGTCTCCGGTATCGTACGATATTTTTATATATGGACGATATAATAATTCATTCATTCATAAGAAGGATTTCAAAAACTACAGAAAGTCCTAAAAGTTACAAAGGCGGCAGGACCAAAAATTAAATTGGAAAATTTGCCAAATTTCTCGGCTACATAATAGAGAATTCGACAACACGACCTTCAATAGAAAAGGTGTCAGCGGTAGAAAATCGTCCACTTCCTCGAGATAAGAAAGCAGTTCAACGTTATTCGGGCTTAGCATCTTATTTTCGCAGGTTAGTTAAAGATTTTGCGTTTACTGCTAGACGTTACTTTTAAAATGGGAGAAGAAGAGTTGGCTTCATTCAAGCAATTAAGGCCGAAACTGAAGTGCATTGCGATGCAGGTACGTACGGGTACGGTGCAGTTCTTTTGCAAAAGAACTCTGAAGACCAATATTTACATCCTGTGAAGTACATGAGCAAGAAGACGACAAATACTGAAGAAAAGTACCCATCATATGAACTAGAAGTTCTCGCAATAGTTGAGGCTTTCAAGAAGTGGCGTATTTACTTGCTGGGTATGAAGATCAAAATCGTAACAGATTTTAATGTGTTTACAATGACCATGAAAAAACAAGATGTTCTCGTCAAAGTTATTCGTTGGGCAATTTTTTACCAAGATTTTGATTTAAAAATACGCTTTGCCTTTATTTTGCCAGATAAAGTAAATTCCTGTAGTTTGCAATTTTTTTACCTGTCTAGCCTAGTTTCGAGCGTCACTTTTTTTGCTAAGTTGAACGCTGTCGACTCCGATCTGACCAGCTTTCTCGCACTCATGGCCTGGTGCTGCATAGCGCAGCCACAGACATCAGTTTTCACAACAGTACTGATAACTCCGCTGCCGTGGCTGGTGTTGCTGCCGTTGTCGCCGTTGTCGGCACCGTTACACATGCCGACGCCTATGCCGTTGTCGCCGTCGCTGCCGCCGTTGTCGTCACCCATACCAATGCCGCCGCCTATGTTGTTTTTGTTGCCAACGTCGGCGTCGTTTTCTGCGCCGTTGCCTTCGCCAAGTTTGGTGCCGTTTTTTATTGCCGTCTGCGCCGTTGTTTCCGCGAAACGCCTTTGTGCCCGTGGTTGGCAACTTCATTGCCGCCAGCCAATTTTTTAACTGCACTACCGAAAACTTGTTATAATTTATATTATTATACCCTGATCCCATTAAAAATGGGAAAAAAAGGGTATCGTGAAGTTGTGCAAAAGTATGTAACAGGCAGAAGGAAGCATCTCCGACCCCATAAAGTATATATACTCTTTATCAGTATCAACAGTCGAGTCGATATAGCCATGTCCGTCTGTCCGTCTGTATGTATGAACGCGTCGATCTCAGAGACTATAAGAGCTAGAGACTCCAGATTTGGAACTTAAGCTCGCCTAATCCCTAGGCAGTACAAGTTTGTTTTCGATTTTCGATAACTCATCCCGTTTCCGATATTCACATGGGATCGACCCTGTATTCTTATTTGGTTTTTTGGTTTCGCAATTCTAATTATAATTAATTTTTTTAAGTAATTGATAATTCATTTTTGCTCATGCTCGCTTCAATAAATGAAAAACAAATACATACAAAAACGGACCCGGAATTGCTGGAATTCAACACTAAATAACCATGTTCATAAAAAAAATTTGCTTTTAAATTACTTACCTTAAGCACTTCCCTTAAATATTTATCTTAAATACTTAGTCTAAATACTTAGCTTAAATACTTAACTTAAATACTTAACTTAAATAATTACTTTAAATAATTACCTTAAATAATTAACTAATCAACATTTTAGAAACGTAAACTTTACCAATACAAATTAAAAAAAAAAAATGAAAGTAAAAAGACTAGTCGACAAATCCCAGTACCCTGAACCCTATACAATGCTTGCAAATATATGTGTATATACGCGCCTACTGAATGAAACATACTGCGAAATTAAAGATGCATTTTTTTCCCTTTCGAATCAAATGCTTATGGTCTTAGAACTGATTTACTAAATCGAACAACAGTTTCGATACCGAATGCGCACCTAAATCCTTGATAGCTGCACCAAGAGATGAGTATTTGAAAAAAAAAACAGCACAACCTCCAGAAACTATACAACCTAATTTGGTATGTTGAAGTATGAGAGGTGAAAAAGTTGAACAGCAATGCTGAATCCAGCAGAGCTCTACAGTGTACTAGGGTGTGTGGTAGGTAGAGTGAAATGTAATTGAATGCCACACAAATGTTTCTTCATTAAAGCACGTACTTGATACGTCTTCTCACTTACACGATCAGGTTCTGGCGTGCCTCGACCGCGTCAGTCTTAACGTGTCATGGCGTTTTCTCTTAACAGAACTTATTGAGTATAACATTATAAGTATTTTGTTAGATATCTATTAAATTTAAATTTAAATTATATAAAAAAAACTTAATAAAAAACTTAATTGAACTAACTATTCTTTAAGCTTCAGAAAACAATTTAACTCCTTTTCGGGAATTTCTTTGTTGTTAAAAATACCAAGTACTTAACGTTTGATTGTAAAAACTCACATTTGTCCATTTGTAGCTCCAAATGGTTTTGAATTAGCCTTTTTACAAACTTCTTTGAGGGTTTTTAAACTTTCATTTATAATTTTGCTGGCTACCATGATATCGTCCATGTAAACTGTAACTTTGTTCTTTTTGATCAAGTCGACAAAACTTGTGTTGACAAATCGTTGAAATACTGCCGAAGCAGTTTTCAACCCCTTCGGCATTCTGAGAAATTCATATTGTCCCAAAGGAATAACAATCGATGTGTAAATTGATTTTTTCTACAAAAATGTGGCAGTTTCCGATTTCAAGATCTAACTTGGTAATGGGTAGTTGTCTTTTATCAACACTTTGTTAAGTTTTCTGAAATCAATGAAGTCTTAGATCTCCTGCTTTTTTTTTTTACTAGAACTATCGGTAAGGCGTATTTTGAACTGCTAGGCTGTATGATTCCGTTTTTTTTTTTCCTTTTCTGTGTAAGGGGCACAGCTAAGGGTTTCAACCTTTCTAAATTCAGCTTTATCTAGCACTTGATAATTGGTTTTACTGCTCTTATGTAAAAATTGTCTATTAATTGCTTAAATGTGCATTGTGTTACATACGTCGTCTCCGGTATCGTACGATATTTTTATATATGGACGATATAATAATTCATTCATTCATAAGAAGGATTTCAAAAACTACAGAAAGTCCTAAAAGTTGCAAAGGCGGCAAGACTAAAAATTAAATTGGAAAATTTGCCAAATTTCTCGGCTACATAATAGAGAATTCGACAACACGACCTTCAATAGAAAAGGTGTCAGCGGTAGAAAATCTTCCACTTCCTCGAGATAAGAAAGCAGTTCAACGTTATTCGGGCTTAGCATCTTATTTTCGCAGGTTAGTTAAAGATTTTGCGTTTACTGCTAGACGTTACTTTTGAAATGGGAGAAGAAGAGTTGGCTTCATTCAAGCAATTAAGGCCGAAACTGAAGTGCATTGCGATGCAGGTACGTACGGGTACGGTGCAGTTCTTTTGCAAAAGAACTCTGAAGACCAATATTTACATCCTGTGAAGTACATGAGCAAGAAGACGACAAATACTGAAGAAAAGTACCCATCATATGAACTAGAAGTTCTCGCAATAGTTGAGGCTTTCAAGAAGTGGCGTATTTACTTGCTGGGTATGAAGATCAAAATCGTAACAGATTTTAATGTGTTTACAATGACCATGAAAAAACAAGATGTTCTCGTCAAAGTTATTCGTTGGGCAATTTTTTACCAAGATTTTGATTTAAAAATACGCTTTGCCTTTATTTTGCCAGATAAAGTAAATTCCTGTAGTTTGCAATTTTTTTACCTGTCTAGCCTAGTTTCGAGCGTCACTTTTTTTGCTAAGTTGAACGCTGTCGACTCCGATCTGACCAGCTTTCTCGCACTCATGGCCTGGTGCTGCATAGCGCAGCCACAGACATCAGTTTTCACAACAGTACTGATAACTCCGCTGCCGTCGCTGGTGTTGCTGCCGTTGTCGCCGTTGTCGGCACCGTTACACATGCCGACGCCTATGCCGTTGTCGCCGTCGCTGCCGCCGTTGTCGTCACCCATACCAATGCCGCCGCCTATGTTGTTTTTGTTGCCAACGTCGGCGTCGTTTTCTGCGCCGTTGCCTTCGCCAAGTTTGGTGCCGTTTTTTATTGCCGTCTGCGCCGTTGTTTCCGCGAAACGCCTTTGTGCCCGTGGTTGGCAACTTCATTGCCGCCAGCCAATTTTTTAACTGCACTACCGAAAACTTGTTATAATTTATATTATTATACCCTGATCCCATTAAAAATGGGAAAAAAAGGGTATCGTGAAGTTGTGCAAAAGTATGTAACAGGCAGAAGGAAGCATCTCCGACCCCATAAAGTATATATACTCTTTATCAGTATCAACAGTCGAGTCGATATAGCCATGTCCGTCTGTCCGTCTGTATGTATGAACGCGTCGATCTCAGAGACTATAAGAGCTAGAGACTCCAGATTTGGAACTTAAGCTCGCCTAATCCCTAGGCAGTACAAGTTTGTTTTCGATTTTCGATAACTCATCCCGTTTCCGATATTCACATGGGATCGACCCTGTATTCTTATTTGGTTTTTTGGTTTCGCAATTCTAATTATAATTAATTTTTTTAAGTAATTGATAATTCATTTTTGCTCATGCTCGCTTCAATAAATGAAAAACAAATACATACAAAAACGGACCCGGAATTGCTGGAATTCAACACTAAATAACCATGTTCATAAAAAAAATTTGCTTTTAAATTACTTACCTTAAGCACTTCCCTTAAATATTTATCTTAAATACTTAGTCTAAATACTTAGCTTAAATACTTAACTTAAATACTTAACTTAAATAATTACTTTAAATAATTACCTTAAATAATTAACTAATCAACATTTTAGAAACGTAAACTTTACCAATACAAATTAAAAAAAAAAAATGAAAGTAAAAAGACTAGTCGACAAATCCCAGTACCCTGAACCCTATACAATGCTTGCAAATATATGTGTATATACGCGCCTACTGAATGAAACATACTGCGAAATTAAAGATGCATTTTTTTCCCTTTCGAATCAAATGCTTATGGTCTTAGAACTGATTTACTAAATCGAACAACAGTTTCGATACCGAATGCGCACCTAAATCCTTGATAGCTGCACCAAGAGATGAGTATTTGAAAAAAAAAACAGCCTCCAGAAACTATACAACCTAATTTGGTATTTTGAAGTATGAGAGGTGAAAAAGTTGAACAGCAATGCTGAATCCAGCAGAGCTCTACAGTGTACTAGGGTGTGTGGTAGGTAGAGTGAAATGTAATTGAATGCCACACAAATGTTTATGCATTACACAAATGTTTCTTCATTAAAGCACGTACTTGATACGTCTTCTCACTTACACGATCAGGTTCTGGCGTGCCTCGACCGCGTCAGTCTTAACGTGTCATGGCGTTTTCTCTTAACAGAACTTATTGAGTATAACATTATAAGTATTTTGTTAGATATCTATTAAATTTAAATTTAAATTATATAAAAAAAACTTAATAAAAAACTTAATTGAACTAACTATTCTTTAAGCTTCAGAAAACAATTTAACTCCTTTTCGGGAATTTCTTTGTTGTTAAAAATACCAAGTACTTAACGTTTGATTGTAAAAACTCACATTTGTCCATTTGTAGCTCCAAATGGTTTTGAATTAGCCTTTTTACAAACTTCTTTGAGGGTTTTTAAACTTTCATTTATAATTTTGCTGGCTACCATGATATCGTCCATGTAAACTGTAACTTTGTTCTTTTTGATCAAGTCGACAAAACTTGTGTTGACAAATCGTTGAAATACTGCCGAAGCAGTTTTCAACCCCTTCGGCATTCTGAGAAATTCATATTGTCCCAAAGGAATAACAATCGATGTGTAAATTGATTTTTTTCTACAAAAATGTGGCAGTTTCCGATTTCAAGATCTAACTTGGTAATGGGTAGTTGTCTTTTATCAACACTTTGTTAAGTTTTCTGAAATCAATGAAGTCTTAGATCTCCTGCTTTTTTTTTTTACTAGAACTATCGGTAAGGCGTATTTTGAACTGCTAGGCTGTATGATTCCGTTTTTTTTTTCCTTTTCTGTGTAAGGGGCACAGCTAAGGGTTTCAACCTTTCTAAATTCAGCTTTATCTAGCACTTGATAATTGGTTTTACTGCTCTTATGTAAAAATTGTCTATTAATTGCTTAAATGTGCATTGTGTTACATACGTCGTCTCCGGTATCGTACGATATTTTTATATATGGACGATATAATAATTCATTCATTCATAAGAAGGATTTCAAAAACTACAGAAAGTCCTAAAAGTTGCAAAGGCGGCAAGACTAAAAATTAAATTGGAAAATTTGCCAAATTTCTCGGCTACATAATAGAGAATTCGACAACACGACCTTCAATAGAAAAGGTGTCAGCGGTAGAAAATCTTCCACTTCCTCGAGATAAGAAAGCAGTTCAACGTTATTCGGGCTTAGCATCTTATTTTCGCAGGTTAGTTAAAGATTTTGCGTTTACTGCTAGACGTTACTTTTGAAATGGGAGAAGAAGAGTTGGCTTCATTCAAGCAATTAAGGCCGAAACTGAAGTGCATTGCGATGCAGGTACGTACGGGTACGGTGCAGTTCTTTTGCAAAAGAACTCTGAAGACCAATATTTACATCCTGTGAAGTACATGAGCAAGAAGACGACAAATACTGAAGAAAAGTACCCATCATATGAACTAGAAGTTCTCGCAATAGTTGAGGCTTTCAAGAAGTGGCGTATTTACTTGCTGGGTATGAAGATCAAAATCGTAACAGATTTTAATGTGTTTACAATGACCATGAAAAAACAAGATGTTCTCGTCAAAGTTATTCGTTGGGCAATTTTTTACCAAGATTTTGATTTAAAAATACGCTTTGCCTTTATTTTGCCAGATAAAGTAAATTCCTGTAGTTTGCAATTTTTTTACCTGTCTAGCCTAGTTTCGAGCGTCACTTTTTTTGCTAAGTTGAACGCTGTCGACTCCGATCTGACCAGCTTTCTCGCACTCATGGCCTGGTGCTGCATAGCGCAGCCACAGACATCAGTTTTCACAACAGTACTGATAACTCCGCTGCCGTCGCTGGTGTTGCTGCCGTTGTCGCCGTTGTCGGCACCGTTACACATGCCGACGCCTATGCCGTTGTCGCCGTCGCTGCCGCCGTTGTCGTCACCCATACCAATGCCGCCGCCTATGTTGTTTTTGTTGCCAACGTCGGCGTCGTTTTCTGCGCCGTTGCCTTCGCCAAGTTTGGTGCCGTTTTTTATTGCCGTCTGCGCCGTTGTTTCCGCGAAACGCCTTTGTGCCCGTGGTTGGCAACTTCATTGCCGCCAGCCAATTTTTTAACTGCACTACCGAAAACTTGTTATAATTTATATTATTATACCCTGATCCCATTAAAAATGGGAAAAAAAGGGTATCGTGAAGTTGTGCAAAAGTATGTAACAGGCAGAAGGAAGCATCTCCGACCCCATAAAGTATATATACTCTTTATCAGTATCAACAGTCGAGTCGATATAGCCATGTCCGTCTGTCCGTCTGTATGTATGAACGCGTCGATCTCAGAGACTATAAGAGCTAGAGACTCCAGATTTGGAACTTAAGCTCGCCTAATCCCTAGGCAGTACAAGTTTGTTTTCGATTTTCGATAACTCATCCCGTTTCCGATATTCACATGGGATCGACCCTGTATTCTTATTTGGTTTTTTGGTTTCGCAATTCTAATTATAATTAATTTTTTTAAGTAATTGATAATTCATTTTTGCTCATGCTCGCTTCAATAAATGAAAAACAAATACATACAAAAACGGACCCGGAATTGCTGGAATTCAACACTAAATAACCATGTTCATAAAAAAAATTTGCTTTTAAATTACTTACCTTAAGCACTTCCCTTAAATATTTATCTTAAATACTTAGTCTAAATACTTAGCTTAAATACTTAACTTAAATACTTAACTTAAATAATTACTTTAAATAATTACCTTAAATAATTAACTAATCAACATTTTAGAAACGTAAACTTTACCAATACAAATTAAAAAAAAAAAAATGAAAGTAAAAAGACTAGTCGACAAATCCCAGTACCCTGAACCCTATACAATGCTTGCAAATATATGTGTATATACGCGCCTACTGAATGAAACATACTGCGAAATTAAAGATGCATTTTTTTCCCTTTCGAATCAAATGCTTATGGTCTTAGAACTGATTTACTAAATCGAACAACAGTTTCGATACCGAATGCGCACCTAAGTCCTTGATAGCTGCACCAAGAGATGAGTATTTGAAAAAAAAAACAGCACAACCTCCAGAAACTATACAACCTAATTTGGTATGTTGAAGTATGAGAGGTGAAAAAGTTGAACAGCAATGCTGAATCCAGCAGAGCTCTACAGTGTACTAGGGTGTGTGGTAGGTAGAGTGAAATGTAATTGAATGCCACACAAATGTTTATGCATTACACAAATGTTTCTTCATTAAAGCACGTACTTGATACGTCTTCTCACTTACACGATCAGGTTCTGGCGTGCCTCGACCGCGTCAGTCTTAACGTGTCATGGCGTTTTCTCTTAACAGAACTTATTGAGTATAACATTATAAGTATTTTGTTAGATATCTATTAAATTTAAATTTAAATTATATAAAAAAAACTTAATAAAAAACTTAATTGAACTAACTATTCTTTAAGCTTCAGAAAACAATTTAACTCCTTTTCGGGAATTTCTTTGTTGTTAAAAATACCAAGTACTTAACGTTTGATTGTAAAAACTCACATTTGTCCATTTGTAGCTCCAAATGGTTTTGAATTAGCCTTTTTACAAACTTCTTTGAGGGTTTTTAAACTTTCATTTATAATTTTGCTGGCTACCATGATATCGTCCATGTAAACTGTAACTTTGTTCTTTTTGATCAAGTCGACAAAACTTGTGTTGACAAATCGTTGAAATACTGCCGAAGCAGTTTTCAACCCCTTCGGCATTCTGAGAAATTCATATTGTCCCAAAGGAATAACAATCGATGTGTAAATTGATTTTTTTCTACAAAAATGTGTCAGTTTCCGATTTCAAGATCTAACTTGGTAATGGGTAGTTGTCTTTTATCAACACTTTGTTAAGTTTTCTGAAATCAATGAAGTCTTAGATCTCCTGCTTTTTTTTTTTACTAGAACTATCGGTAAGGCGTATTTTGAACTGCTAGGCTGTATGATTCCGTTTTTTTTTTCCTTTTCTGTGTAAGGGGCACAGCTAAGGGTTTCAACCTTTCTAAATTCAGCTTTATCTAGCACTTGATAATTGGTTTTACTGCTCTTATGTAAAAATTGTCTATTAATTGCTTAAATGTGCATTGTGTTACATACGTCGTCTCCGGTATCGTACGATATTTTTATATATGGACGATATAATAATTCATTCATTCATAAGAAGGATTTCAAAAACTACAGAAAGTCCTAAAAGTTGCAAAGGCGGCAAGACTAAAAATTAAATTGGAAAATTTGCCAAATTTCTCGGCTACATAATAGAGAATTCGACAACACGACCTTCAATAGAAAAGGTGTCAGCGGTAGAAAATCTTCCACTTCCTCGAGATAAGAAAGCAGTTCAACGTTATTCGGGCTTAGCATCTTATTTTCGCAGGTTAGTTAAAGATTTTGCGTTTACTGCTAGACGTTACTTTTGAAATGGGAGAAGAAGAGTTGGCTTCATTCAAGCAATTAAGGCCGAAACTGAAGTGCATTGCGATGCAGGTACGTACGGGTACGGTGCAGTTCTTTTGCAAAAGAACTCTGAAGACCAATATTTACATCCTGTGAAGTACATGAGCAAGAAGACGACAAATACTGAAGAAAAGTACCCATCATATGAACTAGAAGTTCTCGCAATAGTTGAGGCTTTCAAGAAGTGGCGTATTTACTTGCTGGGTATGAAGATCAAAATCGTAACAGATTTTAATGTGTTTACAATGACCATGAAAAAACAAGATGTTCTCGTCAAAGTTATTCGTTGGGCAATTTTTTACCAAGATTTTGATTTAAAAATACGCTTTGCCTTTATTTTGCCAGATAAAGTAAATTCCTGTAGTTTGCAATTTTTTTACCTGTCTAGCCTAGTTTCGAGCGTCACTTTTTTTGCTAAGTTGAACGCTGTCGACTCCGATCTGACCAGCTTTCTCGCACTCATGGCCTGGTGCTGCATAGCGCAGCCACAGACATCAGTTTTCACAACAGTACTGATAACTCCGCTGCCGTCGCTGGTGTTGCTGCCGTTGTCGCCGTTGTCGGCACCGTTACACATGCCGACGCCTATGCCGTTGTCGCCGTCGCTGCCGCCGTTGTCGTCACCCATACCAATGCCGCCGCCTATGTTGTTTTTGTTGCCAACGTCGGCGTCGTTTTCTGCGCCGTTGCCTTCGCCAAGTTTGGTGCCGTTTTTTATTGCCGTCTGCGCCGTTGTTTCCGCGAAACGCCTTTGTGCCCGTGGTTGGCAACTTCATTGCCGCCAGCCAATTTTTTAACTGCACTACCGAAAACTTGTTATAATTTATATTATTATACCCTGATCCCATTAAAAATGGGAAAAAAAGGGTATCGTGAAGTTGTGCAAAAGTATGTAACAGGCAGAAGGAAGCATCTCCGACCCCATAAAGTATATATACTCTTTATCAGTATCAACAGTCGAGTCGATATAGCCATGTCCGTCTGTCCGTCTGTATGTATGAACGCGTCGATCTCAGAGACTATAAGAGCTAGAGACTCCAGATTTGGAACTTAAGCTCGCCTAATCCCTAGGCAGTACAAGTTTGTTTTCGATTTTCGATAACTCATCCCGTTTCCGATATTCACATGGGATCGACCCTGTATTCTTATTTGGTTTTTTGGTTTCGCAATTCTAATTATAATTAATTTTTTTAAGTAATTGATAATTCATTTTTGCTCATGCTCAACAAATACATACAAAAACGGACCCGGAATTGCGGAATTCAACACTAAATAACCATGTTCATAAAAAAAATTTGCTTTTAAATTACTTACCTTAAGCACTTCCCTTAAATATTTATCTTAAATACTTAGTCTAAATACTTAGCTTAAATACTTAACTTAAAAACTTAACTTAAATAATTACTTTAAATAATTACCTTAAATAATTAACTAATCAACATTTTAGAAACGTAAACTTTACCAATACAAATTAAAAAAAAAAAAATGAAAGTAAAAAGACTAGTCGACAAATCCCAGTACCCTGAACCCTATACAATGCTTGCAAATATATGTGTATATACGCGCCTACTGAATGAAACATACTGCGAAATTAAAGATGCATTTTTTTCCCTTTCGAATCAAATGCTTATGGTCTTAGAACTGATTTACTAAATCGAACAACAGTTTCGATACCGAATGCGCACCTAAATCCTTGATAGCTGCACCAAGAGATGAGTATTTGAAAAAAAAAACAGCACAACCTCCAGAAACTATACAACCTAATTTGGTATGTTGAAGTATGAGAGGTGAAAAAGTTGAACAGCAATGCTGAATCCAGCAGAGCTCTACAGTGTACTAGGGTGTGTGGTAGGTAGAGTGAAATGTAATTGAATGCCACACAAATGTTTATGCATTACACAAATGTTTCTTCATTAAAGCACGTACTTGATACGTCTTCTCACTTACACGATCAGGTTCTGGCGTGCCTCGACCGCGTCAGTCTTAACGTGTCATGGCGTTTTCTCTTAACAGAACTTATTGAGTATAACATTATAAGTATTTTGTTAGATATCTATTAAATTTAAATTTAAATTATATAAAAAAACTTAATAAAAAACTTAATTGAACTAACTATTCTTTAAGCTTCAGAAAACAATTTAACTCCTTTTCGGGAATTTCTTTGTTGTTAAAAATACCAAGTACTTAACGTTTGATTGTAAAAACTCACATTTGTCCATTTGTAGCTCCAAATGGTTTTGAATTAGCCTTTTTACAAACTTCTTTGAGGGTTTTTAAACTTTCATTTATAATTTTGCTGGCTACCACGATATCGTCCATGTAAACTGTAACTTTGTTCTTTTTGATCAAGTCGACAAAACTTGTGTTGACAAATCGTTGAAATACTGCCGAAGCAGTTTTCAACCCCTTCGGCGTTCTGAGAAATTCATATTGTCCCAAAGGAATAACAATCGATGTGTAAATTGATTTTTTTCTACAAAAATGTGGCAGTTTCCGATTTCAAGATCTAACTTGGTAATGGGTAGTTGTCTTTTATCAACACTTTGTTAAGTTTTCTGAAATCAATGAAAAGTCTTAGATCTCCTGCTTTTTTTATACCCTGATCCCATTAAAAATGGGGAAAAAGGGTATCATGAAGTTGTGCAAAAGTATGTAACAGGCAGAAGGAAGCATCTCCGACCCCATAAAGTATATATATTCTTTATCAGCATCAACAGTCGAGTCGATATAGCCATGTCCGTCTGTCCGTCTGTATGTATGAACGCGTCGATCTCAGATGAAGAGCTAGAGACTCCAGATTTGGAACTTAAGCTCGCCTAATCCCTAGGCAGTACAAGTTTGTTTTCGATTTTCGATAACTCATTCCGTTTCCGATATACACATGTGATCGATAACAATAAAATCTTGAATTTGAAAAAACTTTAAATTGCATTTGAATTATTTATCAAAATAATAACAATCTGTGAAATTTTTATTAAAATCGGTTAAGAAACACCGGAGATATGGGACATTGAAGTTGTGTATGCAGTATGCAGTATGGTCGTACACACACGCACACATACATGCAAGCACTGACTGTACGCGTAAAGTAAAGGGATCAGGGTATCGTCTAGTCGGGATTTCTCGACTAGAGCCTTCTTACTTGTTTTTTACTAGAACTATCGGTAAGGCGTACTTTGAACTGCTGGGCTGTATGATTCCGTTTTTTTTTTCCTTTTCTGTGTAAGGGGCACCAGCTAAGGGTTTCAACCTTTCTAAATTCAGCTTTATCTAGCACTTGATAATTGGTTTTACTGCTCTTATGTAAAAATTGTCTATTAATTGCTTAAATGTGCATTGTGTTACATACGTCGTCTCCGGTATCGTACGATATTTTTATATATGGACGGTATAATAATTCATTCATTCATAAGAAGGATTTCAAAAACTACAGAAAGTCCTAAAAGTTGCAAAGGCGGCAAGACTAAAAATTAAATTGGAAAATTTGCCAAATTTCTCGGCTACATAATAGAGAATTCGACAACACGACCTTCAGTAGAAAAGGTGTCAGCGGTAGAAAATCGTCCACTTCCTCGAGATAAGAAAGCAGTTCAACGTTATTCGGGCTTAGCATCTTATTTTCGCAGGTTAGTTAAAGATTTTGCGTTTACTGCTAGACGTTACTTTTAAAATGGGAGAAGAAGAGTTGGCTTCATTCAAGCAATTAAGGCCGAAACAGAAGTGCATTGCGATGCAGGTACGTACGGGTACGGTGCAGTTCTTTTGCAAAAGAACTCTGAAGACCAATATTTACATCCTGTAAAGTACATGAGCAAGAAGACGACAAATACTGAAGAAAAGTACCCATCATATGAACTAGAAGTTCTCGCAATAGTTGAGGCTTTCAAGAAGTGGCGTATTTACTTGCTGGGTATGAAGATCAAAATCGTAACAGATTTTAATGTGTTTACAATGACCATGAAAAAACAAGATGTTCTCGTCAAAGTTATTCGTTGGACAATTTTTTACCAAGATTTTGATTTAAAAATACGCTTTGCCTTTATTTTGCCAGATAAAGTAAATTCCTGTAGTTTGCAATTTTTTTACCTGTCTAGCCTAGTTTCGAGCGTCACTTTTTTTGCTAAGTTGAACGCTGTCGACTCCGATCTGACCAGCTTTCTCGCACTCATGGCCTGGTGCTGCATAGCGCAGCCACAGACATCAGTTTTCACAACAGTACTGATAACTCCGCTGCCGTCGCTGGTGTTGCTGCCGTTGTCGGCACCGTTACACATGCCGACGCCTATGCCGTTGTCGCCGTCGCTGCCGCCGTTGTCGTCACCCATACCAATGCCGCCGCCTATGTTGTTTTTGTTGCCAACGTCGGCGTCGTTTTCTGCGCCGTTGCCTTCGCCAAGTTTGGTGCCGTTTTTTATTGCCGTCTGCGCCGTTGTTTCCGCGAAACGCCTTTGTGCCCGTGGTTGGCAACTTCATTGCCGCCAGCCAATTTTTAAACTGCACTACCGAAAACTTGTTATAATTTATATTATTATACCCTGATCCCATTAAAAATGGGAAAAAAAGGGTATCATGAAGTTGTGCAAAAGTATGTAACAGGCAGAAGGAAGCATCTCCGACCCCATAAAGTATATATACTCTTTATCAGTATCAACAGTCGAGTCGATATAGCCATGTCCGTCTGTCCGTCTGTATGTATGAACGCGTCGATCTCAGAGACTATAAGAGCTAGAGACTCCAGATTTGGAACTTAAGCTCGCCTAATCCCTAGGCAGTACAAGTTTGTTTTCGATTTTCGATAACTCATCCCGTTTCCGATATTCACATGGGATCGACCCTGTATTCTTATTTGGTTTTTTGGTTTCGCAATTCTAATTATAATTAATTTTTTTAAGTAATTGATAATTCATTTTTGCTCATGCTCGCGGCAATAAATGAAAAACAAATACATACAAAAACAAACCCGGAATTGCTGGAATTCATCACTAAATAACCATGTTCATAAAAAAAATTTGCTTTTAAATTACTTACCTTAAACACTTACCCTAAATATTTATCTTAAATACTTAGTTTAAATACTTAGCTTAAATACTTAACTTAAATACTTAACTTAAATAATTACTTTAAATAATTACCTTAAATAGTTAACTAATCAACATTTTAGAAACGTAAACTTTACCAATACAAATTAAAAAAAAAAAAATGAAAGCAAAAAGACTAGTCGACAAATCCCAGTACCCTGAACCCTATACAATGCTTGCAAATATATGTGTATATACGCGCCTACTGAATGAAACATACTGCGAAATTAAAGATGCATTTTTTTCCCTTTCGAATCAAGTGCTTATGGTCTTAGAACTGATTTACTAAATCGAACAACAGTTTCGATACCGAATGCGCACCTAAATCCTTGATAGCTGCACCAAGAGATGAGTACTTGAAAAAAAAACAGCACAGCCTCCAGAAACTATACAACCTAATTTGGTATTTTGAAGTATGAGAGGTGAAAAAGTTGAACAGCAATGCTGAATCCAGCAGAGCTCTACAGTGTACTAGGGTGTGTGGTAGGTAGAGTGAAATGTAATTGAATGCCACACAAATGTTTATGCATTACACAAATGTTTCTTCATTAAAGCACGTACTTGATACGTCTTCTCACTTACACGACCAGGTTCTGGCGTGCCTCGACCGCGTCAGTCTTAACGTGTCATGGCGTTTTCTCTTAACAGAACTTATTGAGTATAACATTATAAGTATTTTGTTAGATATCTATTAAATTTAAATTTAAATTATATAAAAAAACTTAATAAAAAACTTAATTGAACTAACTATTCTTTAAGCTTCAGAAAACAATTTAACTCCTTTTCGGTAATTTCTTTATTGTTAAAAATACCAAGTACTTAACGTTTAATTGTAAAAACACACATTTGTCCATTTGTAGCTCCAAATGGTTTTGAATTAGCCTTTTTACAAACTTCTTTGAGAGTTTTTAAACTTTCATTTATAATTTTGCTGGCTACCACGATATCGTCCATGTAAACTGTAACTTTGTTCTTTTTGATCAAGTCGACAAAACTTGTGTTGACAAATCGTTGAAATACTGCCGAAGCAGTTTTCAACCCCATCGGCATTCTGAGAAATTCATATTGTCCCAAAGGAATAACAATCGATGTGTAAATTGATTTTTTTCTACAAAAATGTGGCAGTTTCCGATTTCAAGATCTAACTTGGTAATGGGTAGTTGTCTTTTATCAACACTTTGTTAAGTTTTCTGAAATCAATGAAAAGTCTTAGATCTCCTGCTTTTTTTATACCCTGATCCCATTAAAAATGGGGAAAAAGGGTATCATGAAGTTGTGCAAAAGTATGTAACAGGCAGAAGGAAGCATCTCCGACCCCATAAAGTATATATATTCTTTATCAGCATCAACAGTCGAGTCGATATAGCCATGTCCGTCTGTCCGTCTGTATGTATGAACGCGTCGATCTCAGATGAAGAGCTAGAGACTCCAGATTTGGAACTTAAGCTCGCCTAATCCCTAGGCAGTACAAGTTTGTTTTCGATTTTCGATAACTCATTCCGTTTCCGATATACACATGTGATCGATAACAATAAAATCTTGAATTTGAAAAAACTTTAAATTGCATTTGAATTATTTATCAAAATAATAACAATCTGTGAAATTTTTATTAAAATCGGTTAAGAAACACCGGAGATATGGGACATTGAAGTTGTGTATGCAGTATGCAGTATGGTCGTACACACACGCACACATACATGCAAGCACTGACTGTACGCGTAAAGTAAAGGGATCAGGGTATCGTCTAGTCGGGATTTCTCGACTAGAGCCTTCTTACTTGTTTTTTACTAGAACTATCGGTAAGGCGTACTTTGAACTGCTGGGCTGTATGATTCCGTTTTTTTTTTCCTTTTCTGTGTAAGGGGCACCAGCTAAGGGTTTCAACCTTTCTAAATTCAGCTTTATCTAGCACTTGATAATTGGTTTTACTGCTCTTATGTAAAAATTGTCTATTAATTGCTTAAATGTGCATTGTGTTACATACGTCGTCTCCGGTATCGTACGATATTTTTATATATGGACGGTATAATAATTCATTCATTCATAAGAAGGATTTCAAAAACTACAGAAAGTCCTAAAAGTTGCAAAGGCGGCAAGACTAAAAATTAAATTGGAAAATTTGCCAAATTTCTCGGCTACATAATAGAGAATTCGACAACACGACCTTCAGTAGAAAAGGTGTCAGCGGTAGAAAATCGTCCACTTCCTCGAGATAAGAAAGCAGTTCAACGTTATTCGGGCTTAGCATCTTATTTTCGCAGGTTAGTTAAAGATTTTGCGTTTACTGCTAGACGTTACTTTTAAAATGGGAGAAGAAGAGTTGGCTTCATTCAAGCAATTAAGGCCGAAACAGAAGTGCATTGCGATGCAGGTACGTACGGGTACGGTGCAGTTCTTTTGCAAAAGAACTCTGAAGACCAATATTTACATCCTGTAAAGTACATGAGCAAGAAGACGACAAATACTGAAGAAAAGTACCCATCATATGAACTAGAAGTTCTCGCAATAGTTGAGGCTTTCAAGAAGTGGCGTATTTACTTGCTGGGTATGAAGATCAAAATCGTAACAGATTTTAATGTGTTTACAATGACCATGAAAAAACAAGATGTTCTCGTCAAAGTTATTCGTTGGACAATTTTTTACCAAGATTTTGATTTAAAAATACGCTTTGCCTTTATTTTGCCAGATAAAGTAAATTCCTGTAGTTTGCAATTTTTTTACCTGTCTAGCCTAGTTTCGAGCGTCACTTTTTTTGCTAAGTTGAACGCTGTCGACTCCGATCTGACCAGCTTTCTCGCACTCATGGCCTGGTGCTGCATAGCGCAGCCACAGACATCAGTTTTCACAACAGTACTGATAACTCCGCTGCCGTCGCTGGTGTTGCTGCCGTTGTCGGCACCGTTACACATGCCGACGCCTATGCCGTTGTCGCCGTCGCTGCCGCCGTTGTCGTCACCCATACCAATGCCGCCGCCTATGTTGTTTTTGTTGCCAACGTCGGCGTCGTTTTCTGCGCCGTTGCCTTCGCCAAGTTTGGTGCCGTTTTTTATTGCCGTCTGCGCCGTTGTTTCCGCGAAACGCCTTTGTGCCCGTGGTTGGCAACTTCATTGCCGCCAGCCAATTTTTAAACTGCACTACCGAAAACTTGTTATAATTTATATTATTATACCCTGATCCCATTAAAAATGGGAAAAAAAGGGTATCATGAAGTTGTGCAAAAGTATGTAACAGGCAGAAGGAAGCATCTCCGACCCCATAAAGTATATATACTCTTTATCAGTATCAACAGTCGAGTCGATATAGCCATGTCCGTCTGTCCGTCTGTATGTATGAACGCGTCGATCTCAGAGACTATAAGAGCTAGAGACTCCAGATTTGGAACTTAAGCTCGCCTAATCCCTAGGCAGTACAAGTTTGTTTTCGATTTTCGATAACTCATCCCGTTTCCGATATTCACATGGGATCGACCCTGTATTCTTATTTGGTTTTTTGGTTTCGCAATTCTAATTATAATTAATTTTTTTAAGTAATTGATAATTCATTTTTGCTCATGCTCGCGGCAATAAATGAAAAACAAATACATACAAAAACAAACCCGGAATTGCTGGAATTCATCACTAAATAACCATGTTCATAAAAAAAATTTGCTTTTAAATTACTTACCTTAAACACTTACCCTAAATATTTATCTTAAATACTTAGTTTAAATACTTAGCTTAAATACTTAACTTAAATACTTAACTTAAATAATTACTTTAAATAATTACCTTAAATAGTTAACTAATCAACATTTTAGAAACGTAAACTTTACCAATACAAATTAAAAAAAAAAAAATGAAAGCAAAAAGACTAGTCGACAAATCCCAGTACCCTGAACCCTATACAATGCTTGCAAATATATGTGTATATACGCGCCTACTGAATGAAACATACTGCGAAATTAAAGATGCATTTTTTTCCCTTTCGAATCAAGTGCTTATGGTCTTAGAACTGATTTACTAAATCGAACAACAGTTTCGATACCGAATGCGCACCTAAATCCTTGATAGCTGCACCAAGAGATGAGTACTTGAAAAAAAAACAGCACAGCCTCCAGAAACTATACAACCTAATTTGGTATTTTGAAGTATGAGAGGTGAAAAAGTTGAACAGCAATGCTGAATCCAGCAGAGCTCTACAGTGTACTAGGGTGTGTGGTAGGTAGAGTGAAATGTAATTGAATGCCACACAAATGTTTATGCATTACACAAATGTTTCTTCATTAAAGCACGTACTTGATACGTCTTCTCACTTACACGACCAGGTTCTGGCGTGCCTCGACCGCGTCAGTCTTAACGTGTCATGGCGTTTTCTCTTAACAGAACTTATTGAGTATAACATTATAAGTATTTTGTTAGATATCTATTAAATTTAAATTTAAATTATATAAAAAAACTTAATAAAAAACTTAATTGAACTAACTATTCTTTAAGCTTCAGAAAACAATTTAACTCCTTTTCGGTAATTTCTTTATTGTTAAAAATACCAAGTACTTAACGTTTAATTGTAAAAACACACATTTGTCCATTTGTAGCTCCAAATGGTTTTGAATTAGCCTTTTTACAAACTTCTTTGAGAGTTTTTAAACTTTCATTTATAATTTTGCTGGCTACCACGATATCGTCCATGTAAACTGTAACTTTGTTCTTTTTGATCAAGTCGACAAAACTTGTGTTGACAAATCGTTGAAATACTGCCGAAGCAGTTTTCAACCCCATCGGCATTCTGAGAAATTCATATTGTCCCAAAGGAATAACAATCGATGTGTAAATTGATTTTTTTCTACAAAAATGTGGCAGTTTCCGATTTCAAGATCTAACTTGGTAATGGGTAGTTGTCTTTTATCAACACTTTGTTAAGTTTTCTGAAATCAATGAAAAGTCTTAGATCTCCTGCTTTTTTTTTTTACTAGAACTATCGGTAAGGCGTATTTTGAACTGCTAGGCTGTATGATTCCGTTTTTTTTTTCCTTTTCTGTGTAAGGGGCACAGCTAAGGGTTTCAACCTTTCTAAATTCAGCTTTATCTAGCACTTGATAATTGGTTTTACTGCTCTGATGTAAAAATTGTCTATTAATTGCTTAAATGTGCATTGTGTTACATACGTCGTCTCCGGTATCGTACGATATTTTTATATATGGACGATATAATAATTCATTCATTCATAAGAAGGATTTCAAAAACTACAGAAAGTCCTAAAAGTTGCAAAGGCGGCAAGACTAAAAATTAAATTGGAAAATTTGCCAAATTTCTCGGCTACATAATAGAGAATTCGACAACACGACCTTCAATAGAAAAGGTGTCAGCGGTAGAAAATCTTCCACTTCCTCGAGATAAGAAAGCAGTTCAACGTTATTCGGGCTTAGCATCTTATTTTCGCAGGTTAGTTAAAGATTTTACGTTTACTGCTAGACGTTACTTTTAAAATGGGAGAAGAAGAGTTGGCTTCATTCAAGCAATTAAGGCCGAAACAGAAGTGCATTGCGATGCAGGTACGTACGGGTACGGTGCAGTTCTTTTGCAAAAGAACTCTGAAGACCAATATTTACATCCTGTAAAGTACATGAGCAAGAAGACGACAAATACTGAAGAAAAGTACCCATCATATGAACTAGAAGTTCTCGCAATAGTTGAGGCTTTCAAGAAGTGGCGTATTTACTTGCTGGGTATGAAGATCAAAATCGTAACAGATTTTAATGTGTTTACAATGACCATGAAAAAACAAGATGTTCTCGTCAAAGTTATTCGTTGGACAATTTTTTACCAAGATTTTGATTTAAAAATACGCTTTGCCTTTATTTTGCCAGATAAAGTAAATTCCTGTAGTTTGCAATTTTTTTTACCTGTCTAGCCTAGTTTCGAGCGTCACTTTTTTGCTAAGTTGAACGCTGTCGACTCCGATCTGACCAGCTTTCTCGCACTCATTGCCTGGTGCTGCATAGCGCAGCCACAGACATCAGTTTTCACAACAGTACTGATAACTCCGCTGCCGTCGCTGGTGTTGCTGCCGTTGTCGGCACCGTTACACATGCCGACGCCTATGCCGTTGTTGCCGTCGCTGCCGCCGTTGTCGTCACCCATACCAATGCCGCCGCCTATGTTGTTTTTGTTGCCAACGTCGGCGTCGTTTTCTGCGCCGTTGCCTTCGCCAAGTTTGGTGCCGTTTTTTATTGCCGTCTGCGCCGTTGTTTCCGCGAAACGCCTTTGTGCCCGTGGTTGGCAACTTCATTGCCGCCAGCCAATTTTTTAACTGCACTACCGAAAACTTGTTATAATTTACATTATTATGAAGTTGTGCAAAAGTATGTAACAGGCAGAAGGAAGCATCTCCGACCCCATAAAGTATATACTCTTTATCAGTATCAACAGTCGAGTCGATATAGCCATGTCCGTCTGTCCGTCTGTATGTATGAACGCGTCGATCTCAGAGACTATAAGAGCTAGAGACTCCAGATTTGGAACTTAAGCTCGCCTAATCCCTAGGCAGTACAAGTTTGTTTTCGATTTTCGATAACTCATCCCGTTTCCGATATTCACATGGGATCGATAACAACAAAATCTTGAATTTGAAAAATTTTTAGACGGCATTTGAATTTTATATTGAAATGCAGATTATTAAACAAAACTCAGTTATGGTTTAAAGTCTAAACACAACTTTTAGGACAGCAAACAAGACGTTAAAAAATGTAGTTTTAAAAATTTAGTGTTTCTTAAGCATTCAGATATTATTAAATTTGTTAAATTTGTTTTGCCGTAATCTAAGATATTGAAATTTATAGAACGGAATATAGAAGCATTAATTTATCTGTGGCAATGAAGGAATTCTTGTGTTGTGGAAAAAAAATCAAAATATTTAATAACAAAATCATAGATTTGATAGTGGCCCTTACAGAAAGTTCGAACGCCTGCTAAACTCTAACCTATTTGCTTTATTCAATTAAGTAGTTTTAAAACGATCACCTACTGGTAAAAACGAGATCGTAGATCACCGGAAAAAATTGGGAACAATTTTTAAAAACTAGATTAAGATGGGAGTCCCATTGGGCAAACAATTTAAGAACCTTCTGGGGTAGGTATTTCTGTAATATTGAGTTTTATGTCAATCATCCTTGAATGCAACTTATTAACTAAGGATCTCAAATCTGAATCAGATTGGTTAACTGAAAGCAAGTATTTGAACTGAAATTGAACTCAATATTGCACTGCATGGATCATTCGAGTTGGATTCAAAGATTCTTAAAATTATTTCCTACAAAACAATCCCAAAAAGCAAGTTCTGAATTTTCATCCCTCCACGGCGCATATAGCATAGCTAGCTCCCGAAAATAATTGGTCCTATCAGTTTTTGTATTGAATCTTCTGTAACGGATTATCCACGAACTTAGCCTCTTTCTAATAAAACCACCAGCTGATCATCAATTTTCTAAGGCAACGGGGTGCTGAACATAGTGATCTATAAGTTCAAATTAAAATTTATCTGTGTAGTCGTCAACGGGAAAATTTTGTATCTGAGCCCTAGATTAAAATTTTTTGGCGCGTTGCACTGGCAAAGAAGAATTAAAATATACTTTATCGTTACTGCTCCATTGCGACCCACTCGCAGTACCACAACATCGAGTAGTGATGGAACCAAATATAAAGATAGTTTGGCTGGGATGATGGGCTCCCAAATAATCCCAGCCGCCTATGAAGCTGAAAAGGGAAGGGTTATCGTTCCTTCCGGAGGAGCTCAAAGGCTACTAGTACTCCACCCAGAGTCCAAGTACGGATTGCCGGTGGACCCGAATTTACAACTGGTACTTCACCGAATCCCAGGCCTGTACCAGCCCAACCCATCCCGACTGGGCGAACAGCTATCACCGTGGATAAGGATTGAGACAAAAATAATGTGGAGACTGGGGAGCACATTCCCTCTATGGTTTCGGAAATTGCGTTGGTACAAAGTGAGGTAGAGCTTCATATAACACGGTGCCAGATGCTATAGCCAAGATGAAAGCGACGCCTTCTCAGCCCTGCATTCCTGCACGACAACGAAAGGAAAGAAGATGGAGAGAGACATGCAGAGAAATAAACCGTCTACGCCAACAGAGCAGCGTTCAGCATCTGAACGTTAAAATCCGGAAGACTTGAACTATGAGTGTCCTTGTGGTAATTGAAGCGTGCGCCAAGGGCATTGGTGTCTTCCGCGACTTGATTGTGGTGGCGCTCAAGGGTCTGGCGGCTGTGTCCTTGTTAGAGCCTAAGAGTACTGTTGAGACCCGGGATCTTAACTGCCTCACAAAAGTAGTCGATATAAAAGAGGCCCTTAAGCGGGATATTTCCAACATCGGGGATGTCAAGCCATTTTAGTGCCAAGCGAACTATAGAATTAGTAAAACGGTATTACTTTATTTCGGACTTGGCAAGAGAACTTGATTTAGTGATTAAATCGTGAGTATAATGCATTATAGGTGATTTAAAGTGTGGAAAACGGAAGAGTTATTGAATCCCATCGGCGAGTCAGATATTCCCTTAGAAATATATATATCATGTTGGCCATATAGGCCAATGGAGTTTTCTAAAAAACAGTACGTATAT
>JAWNNS010000134.1:0-12709 GCA_035044605.1 Scaptomyza cyrtandrae | reverse complement strand
CAAATTCAAACATAGCGGTAGTCCGGAGGGATTTCTAACCGAAAAGACACAAGGAATTGAGTGGAAATAGGTGCTGAAAAGCTTGAAAAATGTTCAAAATTAACAGAAATGAGAAACTCTGCGTTCCTTTCTTACTTTGAATACTTTTTGGCACTGACTGTACGCGTAAAGTATAGGGTTCAGGTTATCGTCTAGTCGGAATTTTTCGACTAGAACCTTGGTACTTTTTTCACATTGTCAAAAATAAATATTGTTAACGGATGTAAAAAAGGGGTTATTTCATATCATAATTTTTTTGAGTATAAATTATTATTATGGTTAATTAGAAATAATTTAAGTAATTATTTGGTATTTATTATATCTGAACTTATTTGGTCGAAGTCCTGGAAAAGCAATTGAAGAATCGATCCCGGCTTTGACTTTTGACAAAGTTTACAGTTACCATAATGGGATTCTTAAGTGTTCAGGATAGTGAAAATTAGCTTTTTTGTTATATACATATTTACTTAGATTAGTGTTAATGCAATTTTATATGTAAATAATTTAATTTCAAATGTCTGTTAACAATAAGAATTTTAAGCAAAATAATTTTAGATAAGCAAATACATAACAAGAAAAAACGGTGTCATATATTGATTTAATATGTTAAATAGCTAGGTTAAGGGTATCTTCTAGTGGGGCACCCCCGACTAGAGCCTTCTTACTTGTTTTATAATTTTAATTCAGTTGTTATTTAAATAATATTAATTTATATTGTCACTTAACAGATTTTCGCTTGCGCTTGAGCAGAATTGGAGCAGCGGTATTGTATGCGATTAATTGTCGTGTGTGAGTTCCACTCAATTGACTTTATTTTTGTATAATTATTTTTAAGTTTTTTTTAAAAACACCAAAGCGTACTGACGATCGAACGCATTGTTTTAATATTTTTTTTTTCTTTTTACCAACTTGAGCGACGAGGTCACTTGTTACAAAAAAATTTTTTTTATCGAGTCCTGACGGTTTTACGCTTTTTCAACTTGAAGACTGAACAAAAGATAGAATACAAAAGCGCCATCTAGCACGCATAGACTTATAATAGGAATTGTTTCCAAGCTTGTTTTATTGCAGAGCATGAAATCAGCAGGAATGCTATGATCGTGCTTCAAAGCTCTGGAAGCAATCACACTGCTGAGAGAGGCGAGCATTGCCTCCAAACCATTATCTGTGCATTTTGTCGCTGGAATATGGCTCTAGTGTCTTTCGCTTATAAAGTACCTATTTCTTTTCCCTTCAGGTCTTCCAACAAGTAAATGCAATTAAATAATTTCGCATTGAAATTGTGCGAACATTTGCTAAGTGTGGAATTGCGTCTAAAAATTTCTAAACGTAACTGGCTTTGAGCGAAGATTGTATTGTTTTTTGTTCCGTTAATACGACTGACGGATATTTGATTTGATATCCCTGCGCAACATTGCAAGGTTATCAATTCGAGATAAGGGAACTATTTTTTCTTCTAGCAGTAACAAATCTCTTAAGAGCCGATAGTCTGAACCATGGGTTATCATATCTATACCAAACAGAGCTATAAATGGCGAACATCTCAATGACTTATGTACCGAAGATCTTAAGGCGCATGAAATTCCTGTGAGATTCTGTTCCCAATCTGTTTGATCATTTTTTAAATAAGATGGTACTGCCGTTAATAGAGACCGGTTAACTCGCTCTGACGTTAGTATAAGGCTGTATAAACATGTGGTATTCAAAACTTTGCTGAAACTCGTTAAAATCAATTGATTTGAACTATGATCCATTGTCGCCAACAGAAACTTCCGGAACGCAAACTGCATGAGAAATGCCATGTCGTAGATAATCCTGAGTTGCTGCAGCCGTAAACTTTTTTAAACTTTGCAGCCATTGGTATATGCTAAAGTGATCAAGCCCAATAAGAATACCAATATGTCCTGTTTTACTACGCGGATAGGGTCTTAGTATGTCAATATATAAGCACTGACAGAGCCTGCATGCCGGACTAAGAGTCTGACGGTGGGCGGGCGAAGGGTATAATTATTTGCCTTCATTTGATTACATATTTCGCACTGTCTTATATAATTTGTTTTAAGCTTTTTATACTCTTCATTATAACACGTAAAAAGGCTCTAGTTGAGAAATCCCAACTAGAAGATACCCTCAGCCCTATATTTTACGCGTACAGTCAGTGCTTGCAAGTACGTGTCAATGTCAATGTCAATGTTGCATATCTCCGGTGTTTCTAAACCGATTTCAATAAAAATATTACAAATTGTCACTACTTCGTTAAACGTTGCCACCTCAAAGTTTTGCAAATTAAAGATTTTTTTTGTTATCAATCCCATGTGTACATCGGAAACGGGAAGAGTCATCGAAAATCGAAAACTAGAAAAGCCTAGGGATTAGGCGAGCTTAAGCGTCAAATCTGGAGTCTCTAGCTCTTATAGTCTCTGAGATCGACGCGTTCACAGACAGGGTAATGTTAGAGAGGGGAAACACTTCACGTGCCGTAGGTGGCTTGCCAATATCCACCCGTGTGTCGGGCTCCTATGCATTAACGGCAAGTATACCGACTAAAACCCCTCTCCCTTTTCTTCTTGCGTCGACTCACTCGACTGACCCTGGACACTTGCCTGGAACCGTTTACCACATTACTTCGGGCAAGGTCCATCGTAAGGCCCTAATGGCCTTCTACTTCGTTCTGTCTTTCAACGTCCCCCTGTGTTCGGTCCATCTCTAGCTTCTTGTCTCTAAGGATATTCTGCACGTATTGTGCTACCCGTCCCCAGTTGTTCTCCTCTTGAAGCATAAACCTCACTATGTTGTCGGGATTGATGTCCGTCTCTATTTCTTGATTAAGCGTGGACCGCTTCCCACTCCATTTGCTACAGCTAAAAAACGTGTGTTCGGCGTTGTCCTCGCAGCCGGGACAATACAGGCAATCGGACGATGTTGCCTTTCCCATGCAGTGAAGGAATTTGCGAAAGTAGCCGTGTCCCGAAAGAAACTGTGTCAGGTAGTAATCTACTTGTCCATGCTTTCTTTCGGTCCACAGCTTCACGTCTGTTATGAGGCGCGCAGTCCATCTCCCCCTACTTTTCTCCTCCCATAGGCTCTGCCATGCATTGAAAGTCTTGGCTCTCTCTTCAAGGTATGCGTTTTTCCCTTCACCTGCGTTTCTCCTCAGGAAAACAGCCCGCCGCTCTTTAGCTAGAAGTAATATGGGTGTGACCCACCGCAATCAGTACCGACTGAACCGTGCTTATCAGAAGGCGGCGTCTACTAGGGGATGGGCCTCCGACATTAGCCATAAGTCTGCTGAGCGCAGTCACTCCACCTGCCGCCATGTCTGCCGCCTGTTTGATCTGTTGAAAAAAACTCAGCTTGGAATCTATCATCATACGCAGGTATCTGACCGCCGGTTTCGACGTCACCATGGCTTCTCCAACTCTCACCGAGATGATTGTTGGTATCCTTTTTTTGGTCAGGACTACCACTTCTGTTTTTTCTAGCGCCAGTGATAGCCCATGTTCCGTCATCCAGCTGCTGACCGTCCTCATCACCTGGTTGAACTTAAGCTGTGCCCTTGGTATGTCCCGTGCTGCCACTAGTGCAGCTACGTCATCCGCGTACCCAACTAGGTACGTTTCTTCTGGTATTTTCAAACTTAGCAGACCATCATAAGTGGCGTTCCACAGATCCGGGCCTAGGATGGATCCCTGTGCCGCCCCTGCCGTGACCGCTATTCTGCGGAAGCCTTCTTTGGTTTCGTAGACAAGTCCACGATCCGAGAGGTAGGCATCGATAACACGGAGTAGGTAGAACGGAACCTTGAATTTTTGCTCCAGAGCCTCCATCATGTCTGTCCATCTCGCCGAGTTGAACGCATTCTTCACGTCGAGTGTCACCAGGAGTACCACTCTTTTCGAGTACCGGGTGTGGTTCTCGGCATTTTCCACCGCTGCCATTACATTGAGGACGGCGTCTCTAGTGGATCGGCCGGCCCTAAGCCCGTACTGCCTCGGTGAGAGTCCACCTGCGTTACAGACTACTTCCGTTAGTCTGGCTCTGATCAGCTTCTCCATGACCTTTCCCGCTGTGTCCAGCATACACAGTGGTCGGTAGGCCGATGGAGACTTCGGGTCGCCCTTTCCATTGCTGATGAGAACTAACCTTGCCGTTTTTCAGCGTGAGAAGAAGACCCCCTCTTCTAGGCATGCATTGTACATGCGCATTAGTAGTCCGGGTTTTTGGTGATACACTAACTAAATATACTTACATTTTCTTCTCAGGAGCTCTATTTCCTTGTTCCACCAGTAGACCGGCATTTTCCCGTGACGGGGCCTACTGCGGGGCATAGAAACCTCACACGCCGCACTGATAACGTTCATGGTTGAGGTTACCAATGTTCCTGCTGCTAAATCTCTGATTTGACCGAAATTTTCGAGCCCTGCGGCGCCCCTCGCAAGTTCCCTTTCAAAAAGTTCATTCTTTAGCCGCGCTGCATTCCACCTGCCGGTTGTCCTCGTATTCAACCTCTGCTGGGGACGATAATAGTTAATTACAAAAACTATATACTGGTGGTCGCTCCCGGTATAGTCCTCAATGACTTGCCAGTTCCGGATGGACTGGTCAAGGCCCTCCGATGCCGGAGAAATATCCGGGATTATTTCCCTTGCTCCTGGTTTTCGAAAGGTCGTGACATTTCCCACGTTCAGTACCAGCAGCTCCGTTCTCGACGCCATTTCCATTACTAGCTTACCCCGGGTGTTTTGGTCAGGCGTACCCCATTCCCTTGCCCTTGCGTTAAAATCACCGGCTACCACTCTGTGCCCCGAGGTCGACACCACCGCATCCTCCAGGCCCTCCAACTGTTCTCTGTAGTTTTGGCTCGGTTGGTTCGGCGTGAGGTAGCAGCTGACAAATGTGACTTTCCCACACCTCACCCAGACGGAGCCGTTACCCCGCCCATGCGCGGTGACCTGTGTCCTCCCAGGTTCCAGGATCCATATGGCTGCTGTGCCGAGTAAGTCTTGGTACCAGGTTGCTGGGTCTCTATTTTCTACTGCCAGCTGTTGCAGCAGGTCGTTCGCGGTACGGCTCCTGTTCAAGTTAGCTTGTAGTACACGGATCATTTCACGGACTTATTTTTTGCCTTCCCTAGTGCCTCCCTGAACGCGCTGCAATTTCCCGACCCTGTTTTGTGCTTTAGGTTTTCTTTGCTTAAGCCTTTGCCCTCACAGATGATGCAGCGTGCTGGCGCTACACACATCGTGGCCTTGTTGCCCGGAAAGCCCACATTTGTAGCATAAGGAGCTACGATCCGGACATTTACACCCCTTTGCTACATGCCCGTAATCTAGGCATTTGTAGCAGCGTTTCACAGATATGCGCTCCCGCACTCTACAGAGCACCCATCCAATATGGATCTTTCCTCGTTTCAAGAGATGGGATGCGTCTCGCATCCTCATCTCGACCACCGCCATCTTTTGTCCCCTTGGTGTTTTTGGGATTAGCCCGATCTTAACGTCCCCCATGTTGGGAACATCTCGCTTAAGGGCCTGGATACATAAGGGAATGGATACATTGATGTGTGTTCATACTGCGAAATATGAATTAGGCTTTCAGCATAAACAGACAGTGCCAAAAGTACATGAGACAAAGCATATGCAGTCAATATACAAAGAACAAGTAAGAAGGCTCTAGTCGAGAAATCCCGACTAGACGATACCCTGATCCCTATACTTTACGCGTGCAGTCAATGTTTGCAAGTATGTGTGTTTGTATGTACGCACATACTGCATACTGCATACACAACTTCAATGTCCCATATCTCCGGTGTTTCTTAACTGATTTTAATAAAAATTTCACAGATTGTCAATATTTTGTTCATTATTTCAAATGCTTTCAAAGGTTTAAGAATTCAAGATTTTGTTGTTATCGATCCCATGTGTATATCGAAAATGGGATGAGTTATCGAAAATCGAAAACAAACTTGTGCTGCCTAGGGATTAGGCGAGCTTAAGTTCCAAATCTGGAGTCTCTAGCTCTTATAGTCTCTGAGATCGGTTGGCTCTTACATACGGACGGACAGACAGACAGACAGACGGACATTTCTATATACTTTATGGGGTCGGAGATGCTTCCTTCTGCCTGTTACATACTTTTGCACAAAACCATTATACCCTTTTTCCCATTTTTAATGGGACCAGGGTATAAAAATCAAATTCAAACATAGCGGTAGTCCGAGAAGATAACCGAAAAGACACAAGGAATTGAGTGGAAATAGGTGCTGAAAAGCTTGAAAAATGTTCAAAATTAACAGAAATGAGAAACTCTGCGTTCCTTTCTTACTTTGAATACTTTTTGGCACTGACTGTACGCGTAAAGTATAGGGTTCAGGTTATCGTCTAGTCGGAATTTTTCGACTAGAACCTTGGTACTTTTTTCACATTGTCAAAAATAAATATTGTTAACGGATGTAAAAAAGGGGTTATTTCATATCATAATTTTTTTGAGTATAAATTATTATTATGGTTAATTAGAAATAATTTAAGTAATTATTTGGTATTTATTAAATCTGAACTTATTTAGTCGGAGTCCTGGAAAAGCAATTGAAGAATCGATCCCGGCTTTGACTTTTGACAAAGTTTACAGTTACCATAATGGGATTCTTAAGTGTTCAGGATAGTGAAAATTAGCTTTTTTGTTATATACATATTTACTTAGATTAGTGTTAATGCAATTTTATATGTAAATAATTTAATTGCAAATGTCTGTTAACAATAAGAATTTTAAGCAAAATAATTTTAGATAAGCAAATACATAACAAGAAAAAACGGTGTCATATATTGATTTAATATGTTAAATAGCTAGGTTAAGGGTATCTTCTAGTGGGGCACCCCCGACTAGAGCCTTCTTACTTGTTTTATAATTTTAATTCAGTTGTTATTTAAATAATATTAATTTATATTGTCACTTAACAGATTTTCGCTTGCGCTTGAGCAGAATTGGAGCAGCGGTATTGTATGCGATTAATTGTCGTGTGTGAGTTCCACTCGATTGACTTTATTTTTGTATAATTATTTTTAAGTTTTTTTTAAAAACACCAAAGCGTACTGACGATCGAACGCATTGTTTTAATATTTTTTTTCTTTTTACCAACTTGAGCGACGAGGTCACTTGTTACAAAAAAATTTTTTTTATCGAGTCCTGACGGTTTTACGCTTTTTCAACTTGAAGACTGAACAAAAGATAGAATACAAAAGCGCCATCTAGCACGCATAGACTTATAATAGGAATTGTTTCCAAGCTTGTTTTATTGCAGAGCATGAAATCAGCAGGAATGCTATGATCGTGCTTCAAAGCTCTGGAAGCAATCACACTGCTGAGAGAGGCGAGCATTGCCTCCAAACCATTATCTGTGCATTTTGTCGCTGGAATATGGCTCTAGTGTCTTTCGCTTATAAAGTACCTATTTCTTTTCCCTTCAGGTCTTCCAACAAGTAAATGCAATTAAATAATTTCGCATTGAAATTGTGCGAACATTTGCTAAGTGTGGAATTGCGTCTAAAAATTTCTAAACGTAACTGGCTTTGAGCGAAGATTGTATTGTTTTTTGTTCCGTTAATACGACTGACGGATATTTGATTTGATATCCCTGCGCAACATTGCAAGGTTATCAATTCGAGATAAGGGAACTATTTTTTCTTCTAGCAGTAACAAATCTCTTAAGAGCCGATAGTCTGAACCATGGGTTATCATATCTATACCAAACAGAGCTATAAATGGCGAACATCTCAATGACTTATGTACCGAAGATCTTAAGGCGCATGAAATTCCTGTGAGATTCTGTTCCCAATCTGTTTGATCATTTTTTAAATAAGATGGTACTGCCGTTAATAGAGACCGGTTAACTCGCTCTGACGTTAGTATAAGGCTGTATAAACATGTGGTATTCAAAACTTTGCTGAAACTCGTTAAAATCAATTGATTTGAACTATGATCCATTGTCGCCAACAGAAACTTCCGGAACGCAAACTGCATGAGAAATGCCATGTCGTAGATAATCCTGAGTTGCTGCAGCCGTAAACTTTTTTAAACTTTGCAGCCATTGGTATATGCTAAAGTGATCAAGCCCAATAAGAATACCAATATGTCCTGTTTTACTACGCGGATAGGGTCTTAGTATGTCAATATATAAGCACTGACAGAGCCTGCATGCCGGACTAAGAGTCTGACGGTGGGCGGGCGAAGGGTATAATTATTTGCCTTCATTTGATTACATATTTCGCACTGTCTTATATAATTTGTTTTAAGCTTTTTATACTCTTCATTATAACACGTAAAAAGGCTCTAGTCGAGAAATCCCGACTAGACGATACCCTGATCCCTATACTTTACGCGTACAGTCAGTGTTTGCAAGTATGTGTGTTTTAATGTACGCACATACTGCATACTGCATACACAACTTCAATGTCCCATATCTCCGGTGTTTCTTTTGTTTAATTTTTTTTTATTTTGTTTATTATTTTAAATGCCATCTCAAAGTTTTCAAAATTCAAGATTTTGTTGTTATCGATCACATGTGTATATCGAAAACGGGATGAGTTATCGAAAATCGAAAACAAACTTGTTCTGCCTAGGGGTTAGGCGAGCATAAGTTCGAAATCTGGAGTCTCTAGCTCTTATAGTCTCTGAGATCGGTTGGCTCATACATGCGGAAGGACAGACGGACATTTTATTTGTTTTTTATTTTTTCTGGGCAATGTTAGAGAGGGGAAAACCTTTACGTGCCGTAGGTGGCTTGCCAATATCAACCCGTGTATTGGGCTCCTATGCATTAACGGCAAGTATACCGACTAAAATCCCTCTCCCTTTTCTTCTTGCGTCGACCCACTCGACTGACCCTGGACACTTGCCTGGAACCGTTTATCACATTACTTCGGGCAAGGTCCATCTTAAGGCCTTAATGGCCTTCTACTTCGTTCTGTCTTTCAACGTCGGTGTTCGGCGTTGTCCTCGCAGCCGGTACAATACAAGCAATCGGACGATGTTGCTTTTCGCATGCGGTGAAGGAATTTGCGAAAGTAGCCGTGTCCCGAAAGAAACTGTGTCAGGTAGTAATCTACTTGTCCATGCTTTCTTTCGGTCCACAGCTTCACGTCTGTTAAGAGGCGCGCAGTCCATCTCCCCCTACTTTCCTCCTCTAAGAGGCTCTGCCATGCATTGAAAGTCTTGGCTCTCTCTTCAAGGTATGCGTTTTCCCCTTCACCTGCGTTTCTCCTCGAGAAAACTGCCCGCCGCTCTTTAGCTAGAAGTATTATGGGTGTAACCCCCGCAATCACCAGAGCTGCCGGTTCAGAAACCGTGTGGTATGCGGAAGCCACCCTTAAAGCCCCCCCTCCTTTGGACTTGTGCCAGCCTCTTCCGGTATTTTTCTACGTTTAGAGAGTCGGCCCAAGTCTCCGCTCCGTAGAACAGTACCGACTGAACCGTGCTCACAGAAGGCGGCGTCTACTAGGGCATGGGCCTCCAACATTGGCCATAAGTCTGCTGAGCGCAGTCACTCAACCTGCCGCCTTGTCTGCCGCCTGTTTGATCTGTTGAAAAAAACTCAGCTTGGAATCTATCATCATACCCAGGTATCTGACCGCCGGTTTTGACGTCACCATGGCTTCTTCAACTCTCACCGTGACGATTGTTGGTATCCTTTTTTTGGTCAGGACTACCACTTCTGTTTTTTCTAGCGCCAGTGATAGCCCATGTTCCGTCATCCAGCTGCTGACCGTCCTCATCACCTGGTTGAGCTTAAGCTGTGCCCTTGGTGTGTCCCGTGCTGCCACACATCGTGGCCTTGTGCCCGGAAAGCCCACATTTGTAGCATAAGGAGCTACGATCTGGACCTTTACACCCCTTTGCTACATGCCCGTAATCTAGGCATCCAATATGGATCTTTCCTCGTTTCAAGAGATGGGATGCGTCTCGCATCCTCATCTCGACCACCGCCATCTTTTGTCCCCTTAGTGTGTTTGGGATTAGCCCGATCTTAACGTCCCCCATGTTGCGAACATCTCGCTTAAGGGCCTCCCTTATGTCAACTACCTCAGTGAGGCAGTCAAGATCGCGGATCTCTACGCTACACCTCGGCTCTAGGCAGGACACAGCAGCCAACCCATTGAGCGCCACAGCGATTGTGTCTCGGAATGCCCCACTATCCTTAGAGCCAGCCCCCATTTCCACAAGGACACCCCCCGCACGGGTCTCCCGGATGGCTCTTATCAGCACCCCTGTGCTTTCAGGATTCACCTTGCCCTTCATTTCTTTTAATATCTCGGCGTAGGTTCGCCCCCTCCGGGTCGAATGAGGATGGCATCCGCTGCTGCCTTGCCGGTCCTCCTGCCTCTTTGTTTTGCCTTGCCTGCTTGGCTTTCCGAATGGGCTGCTCTCTCTTTTGCCGGAATCATTTTTTCCGCCGCTAGCTTCCTTTCTGCTAGCTTCACCATTCTTTTGGTTTTCTTTGATACGACCACCACTTCTGGATTGGTGTCCGCCGTCTTGATACGTTTTTTAACGTTCGCGCCTGCAGGGCTCGCTGCTTGGCGCTTCTCTGGCGCCATGCTCAGTTTTTTTTAACTCCTTTTCTCCTGAGGTCCTCTTTTCCTCTTCCTCAAGGCCTGTCCAGGTCTTTCTGCATGCCTGCACTGTGGCTAAGGCATCTTCCAGAATAGCGATACTCATTTTTATCTCGACAGAGACATTCTTTTGTTTATTTGCAGCCGCTTTCATTTTGGCTACCGCTTCTAGACACCGTAGTATTTGCCTTTCCTCCTCGCTCCTTGCCTGCGCAGTTTGATCCCCAGCCTCCGAGATTTCTTCATATCTATCCTCCCCCGTTGAGTTGACTGTTCTCTCAGTCCGTTTAGGCTGCTCCGGGGGTAGCTTGTGGGTCAATGCGAGATTGCCTGTTGAGTTAATTGAGGATCCGTAATCGGGTCCTCCCCCAATGTTGTCCCAGCGATTCTCTCTGTGGTGTTGCCACGTATCGGACGGGCATCCTCCGCACTTTTAACTATATCAGCACCGTAGGCCAAGTGGTCCACCTCTGATGCTTTGCGGTCGCTTGTTATCGACGCCCCGGGGCCCGCTTGCACACCCCTGACGGCCGCCGGTACTGGGGATCCGACCACCTGCACCGTAACTTTACATCTCTGTACACATTTCATATTTGGTTTTATTTCGGGGTTCCTTCCCCTAGGTCTGCTCTTAGCGGCCACGGTAACACACCTGGTTTGATGTGCTCCGAGCCGAACCCCCCCACCACGACAAGGTGGCAGACTGCGGGGGGGGGGGGGGGGACAGACGGACATGGCTATATCGACTCGGCTGTTGATGCTGATCAAGAATATTCATACTTTATGGGGTCGCAGATGCTTCCTTCTGCCTGTTACATACTTTTGCACAAAACTATTATACACTTTTTTCCCATTTTTAATGGGATCAGGGTATAAAAATTCTCACAAAACGACTATAAAATGCAACTTTAGTCTTTATTGTAGATTTTCTTTCTTTCTGGTTGTTCTTCTAGATCACTGTTTTTTCTTAATATCGACATTAATACAAGGTATTTTTGACAGTCTTTCTGTCAAAAAGAAGAAAAAGAAAATGATTTTTAAACAGATTCGATTTTGAATTTTTTTTTCACATCTGTTGCTTTGTTGTAAACTTACACAGATTCTTTTTTGCTTATGTCGGTTTTAAGCCACTAGATTAGGAAATATATGAATAGTAAGATAAGGTAGGTATAAGAACAGTGCAAATATTACCCAATCTTTAGTTATTGCCAGAGAAACGATTGAAGCTTCAAAAGATCTGAAAAAAATTACTTGTGTTTTAAGTGCAATTGATTTTTATACAAAGCTTACGTGAGTATTTTTGTGAGCTCTAAGACGATCCCTTTATATTCCATTTCCTCAAATCCGTAGACTACAGTTTGAATATACCTTATGGCAGATGTAATGGGAAATTCAGGCAATTGCACTATCTTTTTATTGCGCGTCATTACCTCCATGACAATGTTGCGAAGGAACTCATTGTCGAAATGCTTACATTGGAAAAAAATAAAATTAAAACAAATGTTCTTAGTTATTCTTACATTTCGTTATGATGTTGTGAACGACGTTCTTAAAACATGTTCTTAATTTGGTTTTTGTTCTTTAATTATTACATCTTACAATCAAGAACATTTTGCTAATATTGGTCCATAACAAGAACTTTGGTTCGCGTTTATCAACCGAAGCTGAGTCGAAGTTTGTTCGGTTAACATAAGACTTAACTGCATTCGAAGCATGTTCGGCAACTTCGCCAATGCTAAGGCATTCGCTTAGTAAACGCGAGGTCCAAAATTATGTTTGACAGCTTTTAAAATAGAGGTTTTTCACCCACAATATACAATTTGTACTTGGCTCAACCAATGTTTTGAACTTATTATGGGCTAGTTATTTCAAAATTCTTCTTTTTTTAAATATATAAAACAACAAATGTTTCAAATTGAAGAACAAATTGTAAATAAGAACGAAATATTATCATGTTAAGAACAATTTCAAGACCGTTTTGTTTTTTAACAAGATCGATCTTAACAAATCCATTCCTTATTTAAGAAAATCGTTCTTAATTTTATAAAATCAGGTGCTAGAAAACT
>JAWNNS010000133.1:0-42817 GCA_035044605.1 Scaptomyza cyrtandrae | reverse complement strand
TGGTCCACCTCTGATGCTTTGCGGTCGCTGGATTTCGACGCCCCGGGGCCCGCTTGCACACCCCTGACGGCCGCCGGTACTGGGGATCCAACCCCCTGCACCGTAACTTTTTTGTTTCTCTCAACACTCATTATTGGTTTGATTTCGGGGTTCCTTCCCCTAGGACTGCTCTTAGCGACAAGGAAGCACATCAGGCTTGGCGTGCTCCGAGTCGAGCCCCCCCACCACGACAAGGTGGCAGCCAACGGGGGGGGGGGCTGTACAATAGCGATAGCGGCTTGGGAAAAAGTCAGGGATGTACATCGTCCAACTGTCCCGGTAAGGAAAGTTTTTCTATATAGAAAGCTACTGGGATTGCGTATGGCAGAGGATGCCGGTATGAGTACGCATATAAATTGATTTTGCTCAATCGTGGATCAGCTTGCAGAAGTCGATATAAAATTAGCTAACGAGTTAACAGTTATTATATTGTTGTCAAGTCTGAACAAGCAATTTGAAGATTTCGTCATAGCCATGGAAACGCGCGACAACTTGCCCTCTCTAGATGCATTAAAAATTAAGTTGCTAGAGGAAGGAGAGCGCAGGGGCTGTGAAGGGCTGCTTAAAGTAGGTAGCGAGCAGCAGGCATACACTGTTACGGCGGCGCCAGATAGAGCGCAGAAAAAGAAGATCGACAAAAAGAATGTCGAATGTTACAACTGCAGGCGTCGTGGGCACTACAAAAATGAATGCAAAAGTAAGCGCAAAGAAACAACAACAACGGAGCAGCAACGTTCGTATACAGTTATAAAAGAGGAAAAGACGAACGATCTGGATTTTACCGTTTGGTGTCTGGATAGCGGCGTGACAGCACATACGTTATGTCTGCAGCGCGCGGTATATTTATGGATTACGTTTCGCAAATAGAAGATGTTGTGTTGGCTGACAACAACGTAATGCGAGCAGTTGGCAAAGGCGACGTAAGGCTCGAGACGGTATTTTGCGTTCTTACACTTGAGAATGTTTTGCATGTACCTGATATAAAGGGAAATTTTATATCAGTGAGTCGTGCAGTCGAACGGGGCTGTACAGTTACATTTTGTAGAGACAAAGCAAGTGTGCGTCAGGAAGGCGAAAAAGTATTAGAAGCCCAGAAAAGAAACAAACTATTTATTTTCAAGAATAGAGCAAACGTTTGTTTAGGTGTAGCGCAGACGAGGTCATTGGCAGTTGGTCTAGATAAAAGACGCCATGGCTTCGTTGGATATTCAGATGTTTCTAAGGCATACAGGCTGTTTGATGAAAGAAAACAAGTGATCGTCATAACGCGATGTTTTATTCGACGAAACTTGCATGGATGCGCCGATTTCAGTAACGATTCCAGTTGCTGAAATATCGTCGGACACACCTAATCAAGATGTGGTCAAGTTGCAGTTGCAATTCGGAGACGACAAGGTTAATGAACTACTCAGTTAGGAGTATATAAGCGCAGATAAATCCGAGCAAGATGAGGGCAGTGATCAGGAGCAATCGCCAGATGTGGAGTTACCACAAACAGAAGCTGTCAGGATTGGTCCAGGTAGACCAGGTTTAATTTGCACATTTTAACGCAATGCTTGGCGTAGATGTTCCGTTACTACAGACATTCAGTGAAGCTCACGAGAGCAATCAGAAATCATTTTGGCAGGCAGCCATGAATGCAGAGTATAGTGCATTAGTGGCAAATGGAACATGGACATTGGTAGACTTACCCAAAAGGCAACAGGCTATTGGTTGCAGGTAGTTAAGCACAATAAAAAGGGACAGCAACGGCAAGCCTGAGCGCTGCAATGCCCGGCTGGTAGCAAAACGATGTTCCAAAAAGTTTGGTGTGAATTACAAGGAAACTTTCTCACCCGTGTGCCGATATGAAACAATACGACTAATTTTTGTTCTGGCTGTTAAGCTTAAATTATATCTGCACCAAATGGACGTCTGCACGGCGTATCTTAACAGCGAGCTAAGCGATGTGGTCTATATGAAACAGCCAGAAGGATATATAGACATGAACAATAAACATAATGTATTGCGGCTCAATAAGGCAATCTATGGGCTTAAGCAAGCAGGAAGGGAATGGAACCAGAAGTTAGATGCTGTACTACAAGGAATCGGTTTTACCCCTTGCAAGAATGAGCCGTGTATATATATAAAGATAATGTATTTTTGATACTAATCTATGTTGATGATCTGCTTATAGCATGCCAGAAGAAGACAGACTTATTGCGTATCAAGTCAATAATAGCAATGAAGTTCGAATGTGCGATCGTGTTAGTGGCTCGCATCCTTTCGCTGTCACTGGAGTGGACTACTGTGGACTGTTTTACTACAAGAGCGAGTTTCGTAACAAAGGACCAGTAAAATGCTACATCTCGGTTTTCATTTGCTTCGCAACAAAGGCAATGCATCTCAAACTGGTTCCTGATTTGTCAACAGCAGCCTTTCTTAACGCTCTTAAGTGGTTTATTCTTACCAGATGTAAACCTGTTCGCATATGGTCGGACAATGCGACAAATTTCGTCGGAGCCAAGATTGGTATAGCTGAACTCAAGCGACTCTTCCTCAGCGAGAAGCACATCGACTCTGTCCGAGAGTTTTGTGTCTCTGACGACATCGAATGGGAATTCATCCCACCTCGCTCCCCACACTTTGGTGGACTTTGGGAGGCGGCGGTGAAGACAGCAAAATACCATTTTTATCGGTCGGTCGGACCCTCGGTTTTTCCCCTGGATGATCTGCGCACACTCGTCTGCCACATTGGGGCACTAATAAACTCTCGACCTCTTTTTCCACTTTCAGAGCACCCTGCACTTCCTTGGCACTGCGCCACTCGCAATTTATCTGGAGCCGGATGTCACCAAGCTAAACGTTAGCCGCCTAGATCGCTGGCAGCGTAAAGCTTATTATCAGCAAATTTTCTGGAGTCGTTGGCGTGACGAATATTTAACGCTTCTTCAGCAACGGTCCAAATGGAGAACATCCTACCCGGGCGTTCACATTAATGATGTTGTCCTTGTAAAGGATGAAAACTTGCCACCCCTTAAATGGCCACCGGCTCGTGTTGTCGAGCTTGTTGCTGGTGCTGATGGCGTTTCCCGAGTAGCTGTTTTCAAGACGTCAACTGGAACAATAAAGAGAGCTGTGCGCAAGTTGTGTGCGCTTCCGAAAGAGGATGCTGTTGAAAGCCCGTGTCTTTCAACGGGGGGAGAATGTTTGGTTAAGCATGTTTCCGCGCCAAACAACAACTAAAGCAGCTTCGCTCTTAATATTTAACCTCTTATTCGCAGCATAAGAGCAAGTTAACATAACTGTCATAACTGTTGTTTTGCATATGCTCATCGGACTTTCTTTGTATTGTATTTTCTATTGCTTGCCCTTGGCCTTAGATGAGCGCAAGCAGCAGCTGCAAATCGGCAGCTAATCAGTTCTGTTTGATCGATCGGAAATTCAAGTCGCTGCGCGGTATTCGACACCGCTTGCCAAAATATAATTCGGAGCTTGCAATTAACAATTATAACTATTTTAATTTTGACCACGAAGGCAAATAAACTACATTTATATTAATGCAAATTTCGGTGCATTTTTATTTATTTATTGTGAACAATTCGTTAGCTATTGAAAAAGCTCAATAGCTCAACAGTTAGCTTGTTCTGAATAAATAACAGTTTCAGCAGGATCCCAAACGGTTTTTTGATTTCGTTAATGCGAACGCAAGTCACCGACTCTTCCATCTAACATATTCTTTGATGAAATGAAAGCCAACTCAGGCCATTGCCGATCTATTTGCTGAATTTTTTCAAACGACTTATAGCCCTTGTTTTCAACCAGTCGTCATGCCTTACCCCTATCAGCTTAATGCCTCAAGTTGCATTTACATACCGGAAATCACGGAGAGTTCACTACTTTCTGATCTTCAGGTTATTAAGCCCACATTTTCTCCATTACCTGATGGAATACCTAACTGTGTGCTTAGGTATTGTGCTCAGGGTCTCTTAAAACCTTTGCATAATCTGTTTAATTTGTCCGCTATGTACAAAGACCTACCACCACTAACTTGCTAGAATTCACATCCATTGTTATTAAGGGCTTTCAAGACAAAATGCAAACTGATGTTATTTACACTGATTTCAGTAAGGCTTTTGGTTCGGTATATCACCTCCTTTTAATACATAAACTTAAGCTTTTGGGCTTTCCAAATAATGTTATTCTTTGGATTCAAGATTATTTAACTTTTAGATCTCAAGGAGTCTATTTTAATGGCTCAATTTCTAAAGCGGTCCACGTCACTTCTGGGGTTCCACAAGGAAGTCACCTTGGACCATTATTATTTATTCTATTCATTATTGAACTTCCGTCCGTAATAAATCACTCACGGGTGCTGATGTATGTTGATGATGTGAAATTATGTATGCCAGCTTTAACTTTTCTGTCTAGTCATAAATTACAAAGTGACTTAGACAATTTTCAAACTTGGTGCCAAGTAAATTTACTGCATCCCAATTGCAGTAAATGCAAAGTTATGTCTTTATAGACGAATGCCCTTTTTTAACATCGATATTCTGGATAACCTACCTCTTGATCTGATTGATTTGGTTGAGGATTTGGATATCTTAATGGAAAAAAAGCTTAAGTTCGACAAGCATATAGCTTGAATTACAAATCGAGCATCAAGTGCCTTGGGGTTCATTAAACGCTGGTCGAAGGAATTCGAAGACCCCTACTTAACAAAAACTCTTTATATGTCTCTTGTCCGACCGATTCTCGAATATGGATCTTGTATAAGGTATCCCAAATACAGGATTCATCAGGATAGAACACAATCGGTACAAAAACAACTTTTGCACTTTTCCCTTCGGGGTCTTAACTGGGATAGTAGTACTAATTTACCTGCTCACCACAGTAGACTTTTACTAATAAATCTTTCCTCTCTTACTAATCGTAGAACTGCTAGCAATAACCTTTGTTCACAAAATAATAAATGGTGAAATAGATTCCCCCATACTAATCAAACAAATTAACTTTGCTGTACCCAATAGAAGTAGTAGAAATTATATACATATAGCCCTGCATGCTTGCTTTTCTAACTAAGCTATCCATAACCCATTTAGGATCTTATGTTCAATATACCGATATAACAATCTTTCCCACCTTGTTAATAGTACCACTTCTGCATACTCTCTAAAAAAACATTGTCTTATATCATTTGTTTACATGTTCGCGATCCTCGTAACCGCACGCTATGCGGTGCGCCCCTCGGTCGGACGGGCGGGAGGTGGGTCGCTTTACGCTTTACGCTTGGGTCCGCGCGTTAACAAGACGGTGCTTGGTATCGTTGGGCCACTCAAATGTACTGTCCCTTAGAACTTCTACGTCCAATAATAATAACATTATAAGTGGTGGCCTATTACCGATTAGTGTTAGTTTTGGATCTCCTGATCTCGCTTAATTTTTAATTACAATTTTGTTCTTTTTTTCTAAACTTATTCTAATTCTATTTTAGTTTTTTTTAACATTATATATAATTTTAGTGTGATTTTCTTTTTTTACCCAGCCAGCGTGATAATTTCATTTGATTTTGTTGTCTTTGTTGCGTATAGTCGTGTAAATTTTGTGAAACCGTCTACAAACACAAATATGTATTTCTTTGATCTACCGGAGTCAACAGGTCCATAATGGTCGATGTGGACCTCCTTTTCCTGTCTTTGGAAAAAAAGCTATTCATTTTCGATAGTTTTATATGTGTGCACAGAATTTTTCTTTAATTTTGGGAAACCAGTAACTCTTGTTTATCAGATTTGTCATTTTATCTCTGCCTATGTGTCCTAGTTCGATGTGGCATTTGTAAGGGACATGGTCCTCCATTTCTTTTGGTACATAAAATAATATTCTATCATCGTTTGCTTTTCGATAAATTATTCCGTTTCGCATTTCGAAAAGTTTGTGCTCGGATGTCTAAGCTTTTTTATACTTTCATCTTTGGCTTGGCAAATAACTTGTCTTCAAAGCTGTTTGTCCCCACTATGGGCATGTTGTTGCATCTACATAAAGCGTCTACGTGTTGCATTTTTGTTCCTGCTCTGTGAACTAGTTCGTAATTATATTCTTGGAGCTCTAAAGCACATCAAGCAATTCGAGGATAAAGCTCTATTTTGTTAAGCGTCAAAGTTAAGGAGTGGTAGTCTGTGATTATTTTCAAACGCTTACCTTGAAGACATATGCGAAATCAGCGCAAAGCGTATAGTATTGCTAAAGTTTCTAGTTCGAAACTGTGGTATTTCGCTTCTGCCCCCGTTGTGCGTTTCGAAAAGTAGAAAATTGGATGAAGCTTACCATCTTTTTGTCTTTGAAGCAAAACTGCACCAAAACCTAAAGCACTGGCATCGCAGTGCAACTCAATTTAATCTTTGTAATCGTATATTGCTAAAACCGGTGATTGAACTAACTTTTCTTTAAGCTTCAGAACAAAATTTAACTCATTTTCGGTGAACTCGAAATGTTTATCCTTTTTTAATAATTGTCGAATAATCTTTTATAAATCTGCGAAAGTATTAATATTGTCCGAGAAAAACTTGAACTGCATGTGTTTCCTGTGGTATTGGGAAATTTTGTACCGCTTTAATGTTTTTGTCGTCAGCGAAAATGCCTTCTTTTGTTATTAAAAATCCCAAATACTTAACGCTCGATTGTAAAAATTCTTATTTGTCCATACGTAGCTCAAATTTGTTTTGAAATAACTTTGAAAAGCTTCTTTTATGTAACAAACGATGTGTATTTAACTGATTCTTTTTCTACAAAAATGTGGAAGTATCCGTTCTTCAGATCTAATTTGGAAAACACTGTTTTGTTAACTAAACTGTTTAGTAAGTCGTCAGTAAGTGGTAAAGGGTAGTTGTCCTTTATCAACACTTTTTTAAGTTTTCTGAAATTAATGCAAAGTCTTAGGTCTCCTTTTTTATCTTTACTAGAACTGTCGGTGAGGCGTATTCTGAACTGCTCGTCTTAAAGTTTTTTCAATTTTTCCTTTTCTGTGTAAAAAAGCCGCTTAGGGGCACAGCTAAATGTTTTCGACTTTTCTAAATCCAGCTTAATTAAGCACTTGATAATCGGTTTGTCGGGGCTTACTGCTCTTATATAAATATTGTCTATTAGTTGCTTAAATTTGCATTGTGTTTCATAAAAACTGAATTAACTGTTAAATTTGCTGTTGAACAAATTGCAATTTCGGGAGGACTATCTGCTTCTTTTACTTTGTTACTGATTTTTGCCATGCTTGCTGTATTAAATCATTTCTAACTGCTGGCATAACTGTTTGATTGATTTTTTACTTACTGCTGGCATAACTGTTTGATTTGACTTTTCACTAACTGTTGACATCATTGTTTGGTTCCTCAAATAATCGCTTTTTCTTAATTGTGAATCCATCTTCTAAACTAAGATCGCATGCGTACATGAAATCTCTCCCAAGAAGTACATCACGACTCATGGGCTCGTTTACAACGATGTTTAAATGTTTTTTTTTTTTTTATTATTTGTTATTATTATTTATTATTATATAACTATTAATGCTGTTGCTCTTCCTTTCGGGGCATTGTCCCACAAAGTGGCTCCACATGCGTAGCACGACCCAGGCTCACGCTTTGGTTTGCGGCAGATCCGAGCAATATGACCCTTCGAATTTAACTGGTTTGCGAGCCGCTTTGTATGCTTCCTTTTGGGGTAGATGTATATCAGCAAACGCCTTCGACATCTGGGCTAGTTCATGAAAGCATTGAATGCGCGCCTGGTTACACAAACTAGGTGAAGGAATGCCTTCTGTGATATTTTTTGCAACTCTTCCTTGTCAACGTTGATGTTGTTGGCCAGTAATATTTTATCCTCGAAATATGACCCGAAGCTTTCTTTAAAACGCAATTGACGTTTCTGAAATTGGCCTCTAGCTTTGGAAGTTTTATTCCGTGCATCCATTGTTGCGCTTTGCCTTTTAACTTTGCCAAAATTAGTAAATGCTGGTAAATCATAAATATATGCAATGTTTTTAACCTTTCTGGCCCAGTTTCGAGCGCATGATTCGCCATCTTAATCGAGCGTCACTTCTTTTGCTTTTTCGCTGTCGACTTCGATCTGCCCCGCTCGCGTGCACTCATTGCCTGGTGCTGCACAGCGCAGCCTTGGACATTAGTTTTTACTACAGCAGTGATCATTCCGCTGCCACCGTTTTTGTTGCTGCCGTTGTCGGCGTTGAAAGCACATTTACCCATGCCGATACCGATACCGATACGAAAGCAGAGACTGTACGGTGTTCGCAAAAAAAATGCTGTTCTTCTCCTTATACTTCTCGGCCTGCGTCTAATTGGTATTCGTTTTTGCTTTGTGATTGCTCATGCCAAAAAGTATTCAAAGTAAGAGAGGAAACCAGAGTCGCACTCTTCTTAACATTACTTAACATTTTTTAAAATTAATAGCACCTGGGGAAATAAGTATCACTTCTGCTTTGCAACTCATTCACGAAGTGTGCGATGCGTTAGATAACGATAGAACTTCGTGCAATTGAATGGCCAAACGTGAGATACCTAAATATGACTTCCACCATATGTGCTTATGTATATATTGGCAGTAAAGTAGGTCTTAATGACTTATTGAAAAGGCTTTAAAATGACCAAATACCAAATTAACATTAACCATAAAATAAACGCATTTTGCATTCATATACTAGTCCCTGTATTAAAAATATATTTTAATAATTTGATTGACATTAATTGAAATAAAAAGGGTATCAAAACAACATTGAGCAGCGTTTGCGTTTCAGCAACGACAACCGGCACCTTGTTTTGCTTTTTTCCCGGTAGACTCACATGCATACACATGCAGCTGCAGACGATTTGCCTTCGACACCAAAATACAAGAAGGCTCTAGTCGAGAAATCGCGACTAAACTATACCCTGAACCCTTTACTTCCTTCTGCATGTTACATACTTTTGCACACAAATAATATACCCCTTTTTTTCTTTTTTAATGTTTTTATTTTTGCACACACATTACTTATGTACCTTTTGGATGACACAACAAAATTTTATAACACAATCAAATTATTTTCCTTTTATATATGAAATAAATCTATGATTAATACACAATATATAATATATATATATATAAATTTATTTATACAGTCTGTCAAGAAAGTATTTTCGCGTGAAGAAAAATGTATGTGTTTTAATTTCACAGGCAAAAATATAACTGTAATATGGCTCTTAAAATTTTTTTGAAATTTTTGATGTTTTATTTATTTATTTCTTAATAATATATTTAAACCAATTTGATTATTCATTAAAGAACAAAAAGTTATAACAAAAACAAATTAACTCTAACTAAATTTGACTGTCAAGAAAGTGTTTTCGCATCTACGTTTTTGGTGCATTTTCGTTGTAAAAAAAACCAAATAAAATAAAAAAGTAGTATTCAGCTGCATCACACTCACGTCCGCAGAACTGACCTAGGACAAGTTTTAGCTTTACACTTCTTCAACAAGTAAGAAGGCTCTAGTCGAGAAATCCCGACTAGACGATACCCTGATCCCTATACTTTACGCGTACAGTCAGTGTTTGCAAGTATGTGTGTTTGTATGTACGCACATACTGCATACTGCATACACAACTTCAATGTCCCATATCTCCGGTGTTTCTAAACCGATTTCAATAAAAATTTCACAGATTGTCATTATTTTGTTCGTTATATAAAATGCCATCTCAAAGTTTTCAAAATTCAAGATTTTTTCAAAAACGGGATGAGTTATCGAAAATCGAAAACAAACTTGTACTGCCTAGGGCTTAGGCAAGCGTAAGTTCCAAATCTGAAGTCTCTAGCTCTTATAGTCTCTGAGATCGGTTGGCTCATACATACGGACAGACGGACGGACGGACAGACGAACAGACGGACATGGCTATATCGACTCGGCTGTTGATGCTGATCAATAATATATATACTTTATGGGGTCGGAGAAGCTTCCTTCTGCCCGTTACATACTTTTGCACAAAACCATTAGAACCTTTTCCCATTTTTAATGGGATCAGGGTATAAAAATATGCGCGCGCTTTTCTTTGAATGTGAGTGTAATTTTTCAAGTGCACGTAAATTTATGCTTTACATTTGAAACCGTACATTCGAAAATAAAACAATCAGATTTTTTCAAATTAAGAACATGTAATTTATAATTAATAGTTTATTAGCCATATCGGAAATATGGAAAATAATAAAAAAAAGTTACATTAAAGTGTTTGGTTGAAGGCTGCGTTGGCGGCAAAAAATTATTTCGTGTCCCCGATAAAAGTGCAAGTGAGTGGTGTGAAAATTTAAAAATAAACATTGACTATCCAAACACCCGCACTAGAGTGTGTGACTTGCATTTTGAGGCGAATGCATTTTAAAACATAAATTAAAAGGTGGTTCTATGCCCACGCTGCAACTAGGTAAGTTTCAATGCATGCAAATATGAGTAACGGTGTTCTAAGCATTCGCAAAACATGTTTGATAATTATTGATATGTGTTTGTTTATATATATATTTGTGTGTTTTTAGTACTGTGATTTTCTTTAGCTGTGATTGTCATATTGTTTGTACTCATTGTCTTGCTTATATTATATTATATATGTAAATATATTTTAGCACCATCTTACGTATATGCATTTCATTTTGAGGTCACATCGGAGGCCCGGTTTACAACAACGCGTTAAATGCCACTAAAACCAGATATTGTTGTATTAAAAACCGCAACAGTTCTAATCCACCTTTATTATTGCATTTATTCCCAAAAAATGCTAATATAAGGTCGGAGTGGATGTCCATATGTGATTTCAAACCTGGCTTTGAAAACTACACAAAGTTAATATGCAGAAAGCATTTTCTTCCAATGGACATCCAAAAATCTAAATTAAAATCCAATGTGCGTCCAATTATGAATGTGCAAATTAACCATGAAATAGTAGAAAATAATAGTTCCGCATTGGCTATGGTTTTGACATAGTTTTAATTGTGTTGATAATTGTGTGTCATTCCTTATATAATTGGTTTATGCTTTATGATTTAAATGCGTGTTGACTTGTATGCACCTAAACATTCTTCCGGCCGTTGAATCGGTGATCAACCATCATCTACATCCAGTGTGAATCGTCTTGGGGATGCTGATGGCACGGCTGTGTTGGCAGCCTCATTCCTTGTAGCTATTGGTTGCAAAGTCCAAAAGCGTTTCTTCCGTAGTGCATAGGCAAACAGCACTAAGACGGATACCACCAAAGCAGTATAGGCGGCGATATGATGATGTTGTACTGAACTTATTTGGTCGGGCAGTTCTTGCTTGTTGAGTGCGTTCAATTTAAGCTGCAAGTCGTCCAGATCCTTATCTTCCTGTACCTTGTTGAGTTTTGGTAGAGGTCTTTGAGTTGAGTCTGGCTTGATTATTTCGCCAAAGTGAGCATAGCCTTTATTCACTTGGCTTATAATGATGTTGAAGGTCCTGATGCTTATTTCTGAGTTGCGTGCAGTACAGCCTGATGACAGCAACAGTAGTCCGGTGTCTTTTAGTTCCATTACAAAGTGCGTTGCAAAGATCCAATTATTAGGATGGTGCGTTTTTGTCCATACCATCTTAGTTACTCTGTGAGCTACTTGACACATGGTTGGTGTTTTGTTGTTGAAATTCACACCGATTGTCGGCATTACACATAGCTTGGTGGTCGAAGCATATGTAATCTTCATTTGGTAACGTACGGCAACGGTGTAGATCATCTGTTGTGAGTCCCATGAATTTATCCCTATGGTTGTTAATAGCTATAATAGGTGTTTTAAGCTCAAATAGTCGCCAGCTTGTTGAGTCCCACATCGGAATTGGCACAATGTTGAACAGTTCTAATATTGATGTTGACACTAGTGGTAGTATTATTCTAAATATTACATGAGAGTCGGTGACTGTGCCTTCTGCTCGGACAATTCTGAATAATGTTGGATGAAGTCACTGGTGCCATTTGATCTGGCGGCAAGTGATCCCGCATTTTAGCGGGACTATCGACTATTTCTGCTTGCATGCGTTGAAGGGTGGCTGCTAACAGTGTTAATTGGGTTGTTAACGCCAGGTAGGTCTGCGTGAGACGCGCACCAGTGTATTTTCCCCTGGTTTGGCTAATGATAGCAACTTGCTGTTCAAGTAGTTTTAGCCGCTTGTCCGATGCAGATCTTGTCTTCTTGACACATTAATGGTTGAATCAAGCACTGAAGTTTGATTTTTCAGTAAAGTCAGTAAAAATTCCTCGTTCGTTTTTACCTTCTCTATCACCTTGGTCATTTTATTAGCGTAGTTTGAGTCTAATACTCCAAATAGACTATTCGCAATGTTACCCTCTGCATCGAATGGGGACCGGCGTTTGCGTGTATGTTGCATAAGTGGATTTGTCATTGGTAATTCGTCATAAAGGTGACGAAAGTGCTGTGATATGGAATCACATATGTGATTGTTATTTAATTCTGGGCATATGTTTTTGAGTTCGTTTATTCCTGAATCAGTATGGTTCCAATTCATAATATATTACAATGGTCCAATCGGATACTGCTCTCTTTGTTGTTCCGATTTTTTCATAATAGATTCCAGGTTTTGAGTCAAACCGCGTCACAGATACTGAGTCAGTCAGCACCAAAGGTAACATAAAGAGCAGGATTAACAAGGACGAGGTGATGGTTGGCGACATTAACCGTTTTCGTTGAACGGGAGGCGCAAAAGTTTCATCTGTGTCCTCGGTTTCCTTGATGGGGCGTTTTTTGGTCATATCTTTTGGGAACAACGGCGCAATCCTGGTTATAGGGCGTTTGTAGATGCCTGAAGTAGTTTTAACGTCAACCACACGAACGTGATTATCCTGGCCTAGATATGTGCGTACGATACGTCCCATTGGTCAACTCATCACAGGTATGTTGTCTTCCTTGACTAGAACAAGCATACCTTCCTTGATATTGGGATTGGCGGCCTTCCACTTATGTCTGGCTTGCAATTCTTGCAAATATTCTTCCGACCATTGTCTCCAAAATCCTTGCTTGAGCCTGGATACTAGCTCCCACCGTTTTAGTAACGAACTTTCGTTGCGGTCTGTGTTGACATCGGGGGGAGCAGTCAGCGTTTCACCAATCAGAAAATGTGCAGGGGTGAGGGCTGTGTTATCCGTAGGGTCGATTGACATTGGTGTAATTGGACGAGAGTTTAGAATCGCTTCAATTTCAATTATCACCGTATTTAATTCTTCGAATGTTAGAGATGCGGTATTTGTCGTGATAACCAGTAGACGTTTTGCAGACTTGACTGCAGCTTCCCATAGACCTCCAAATGATGGCGCTCTTGGCGGTATGAATTTGAAGGCAACTTGTTTTTTGTTGCAATGATTGATGATCTCAACCTGAGCCTTTTCGCCAAATATTGATCCTCCCAGTTCCTTTAGTTGGTTATTTGCTCCAACAAAGTTGGTGGCATTGTCACAATGAATTGTTTGACATTTTCCGCGGCGGCTTAGGAAGCGTCGCAGGGCTCCTAGAAATGCATTTGTGGTCAGATCGCTAACCACCTCGAGATGGATCGCTTTGTGGAGAAGCAGCAGAATACGGCTATGTATGCTTTACCTGGTCTTTTTCCGCGAACTTTATGATGAATCCAGATTGGTCCGCAACAGTCCACGCCTGTAGTGAGGAACGGGCGTGTTGGTGTCACTCGATCGGGTGGCAAATTGCCCATAATATGGTTCATTAACTTGGGTTTTGCCTTATTGCACTTCACACAATTGTGAACGATGTTTCTCGACATAGTTTTGTCGTTCAGTATCCAATATTCTTGTCTAGCAATTGCTCGAAGGGCTTGAGCACCGCAGTACATGTTGTCTTCATGCAGTTCTCGCAATATCATCTTTACTATCTGGTGCCTTGCATTATACGGGAGTGGGGCTTGCTCCAATCTACCTCCAACTCGCATGAGTCCATCTGAGCCTTGTAATGGTGACAACGATGAGATAGGACTCTTTTTATCCACTGTGTTGTGGCGCTTCAAACTTTTAAAGTCAGCTGTAAATTCAGCTTGCTGTATTGTCTGTAGAATTATATTGCGAGCGCGGTCCAGTTCTATTTTACACAGCGTGGTAGTTGCTGATCTGTATCGCTTGTAGCAGAATCGCAACATGTAAGCCACAATGCGTTGTAACTTGAAGAATGAGTTGCTGTGTCAACAGGTATACAAGTCTTCGCCTATTGTTGATTTAGATGCCGCTAAGCTTATATGCTTTGTTTTCCTCTCCAGATCGCTCGGAGAGATGATGGGAGGGGCTGTCTATTTGTCTGGAGTACCATGCAAAAAGAGTGGTCCATAGAGCCATAAACTGTGCTCGGGTAATTTTCGTGCAGATATTCCTCTTGAAAGCACATCTGCTGCGTTGTTGGCGGACGATACACGTCGCCAATTATTTTGACTTGTCACTGCCTGAATTTTCGCTATTCGGTTGCCCACGAACGTATGATATGTTGAGGACGGTGTATTAATCCATGAAAGAACAACGGTAGAATCCGACCAAAAATATCCTGGCACTGCGGTGACGTCAAGGTTTAGATCGCGTCGAATTCCGTCCGCGAGCTCAGCACCTAATAATGCAGCACATAGTTCTAGACGATGTAGTGACTGTTTTGCGGTTGGAGCCACTCTAGACTTTGAGCATAATAAACGCACAGATATTTGCTTGTTTTTGTACGTTGCGCGCACATATATATATTTGAGACTGGAGTTTTTCCATCGTATATGTGTCTTGGAATTGAGTTTTGATTCCCAGAGTCGTTGCATAAAGATTTTTGCCTTCATCACGACTGGAGCGAACAAGCCTAGAGGGTCGAAGACCTGTGCCACCTCCGAGCAAACAACAAGCTTTGTCAACCGGTTTGCTGTGCTGTTTTGTGTGCGGCCGCAAAGTTGATCAATTTTTGGCATCCAAATAAGACCTAATGTCTTAACACTGTAGTGCTCCAGTGTTTCGTCAAGCTTATTGTCGCTTACAATGTCGTCCTTGGGAATTCCTTTAAGAATTTGCTCTTTGTTTGAGCACCATTTGAGTTATTTGAGCAGTATTTTAAACAACTCCTTTCGAATTTGTATTGCTTCTCGTATTGAGTCTGCTCCTGTGAGGCAATCATCTACGTAGAAGTCATCCCTTAAGGCAGATGATCCTAATGGTGATCTGCTGAGTTGAAGTGAGGCTAAGTGATTTAGACACTTAGTTGCTAAAAACGGAGCCGCTGCTGTTCCATATGCAACCGCTTTTAATCGATAGTATTTTAACTCATCATTTGGATTATTCCTCCAAACTATCATTTGATTAAATTGGTGTTCAGGGTTTATCCATATTTGGCGATACATCTTTTCGATGTCTGCCGTAAATACGTATTTATGTGTTCTGAATCTCAATGGAATTGACATGAGATCACTTTGCACCGTGGGTCCTACTTGCAGTATGTCATTTAATGATTTTCCCGTTGACGTTTTACAGGATGCATCAAAAACCACCACAAGAATGTTCAGCAAACGGCAATTTCACGATGAATCTCCCATCTGCAGCAGTCTGCAAGTTCTCAATGAAATGGCTCTCGCACTCTTTTTCGGTTGGTGTACGATGCCTTTCTGCTCTTTTCAGGTTGTCTAGGGTCCAGAATCGTTCCATTAGGGTATTCGTTTCTTCTCCTGTAGCTACTGCACAAAAAGCTGCTGACATCCTTGGTTCCTTTATTTTTCCAGCCACCACCCATCCCAATCTGGTCTTTTGCATGATTGGACCAGAGGGTGTTCTGTGTTGTTGTGGGAGTAATAGTGCGTAATAGTGTTCCGCACCGATGAGCATGTCGATTTTGCCCGGTTTGTTGAATTGGGGATCTGCCAACGGTAGGGTTGCTGGCATGTTCCAATCTTTTTCATTTATGCTTGGGCTTGGGCTGGCTGATCCGTAACAATGTGTGGTAGAATAAATGCTTCGATACGCATTGTAAAGTCGTTGTGTAATGACTTCACCAATAGGTTTACACGAGCTCTACTTGTCTTTGGTTGTCCACCGATGCCTTCAATTCGTAGTGTGGAGTCGTAACGTTTTAAAGATAATGAAGAGGCGAATCGTTCTGATATTACGTTAATCTGTGATCCAGAATCCAGCAAAGCCTTGAAGGTAGCTTTTTGTCCATTATTTCCTTGGACTATTACCTTTGCTGTTGCAAGTAGATTTATGTTTTTGCTACTTGCTGATGCTATAATTGGATTTCGCTTCTCCATTGAAGAATTTTCCAAATGCAGCAGCATGTTGTGCCTTTCTTGGCACTTAAAACATTTAAAGCGACTTGGGCAAGCCTTTGCCATGTGATCTCCTTTGACGCATAGTTTTTGTCGTTGAATCCAATTCAATCTTTCAGCGGCTGTCCTTGCACGGATGAATATGAAATGATTAGATTTCTTGCAATAGAGACAATCCTTCCTTGTAGTTGAAGAAGATGCACAAGTTGCTCCCGTTGAGTCTCTTTTGGCATTGATGTGTGTTTTGCTTCCGCTAGCTAAATACGAACTCTTTGTTCGAGAAACTGGAGCATGGTGTCCAGTTTTTGTATTTGCTTCGAATTGCTTATTGATTGCTCGTACAGTGTCTTATTTGCTGTCGAGCTTATTTCGTATGACCACTATTAATATTGGGTCCCACGTTGAGATGTCCAATCCGAGTCCCTTGAGAGATGCGAGGGACTCCAAGGTGACTATGTATAGTTCTTTGATCGACTTTACATTGTCGTTGATGGTTTGTTGCATCAAAAATCGGTTCAATACCGTTGATGCTATGTCTCTTGGGCTATCGTACGCGTCAACCAAGATGTTCCATGCGTGGAGGTAGTTATCCTCTTTCAAGTCGATTTGGCGGATTAATCTTTCTGCCTCACCGATCACGCTAGTTTTAAGATACCACATTTTCCGGATTGTCGGCAAGTTTGTATTGTGTACCATGGACACAAACATATCAAAGAATTGTGTCCATTTTTAGATGTCCCCATCAAATTTGGGAATTGTTATGCGAGGCAAGTTTATGTCATTGGTGCACTGCATACCGTTTTTTGATGCTAGTGCCCCTTGTACATCAATTTCTGCCTGTAGATACTCCTTTGAATCATACCCATTTTCTTCTGGGTTTTCAACTTCCTCATACAGTCGAAAATATACCTTGAATTTGATCCCATAGATTCTTTATGAGCTTTAGTGCTGAGTGCTCAATAGAAGTTTTTTGGTGCAATGCGCGATATAAGGATGCGATCATTGCACCTTGTCGTCGGCACAACGCAATCACCTTGGGTTCCAGAATTGTTTGCTTACGCTGTTAATCGCCAATCTCAAGCTTCTTGCTTGTGGCTTGATTTATGGTTTCAGCGTCATTTTTGATTACTTCTAAGAACTTCAGAACGTTTGTTCGTATGTCCTCATAGAAGGCGAAGTATCCATGATTTTATGATAGCCCGCCAGATTTTCTTATGGCGTCATCATTTGCGGACTTAGACTTTCTATCAGTGGAGTCCTTTTTGTAGTTAGATATCAGCCTTTGAATCTGATTGCTGACATCTTGTTGGACAACAAGTAACTCATCGGTGGTTACTTTTCCTGATGTTTTTTGGTCATATCTTCTGGGAACAACGGCGCAAGCCTGGTTATAGGGCGTTTGTAGATGCCTGAGGTAGTTTTAACGTCAACCACACGAACGTGATTATCCTGGCCTGGATATGTGCGTACGATGCGTCCCATTGGCCAACTCATCACAGGTATGTTGTCTTCCTTGACTAGAACAAGCATACCTTCCTTGATATTGGGACTGGCGGCCTTCCACTTATGTCTGGCTTGCAGTTCTTGCAAATATTCTTCCGACCATTGTCTCCAAAATCCTTGCTTGAGCCTGGATACTAGTTCCCACCGTTTTAGTAACGAACTTTCGTTGCGGTCTGTGTTGACATCGGGGGGAGCAGTCAGCGTTTCACCAATCAGAAAATGTGCAGGGGTGAGGGCTGTGTTATCCGTAGGGTCGATTGACATTGGTGTAATTGGACGAGAGTTTAGAATCGCTTCAATTTCGATGATCACCGTATTTAATTCTTCGAATGTTAGAGATGCGGTATTTGTCGTGATAACCAGGAGACGTTTTGCAGACTTGACTGCAGCTTCCCATAGACCTCCAAATGATGGCGCTCTTGGCGGTATGAATTTGAAGGCAACTTGTTTTTTGTTGCAGTTATTGATGATCTTAACCTGAGCCCTTTCGCCAAGTATTGATCCTCCCAGTTCCTTTAGTTGGTTGTTTGCTCCAACAAAGTTGGTGGCATTGTCACAATGAATTGTTTGACATTTTCCGCGGCGGCTTAGAAAGCGCCGCAGGGCTCCTAGAAAGGCATTTGTGGTCAGATCGCTAACCACCTCGAGATGGATCGCTTTTGTGGAGAAGCAGTAGAATACGGCTATGTATGCTTTACCTGGTCTTTTTCCGCGAACTTTATGATGAATCCAGATTGGTCCGCAACAGTCCACGCCTGTAGTGAGGAACGGGCATGTTGGTGTCACTCGATCGGGTGGCAAATTGCCCATAATATGGTTCATTAACTTGGGTTTTGCCTTATTGCACTTCACACAATTGTGAACGATGTTTCTCGACATAGTTTTGTCGTTCAGTATCCAACATTCTTGTCTAGCAATTGCTCGAAGGGCTTGAGCACCGCAGTGCATGTTGTCTTCATGCAGTTCTCGCAATATCATCTTTACTATCTGGTGCCTTGCATTATACGGGAGTGGGGCTTGCTCCAATCTACCTCCAACTCGCATGAGTCCATCTGAGCCTTGTAATGGTGACAACAATGAGATAGGACTCTTTTCATACATACAGACGGACAGACGGACTGACGGACATGGCTATATCGACTCGACTGTTGATGCCGATCAAGAATATATATACTTTATGGGGTCGGAGATGCTTCCTTCTGCCTGTTACATACTTTTGCACAACTTCATTATACCCTTTTTCCCATTTTTAATGGGATCAGGGTATAAAAATAAAAGGCGACAGCGGTGGAGGAACAGCGCTCTTCGCGGGACGACCGGCGCAGAAAGGAGATCAACGCTTAGAGGGAACCAGCATTAAGTTAAAGAATTAAAATAAAAAACATGTAAGTGAGTTTCTCAAGCAAGAACTTATTTTTTGTCAATATATATACTTATCGAATTTGATTGATTCGGTTTGTTAGATTTTATCTCTGTCCGTTTGATAAGAAAACACCCAAGCTTCCTTCATGGCTAGTAGCATGGAGATTGAGCAGGTTTAACCATTTATACAGGCAGCTGTTACGAGCGCCTTTGCCGAACAAGCTGCTCTGGACCGTCAGAGTAATGCTGAACTAGCTGCTATGGTTCAGCAGTTGGACCAGTTACTGATCAAAAGGGTCAGTAAACGGTCGGTTCTGGAAGCAGCAGCGCATATCAGCGCTCCGAGAATGCAGGCTTGTGCTGCCGTAGAGGCCAAGAGCGTCGTCCATTGAATTGATCAATTGGACGCCTTCAATGGTTTGTGCGAATCTGTGGGGACTCAGGAGCCACAGGGCTCTTGGAGGCAAGCGGACAAAGCCGTTTGTCAGGGGCTTAATAAAGCACGGGAGCCTATGAAAGTCAATAATACCCTCTCAGAGCCTCGTCAGCTAAAAAGACCCCTAGTTCACCCGAACAAAAGAACAACCACGTCCGCTTAAGCTCATAATAATAGAGAGCAACGAAAAAAAACCAATGTCCCGCAAGAAGCGCGACAAATCTCAAAGCTGAGTGCCAAAGCCATTTCTAATGCAGAGGCAGAAATCATTTCTAATGCCTCAAATGGCTATTACTTAAAAGGATTGACAGGTCTAGGGGCAGCATCGCATATTGTCACCCCAAGGGGGCAAGCGTATGCTGTCTTAGTAACTAAGAACAACGTCAATCGCAGTAAGCCATTGGACGTCGTCAGTAGTATGTCCGAGTCTTCGGGGACACAGGAGCCAAGTGGCTCTTGGAAGCAAGCGGCCACAGTCGTTTGCCAGGGCCATATTGAATCAAGGGAGCCTATGAAGGTCGATATTTCCCTCTCAAAGCCCCATCATCTAAATCAAGCCACAGTTCACCCGAAAGAAAAGACAGCCTCGTCCGACCGACCTCACGACCGTAGAGAGCAGCAAAAGGTAACCCAGGTCTCGCAAGACGCGGGACAAAAAGCAAAGCCTTGTACCAATGTCCAGGCGCATCACCGGACAGAAACGCGGATTAGTTAACTCAAAGAGGAGTTTAACTTAACATACGTTTAATAAAATAAGACATCTTGTCTCCGTAATTTTACTGCGCGTGTTTCAATCAACTCAACTCGGTGGCCAGACCTATAGTCGGCCTTAATAATTCAAGTCCGACCATCGTCGGCAAAATAACACAATAGCATTTCTAAAAAGCAATACCATTTCTAAATGCTCGATAATATTTTAATCACAATAAAACCGACCTTTTTGAGTATAACATTATAAGTTGTGGCCTATTACAGATTAGTGTTAGTTTTGGATCTCCTGATCACGCTTAATTTTAAATTACAATTTTGATCTTTTTTTCTAAACTTATTCTAATTATATTTTAGTTTTTCTAACATGATATATAATTTTAGTGTGATTTTCTCTTTTTACCCAGCCAGCGTTTTATATTTTGCGCGCTTTAAACACCTTGATAAGGGTTACGTGAGACCGGGAAACCTTCAACGTCCTTTAGTAAAAATCGATCATTTCTGAAAACCTTGCCCCTACTTTGCTGTCGAAGTTTCTTACCATTACGTAGTCAGGTTTTTTATTGTCTTTCGATTCTTTTCTTCTAGCATCATATTTGGTTTTGTTGTAAGCATGTGCTTGTTTTTGCTTCTCAACTGCATTGGCTCTGATTTCTTCTTAACTGTTTATTGTTTGTATGACACTAGTTTCTTTTAATTTTTCGTTTAATTCATCTCTTACTTCGCAATTGATTAAGACTTCTATGTTGTGAGTTGTTAATTGCATGTTCTACATCTTCTAAAACCATGTCCCAGTGTAAACTCTTTCCTGGTTCTATTAGCTTTGCCATCATAGGCCCAAGAATCCTGTTGGTTCTCTCAACTTGACCGTTATTCTGTGGCGACCCTATTGCGATTTTCATGTGTTTGATGCCGCTTTCGATTAAAAACTGATCGAAATCACAAGAACCACGGTCTGAAATAATGTTTTTCGGTCTATTATATGCCCTAAAATAGTCTTTGAGTTTTTCTTTGATCTACCTGAGTCAACAGGTCCATAATGATCGATGTGTACCAGCTCAAATGGCTTGTTGCAACGTAATAAAACCCCTTCCTTTCCTGTCTTTGAAGAAAAGCTATGCATTTTAATTTCATTAATTTTGGGAAACCAGTAACTCTTGTTTATCAGATTTGTCATTTTGTCTCTGCCTATGGGACCTAGTTCGATGTGGCATTTGTAAGGGACATGGTCCTCCATTTCTTTTGGTACATAAAATAATATTCTATCGTTTCCTTTTCGATAAATTATTCCGTTTCGCATTTCGAAAAGTTTGTGCTCGGATGTTTCTAACAATTTTTAAAGTTTTTTTATACTTTCATCTTTGGCGTGGCAAATAACTGAATTGTCTTCAAAGCTATTTGTCTTCACTATGAGCATATTGTTGCATTTACTTAAAGCGTCAACGTGTTGCATTTTTGTTCCTGCTCTGTGAACTAGTTCGTAATCATAATCTTGGAGCTCTAAAGCCCATCAAGCAATTCGAGGATTAAGCTCAATTTTGTTAAGCGTCAAATTTAAAGAGTTGTAGTCTGTGATTATTTTGAAACGTTTACCTTGAAGATATAAGCGAAATCAGCGCAAAGCGTATAGAATTGCTAAAGTTTCTAGTTCGAAACTGTGTTATTTCGCTTTGCCCCCGTTGTGGGTTTCGAAAAGTAGAAAGTTGGATGAAGCTTACCATCTTTTTTTCTTTGAAGCAAAACTGCACTAAAACCTAAAGCACTGGCATCGCAGTGCAACTTAATTTCATCTTTGTAACCGTATATTGCTAATACCGGTGATTAACCTAACTTTTCTTTAAGCTTCACAAAAAAATTTAACTCGCTTTCGGTAAACTCGAAATGTTTATCCTTTTTTAACAATTGTCGAAAAATCTTTTATAAATCTGCGAAAGTATGAACATTGTCCGAGAAAAATTTGAACTGCATGTGCTTTCTCTGGTACTGGGAAATTTTGTACCGCTTTAATGCCTTTGTCGTCAGCGCGAATGCCATCTTTTGTTATTAAAAACATCAGGTACTTAACGCTCGATTGTAAGAATTCACATTTGTCCATACGTAGCTCTAATTTGTTTTGAAGTAGCTAGGAAAAGCTTCTTTGAGGGTTTCTAAATGTTCGTTTATATTTTTGCTGAATACCATGATATTGTCCACGTAAACTGTAACTTTGTTCTTTTTGATCAAATCGGAAAAAATTGTGTTGTCATATATGTTAACTAAACTGTTTAGTAGGTCGTTAGTAAGTGGTAATTGGTAGTAGTCTTTTATCAACACTTTTTCAAGTTTTCTGAAATCAATGCATAGTCTTAGATCTCATTTTTTTCTTTACTAGAACTATCGGTGAGGCGTATTCTGAACTGCTAGGCTGTATGATTCCGTTTTTTAAATATTCGTCTAATAGACTTTGCAATTTGTCCTTTTTTGTGTAAGAAAGCCGCTTAGGGGCACAGCTAAAGGGTTTCGACTTTTCTAACTTCAGCTTAATTAAGCACTTGATAATCGGTTTGTCGGGGCTTACTGCTCTTATATAAGGTTGTCTATTAATTGTTTAAATTTGCATTGTGTTTCATAGCTAACGTCGTCCCCAAAATTATTTTATCTTCTGAGAAGTCTATTAAATATTTCGTTTTGAAAATTTTCGTTATTATTGCTTGTTGGTTGACGACTAACCTTCAAATTTCCATCATCAACTGCCTCATTAAAAACTGAATTAACTGTTAAATTTTCTGTTGAACGAATTGCAATTTTGGGAGGACTACCTGCTTTTTTTACTTTGTTACTGGTTTTTGCCATGCTTGCTGCATTAACTTCATTTCTAACTGTTGGCATAACTGTTTGACTAACTTCATTTCTAACTGCTGGCATAACTGTTTGATTGATTTTTTTACTTACTGTTGGCATAGCTGTTTGATTGACTTTTTCACTAATTGTTGACATCATTGTTTGGCTCCTCAAATGATCGCTTGGCTTAAATCGTTAGGAAGTCTAATGCTTTCAAGTTGTGAATCCATTTTCTAAACTAAGACCGCATGCGTACATGAAACCTCTCCCAAGAACTACATCACGACTCATAGGCTCGTTTACAACGACGTTTAAATTAAAATAACATTTTTTAATTTAATTTTTAAAATGTTACAAATTGATTTTCCAAAAATTTTCAGTTGTCTATGATTTGGGCCGAAATAAGAACTTAAAACTGGTTGTACCGCTATTTCATTTGGTACGTGATGTTCTTATACCCCGATCCCATTAAAAATGGGAAAAAAGGGTATCATAAAGTTGTGCAAAAGTATGTAACAGGCAGAAGGAAGCATCTCCGACCCCATAAAGTATATATATTCTTTATCAGCATCAACAGTCGAGTCGATATAGCCATGTCCGTCTGTCCGTCTGTATGTATGAACGCGTCGATCTCAGAGACTATAAGAGCTAGAGACTCCAGATTTGGAACTTAAGCTCGCCTAATCCCTAGGTAGTGCAAGTTTGTTTTCGATTTTCGATAACTCATCCCGTTTCCGATATACACATGTGATCGATGGTTTGCAGCAGATCCGAGCAATATAACCCTTCGATTTGCAATTTAGGCAGCGTATCTCCTTATTGTCTTCCAATTTATACTTAAAATATACTTCCTCTTGCTATATCAGCAAACGCCTTCAACATCTGGGCTGGTTCGTGAAAGCATTGAATGCGCGGCTAGTTACACAAACTAGGTGAAGGAATGCCTTCTATCATGTTTAATGCTGAATGTCATAATCAATTGTTCTAAAAGTTGGTATCATTTCCGTACAACCATTGTTGCGATTTGCCTTTTAACTTTGCCAGAATTAGTAAATGCCGGTAAGTTTCCTCCAATTCATAAATATGTGCAATGTTTTTAACCTGTCTGGCCCAGTTTCGAGCGCATGATTCGCTAAGTTAAACGCTGTCGACTTTGATCTGCCCCGCTCGCTTGCACTCATTGCCTGGTGCTGCATAGCGCAGCCCTGAACATTAGTTTTTACAGCAGAACTGATCATTCCGCTGCCACCGTTTTTGTTGCTGCCGTTGTCGGTACCGTTACCCATGCCGTTGCCTTCGGTTGAGACATTGTGGTTGGATTTTGAGAGTGTATTAGTTAACTTATATCTATTTGATTTCTTATATGTAAAATAAGATAAGACATTAGTTACAACAATTTATGTTCGACCGTCTATTTAATGTTATGCATAAATGAAAATATGACACCGCATCAGTATGTTTGGATGGATGTTAGGCAGCTGGCAAACACATGCTTTCCGGCCGCTAGGATTAAGCATGCAGAGCTCAGCAGCTCTTATTTCTTAAGGTAATAAATAATCATCGACGTTCGGTTGAATTTGTGAACAGGACACCATGAGCCTTTGATCTTAACTCAACGAACATCGATGTTTGGTTCAAGTGATCAACATGTCACCATGAGCCGGCAATCACGACATATGCGTGTGGCCGCTATGATGGGAAATGCCAGGCTCAGCACTTCATGCGAGGCTAGCGTTTCTTCTCTTTAAGGCTTCCTAACAATCATATTTGTATTTCAGTCTTTAGTCTAAATCGGCCACTCGACAAGTCCAGGCACATCACCGGACAGAAGCGCGGATTAGTTAACTTAAAGAGGAGTTTAACTTAACATACGTTTAATAAAATAATACATCTTGTCTCCGTAATTTAACTACGTGTGTTTCAATTAACTCAACTTGGTGGCCAGACCTGTCGTCGGTCAAATAACTCAAGTCCGACCATCGTCGGCAAAATAACACAATAGCATTTCTAAATGCTAATAACATAATAATAGAATTGCAATTCTAAGTGCTCGATAATATTTTAACCACAAAAAATTGGTTAATTGGCGCCCAACTCGTGGCTTAATTAAAACCAATACCCACGCGGCTTCAGCTTTGATGCATAAAAAAAAATAAGATATTAATAATATATATAATTTTTTTTTTTTAACACAAAAAAAGTTTTTATAATTCAAGTTAGATTTTATCTCTGTCCGTTTGATAAGAAAATACCCGAACTTCCTTCATAGCTAGTAGCATGGAGATTGAGCAGGTTAAATCATTTATACAGGAAGCTGTTACGAGCGCCTTTGCAAAACAAGCTGCTCTGGACCGTCAGAGATTTGCTGAACAAGCTGCTCGGGATTATCAATGATTTACTGAACAAGCTGCTCGGGCCTGTCAGAGATTTACTGAACAAGCTGCTGTGGACCGTCAAAATAATGCTGAACTAGCTGGTATGGTTCAGCAGTTGGACCAGTTACTGATCAAAAGGGTCAGTGAACGGTCGGATCTGGCGGCAGCAGCGCATATCAGCGCTCCGAGAATGCAGGCGTGTGCTGTCGTAGAGGCTAAGAGCGTCGTCCATTGCATTGATCAATTGGACGCCTTTAATGGTTTGTCCAAATCTTTGGGGACTCAGGAGCCACAGGGCTCTTGGAGGCAAGCGTACACAGCCGTTTGTCAGAGGCTTGATAAATAAAGAGCCTATGAAAGTCAATATTACCCTCTCAGAGCCTCGTCAGCTAAAAAGACCCCTAGTTCACCCGAACAAAAGAACAACCACGTCCGCTCAAGCTCATAATAATAAAGAGCAACGAAAAAAAAATTCATGTCTCGCAAGAAGCGCGACAAACCTCAAAGCTGAGAGCCAAAGCCACTTCTAATGCAGAGGCAGAAATCATTTCTAATGCCTCAAATAGCTATGACTTAAAAGTCATACAATTTAAACAAGTAAGAAGGCTCTAGTCGAGAAATCCCGACTAGACGATACCCTGGTCCCTATACTTTACACGTACAGTCAGTGCTTGCAAGTATGTGAGCGTGTGTGTACGACCATACTGCATACAGCATACTCAACTTCAAGGTTTCATATCTCCGGTGTTTCTCAACCGATTTTAATAAAAATTTCACAGATTGTTATTATTTTGATTAATAATTCAAATGCCATCTAAAGTTTTTTCAAATTCAAGATTTTATTGTTATCGATGCCATGTGTATATCGGAAACGGGATGAGTTATCGAAAATCGGAAACAAACTTGTACTGCCTAGGGATTAGGCGAGCTTAAGTTCCGAATCTGGAGTCTCTAGCTCTTATAGTCTCTGAGATCGACGCGTTCATACATACAGACGGACAGACGGACATGCCTAATCCCTAGGCAGTACAAGTTATTTTTCGATTTTCGATAACTCATCCCGTTTCCAAAATACACATGGGATCGATAACAATAAAATCTTAAATTTGAAAAAAACTTTAGATGGCATTTGAATTATTAATCAAAATAATAACAATCTGTGAAATTTTTATTAAAATCAGTTAAGAAACACCGGAGATATGGAACCTTGAAGTTGAGTATGCAGTATGCAGTATGGTCGTACACACACGCACACATACTTGAAAGCACTGACTGTACGCGTAAGGTATAGGGATCAGGGTATCGTCTAGTCGGGGTCTCCCGACTAGAGCCTTCTTACTTGTATATTGTTAAATATTTTTCAACATTATTGCTTAAAAAAAAATAAATAAAAAAAAGGCTGCAACACGATTAAGATTCACCAAAAGAAGTCTTAAATCATTTTTATATTTTTAATATTAATATAGTAACTATTTCATTGGCATAACTGCTTTGGACCTTATCTCAGTTTAAGGTATAAGCATTAGTCTTTTGGGGTCACTGATGCGGACATTGTATTTCGTTAGGTAATAATCCTAGATCGAATCAATCAATCAACCATAGCCATTTGTGCGCAACGTTTGTAGTTATTAAAGCTTGAGGAATCTACCAATATTTATAAGTAATTAAAAAAATTTACATTTAAAAAACTTATTATCTTTACTATTTTCTTAATTTCCGCTTCGTCCGTTAAGATATCCCAGTCCTGTTACATCCTGTATTCTCTCAAGAAAAAAAAAAAAAATCGTGATGAAAAATATCTTCTTAATTACTATTGTACTTCCGTCAGCGTCAGCGTACCAGCAAAACAACAATGTATGTTCGACCGTCTATTTAATGTTATGCATAAATGAAAATATGACACCACGTCAGTACGTTGTATGTTTGGTGGATGTTAGGCAGCTGGCAAACACATGCTGTCCGGCCGCTATGATTAAGCATGCAGAGCTCAGCAGCTCTTATTTCTTAAGGTAATAAATAATCGTCGATTTTCGGTTGAAGTTGTGACCAGGACACCATGAGCCTTTGATCTTAACTCAACGAACATCGATGTTTGGTTCAAGTGAATGAGCACTTGAAAGGGTCGCATAGCCGGCAATCACGACATATGCGTGTGGCCGCTATGATGGGAAATGCCAGGCTCAGCACTTCATGCGAGGCTAGCGTTTCTTCTTTTTAAGACTTCCTAATAATAATTTTAGTCTTTAGTCTAATTCGGCCACTCGAGAAGTCCAGGTACATCACCGGACAGAAGCGCAGATTAGTTAACTTAAAGAGGAGTTTAACTTAACAAACGTTTAATAAAACAAGTAAGAAGGCTCTAGTCGAGAAATCCCGACTAGACGATACCCTGATCCCTATACTTTACGAATACAGTCAGTGCTTGCAAGTATGTGTGCGTGTGTGTACGACCATATCTCCAGTGTTTCTTAACCGATTTTAATAAAAATTTCACAGATTGTTATTATTTTGATTAATAATTCAAATGCCATCTAAAGTTTTTTTCAAATTCAAGATTTTATTGTTATCGATCACATATGTATATCGGAAACGGGATGAGTTATCGAAAATCGAAAACAAACTTGTACTGCCTAGGGATTAGGCGAGCTTAAGTTCCAAATCTGGAGTCTTTAGCTCTTATAGTATCTGAAATCGACGCGTTCATACATACAGACGGACATGTCTATATCGACTCGACTGTTGATGCTGATAACGAATATATATACATTATAAAGTCGGAGATGCTTCCTTCTGCCTGTTACATACTTTTGCACAAATTCATTATACTCTTTTTTCCCATTTTTAATGGGATCAGGGTATAATAAGACATCGCGTCTCTGTAATTTTACTACGTGTGTTCAATTAACTCAACTCGGTGGCCAGACCTATCGTCGGCCTAATTAACTCAAGTCCGACCATCGTCGGCAAAATAACACAATAGCATTTCTAAATGCTAATAACGTAATAATCGAATACCATTTCTAAATGCTCGATAACATTTTAATCACAATAAAATTGGTTAAGTTATATAATTAAAGCAACACAACTGTTTATGTAATATATATATGTTTCTTTATTTGAGTACGCACTCAATATGTCTTCTTACTTTCACGATAAGGTTCAGACTGGCGTGCCTCGAGCGCCTCAGTCCTAACATGTCATCGCGTTTTCTCCTAACAGACCTTTTTGAGTATAACATAATAAGTGGTGGCCTATTACCGATTAGTGTTAGTTTTGGATCTCCTGATCACGCTTAATTTTAAATAACAATTTTGTTCTTATTTTCTGAACTTATTCTAATTCTATTTTAGTTTTTTTAACATGATATATAATTTTAGTGTGATTTTCTCTTTTTACCCAGCCAGTGTTTTATATTTTGCGCGCTCCAAACACCTTGATAAGGGTTACGTGAGACCTGCAAACCTCCAACGTCCTTTAGTAAAAATCGATCATTTGTGAAAACCTTCGCTATCATATAAGGTCCTTTGTTTTTCGGTATTAATTTTCTTGCTGCCCCTATTGTGCTGTCGAAGTTTCTTACCATAACGTAGTCACGTTTCTTATCGTTTTTCGGTTCTTTTCTCCTAGCATCATATTTGTTTTTGTTGTAAGCTTGTGTTTGTTTTTGCTTCTCAACTGCATTGGCTCTAAGTTCTTCTAAACTGTCTCTTGTTGGTATGACATTAATTTCATCTAATTTTTCGTTTAATTCATCTCCTAAATTTCGCCTTTCTCCTACGCCAAACAACATGGTACTTGGCAATTGATTAAGACTTCTATGTTGTGAGTTGTTAAGTGCATGTTATACATCTTCTAAAACCATGTCCCAGTGTAAGACCTTTCCTGGTTCTATTAGCTTTGCTATCGTAGGCCCAAGAATACTGTTAGTTCTGTCAACTTGCCCGTTATTCTGTGGCGAACTTGTTGCGATTTTCACGTGTTAGATGCCGCTTTCGACTAAAAACTGATCGAAATCATTAGAGGTGAAACAAGAACCACGGTCTGAAATAATGTTTTTTGGTCTACTGTACGCCCTAAAATAGTAGTAACTTCTTTTGTGTTTGTTGTCTTTGTTGCGTGTAGTCGTGTAAATTTTGTGAAACCGTTTACAATCACAAATATGTATTTCTTTGATCTACCGGAGTCAACAGGTCCATAATGGTCGATGTGTACCTCATTTTCCTGTCTTTGGAGAAAAAGCTATGAATTGTGCACAGCACTTTTCTTTAATTTTGGGAAACCAGTAACTCTTCTTTATCAGATTTGTCATTTTGTCTCTGCCTATGGGACCTAGTTCGTTGTGGTAAAGGACATGGTCCTCCATTTCTTTTGGTACATAAAATAATATTCTATCGTTTCCTTTTCGATAAATTATTCCGTTCCGCATTTCGAAAAGTTTGTGCTCGGATGTTTCAAATAATTTTTAAAGTTTTTTTATACTTTCATCTTTGGCGTGGCAAATAACTGAATTGTCTTCAAAGATGTTTGTCTCCACTATGAGCATATTGTTGCATTTACTTAAAGCGTCTACGTGTTGCATTTTTGTTCCTGCTCTGTGAACTAGTTCTTAATCATAATCTTGGAGCTCTAAAGCCCATCGAGCAATTCGAGGATTAAGCTCAAAATTGTTAAGCGTCAAAGTTAAAGAGTGGAAGTCTGTGATTATTTTGAAACGCTTACCTTGAAGATATAAGCGAAATCTGCGCAAAGCGTGTAGTATTGCTAAATTTTCTAGTTCCAAACTGTGTTATTTCGCTTCTGTCCCCGTTGTGCGTTTCAAAAAGTAGAAAATTGGATGAAGCTTACCATCTTTTTGTCTTTGAAGCAAAACTGCACCAAAACCTAAGGCACTGGCATCGCAGTGCAACTCAATTTAATCTTTGTAATCGTATAATGCTAATACCGTTGATTGCAATTTTGGGAGGACTACCTGCTTCTTTTACTTTGTTACTGATTTTTGCCATGCTTGCTGTATTAACTTCATTTCTAACTGTTGGCATAACTGTTTGACTTACTTCATTTCTAACTGCTGTCATAACTGTTTGATTGATTTTTTACTTACTGTTGGCATAACTTTTTGACTGCGGCTTTGGCTCCTCAAATGATCGCATGGTTTAATATCGGCTAAGATCGCATGCGTACATGAATCCTCTCCCAACAACTACATGACGACTCATAGGTTTGTTTACAACGGTGTTTAAATTAATTTTTAACTCCACCAGACAGCGCGCTGAAATTCTGGATATGATAAAAAACGCTCAGATCGCGTTTAGGGCCAGAGAAAATACTTCTCGGCAAAACAGGGTCTTTGAGCTGTTGTCAAGTATGTATTTTGATGCAAAAGGTAGTAAGCACCCAGCAAAAATACTATTTTATATTTTATATTTTATTTTATCTCTTTAGTTAACTTGAAAAAAAAAGACTAGCACATTTTTTAGCATTGGCTAATACTTCGTAATTAATGTGTCTTTTGTATGGCAATTTTTGTAGCAACGCTTTATCCCTTTTGATTAGCTCTTGTGGTTACCACCTGAGTAGGCACAGCGCTATCCACGCAAGTTCTTCTTTTCTTATACCCTGATGTATAATGGTTTTTTGCAAAAGTGTGTAACAGGCAGAAGGAAGCATCTCCGACCCCATAAAGTATATATATTCGTTATCAGCATCAACAGTCGAGTCGATATAGACATGTCTGTCTGTCTGTATGTATGTATGAACGCGTCGATCTCAGAGACTATAAGAGCTAAAGACTCCAGATTTGGAACTTAAGCTCGCCTAATCCCTAGGCAGTACAAGTTATTTTTCGATTTTTGATAACTCATCCCGTTTCCAAAATACACATGGGATCGATAACAATAAAATCTTGAATTTGAAAAAAACTTTAGATGGCATTTGAATTATTAATCAAAATAATAACAATCTGTGAAATTTTTATTAAAATCGGTTAAGAAACACTGGAGATATGGTCGTACACACACGCACACATACTTGCAAGCACTGACTGTATTCGTAAAGTATAGGGATCAGGGTATCGTCTAGTCGGGATTTCTCGACTAGAGCCTTCTTACTTGTTTTATTAAACGTTTGTTAAGTTAAACTCCTCTTTAAGTTAACTAATCTGCGCTTCTGTCCGGTGATGTACCTGGACTTCTCGAGTGGCCGAATTAGACTAAAGACTAAAATTATTATTAGAAAGCCTTATAGAGATGAAACGCTAGCCTCGCATGAAGTGCTGAGCCTGGCGTTTCCCATCATAGCGGCCACACGCATATGTCGTGATTGCCGGCTATGCGACCCTTTCAAGTGCTCATGGTGACATGTTGATCACTTGAATTAAACATCGATGTTCGTTGAGTTAAGATCAAAGGCTCATGGTGTCCTGTTCACAACTTCAACCGAAAATCGATGATTATTTATTACCTTAAGAAATAAGAGCTGCTGAGCTCTGCATGCTTAATCCTAGCGGCCGGACAGCATGTGTTTGCCAGCTGCCTAACATCCACCAAACATACAACTTACTGACGTGGTGTCATATTTTCATTTATGCATAACATTAAATAGACGGTCGAACATACATTGTTGTTTTGCTGGTACGCTGACGCTGACGGAAGTACAATAGTAATTAAGAAGATATTTTTCCTCATGATTTTTTTTTTTCTTGAGAGAATACAGGATGTAACAGGACTGGGATATCTTAACGGACGAAGCGGAAATTAAGAAAATAGTAAAGATAATAAGTTTTTTAAATGTAAATTTTTTTAATTACTTATAAATATTGGTAGATTCCTCAAGCTTTAATAACTACAAACGTTGCGCACAAATGGCTATGGTTGATTGATTGATTCGATCTAGGATTATTACCTAACGAAATACAATGTCCGCATCAGTGACCCCAAAAGACTAATGCTTATACCTTAAACTGAAATAAGGTCCAAAGCAGTTATGCCAATGAAATAGTTACTATATTAATATTAAAAATATAAAAAATGATTTAAGACTTCTTTATCGGAAACGGGATGAGTTATCGAAAATCGAAAAATAACTTGTACTGCCTAGGGATTATTTTATTGTTGGACGTAGATGTACTAACGGACAGTACATTCAAGTGGCCCAACGATACCAAGCACCGGCCTGTTAACGCGCGTACCCAAGCATAAAGCGACCCACCTCCCGCCCATCCGACCGAGGGGCGCACCGCGTAACGTGCGGTTACGAAGATCGCGAACATGTAGACAAATGACGTAAGATAATTTTTTTTAGAGAGCATGCAGAAGTGGTACTAGTATAAGGTGGGAAAGATCGTTATATACTGAACATAAGATCCGAAAAGGGTTATGGATAGCATAGTTAGAAAAGCAAGCATGCAGGGCTATTGGTAAAAAATGTCTACTACTTCTAATAGGTACAGCAAAGTTAATTTGGTTAATTAGTATGGGGGAATCTATTTCACCATTTATTAATTTGTGAAAAAAGGTTATTGCTAGCATAGTTCTACGATGATTAAGAGAGGGAAGATTTATTAGTAAAAGTCTACTGTGGTAAGCAGGTAAATTAGTACTATTGTCCCAGTTAAGACCCCGAAGGGCAAAGAGCAAAAATTGTTTTTGTACCGATTCTATTCTATCCTGATGAGTCCTGTATTTGGGATACCATATACAAGATCCATATTCAAGAATAGGTCGGACAAGAGACACATAAAGAGTTTTTGTTAAGTAGGGGTCGTCGAATTCCTTCGACCAGCGTTTAATGAACCCCAAGACACTTGATGCTCGATTTGAGATTAAAGCAATATGCTTGTCAAACTTAAGCTTTGGGTCCATTAGGATACCCAAATCCTCAACCAAATCAATCCGATCCAATGGTAGGTTATCCAGAAGATAGATATTAAAAAAAGGCATTCGCCTATAAAAAGACATAACTTTGCATTTACTGCAATTGAGATGCAGTAAATTTACTCTGCACCAAGTTTGAAAATTGTCTAAGTCACTTTGCAGTCTATGACCAGACAGAAGACTTGCAGCTGACATGCATAATTTTACATCATCAGCATACATTAGTACCCGAGAATGATTAATAACAGACGGAAGGTCGTTTATGAACAGTGTAAATAATAACGGTCCAAGGTGACTTCCTTGTGGAACACCAGAAGTGACCTGCACCGCTTTAGATACTGAGCCATTAAAATAGACTCTCTGAGTTCTAGAAGTTAAATAATCTTGAATCCAAAGGATAAGATTATTGGGAAAGCCCAAAAGTTTAAGTTTATAAATTAACAGGAGGTGATTTACAGAGTCAAAAGCCTTACTGAAATCAGTGTAAATAACATCAGTTTGCAATTTGTCTTCAAAGCCCTTAATAACAAATGATGTGAATTCTAGTAAGTTAGTAGAGGTAGATCTATGTTTCATGAACCCGTGCTGGCACGGTGAAATCATAGATTTACAAAGATGTTGAAGATGAGAGGTTATTAGTTTCTCAAAAATCTTAGGAATAGCAGACAACTTGGAGATACCCCTATAATTTTGAGCATTCGATTTGTTTCCTTTTTTGTGCAAAGGAATAATATAAGACTCTTTCCAAATTTTTGGGAAAGAGCATAGCTCTACGGACAAACTAAACAATTTATGCAAAGGTTTTAAAAGATCCTGAGCACAGTACCTAAGCACACAGCTTGGTATTCCATCAGGTCCTGGAGAAAATGTGGGCTTTATAACCAGAAGATCACAAAGTAGTGAGCTCTCTGTGATTTCCGGTATAAAAATGCAATTTGAGGCATTAAGCTGATAGGGGTAAGGCATGACGACTGGTTGAAAACAAGGGCTATAGGTCGTTTGAAAAAATTCAGCAAATAGATCGGCAATGGCCTGATCTGAATTGGCTTTCATTTTATCAAAGAATATGTTAGATGGAAGAGTCGATGTCTTGCGTTTCGCATTAACGAAATCAAAAAACCGTTTAGGATCCTGCTGAAACTGTAATCTACACCTAGTCAGGTAATTCCTGTAACATTTGTTATTGAGGACTGAAAAGTTGGAACGAGCAATCAAGTATGCAGAACAAGCTAACGGAGAGCTTGATTTTCTGAAACTCTTGTAGAGTTTCGATTTACGGTTTTTTAGAATTGTCAACTCTCTGGTAAACCACACAGGTTTGTTTGACCTGTTTGGCGTTCCATAAGGGACACACAAATCAAATAAAGAATTTAAAGTATTATAAAAAATACTGATTGCCACGTCCAAATTGTCAGACCCGTAGAGGGTAGACCAGTCAGTCAGGGCCAGCAGCCGAGTAAGTTTTGCGAAATCGGTTTTCCGAAATTGACGTACTCGGCTTAAACGATTTCTACTGGGGCATAGCCCCCGGTAGGGTAAAGTGATCGACACCTCCAACGTTGGGTGGTATAAATCCTCTGGATAAGATATGGGTTGTGATCGGGTAATGGATGAGGAGGACGGATCCAAAACAAAAACCAGATCAAGCATTTTATTAAGAGAATTTGGGATATCATTTATTTGATTCAATGATATCCCAAGTAAATTAATCAAGAATTCATTCTGTGCCGAGAGGGTCAGTGCGCCAGAGTCGGAACAAGAAATCCAAGTAACTTCAGCAATATTGAAATCACCGAGAACTACAAGGATATCGCGATCGGAAAGCATGCAAGAAACGGACAGTATAGCAGACAAATGAGCATCGTAGACAGAGTTATCAGAGGTAGGGGGTATATACGAGCAAGTTATAAAAACACCAACACCATTAAAAGTCAACTTAACAGCAACAAATTCTATATCCATAGAACCACCTACTATTACTGTCTCCGAAAAATAATTTTCATCAACAGCAATAAGCACACCTCCGCCACGTCGAAGTGTACGGTCTTTTCTATAGATACAGTATCTGTTGGATATCTACTTCGGGATTCCGAGAACGTCATGCCTTAACCAAGTTTCAGTTACTGAGTTTGCTACAAATACCTCTTACGTTCTGATAGCCAAGTACCAAAGAAGCTGTTAGTTTTTTGAACCATCAGAAACGAGAAGAGTTTGAGGCAACGCTACTGGGGTGGGAGATACACTCGGAGACCGAGTTTCGGCAAGAGATTTAGGCAAAGCTACTGGGGTGGGAGATAAAATCGGAGGCCGATTTTTTTTCCTGGCAGTATATTCATTAACAACAATGTGCTCCGGCCAAAACTCTTTGCAACATATAGAGCTAAAGTCCTGACTCGAGACACTGATTTTAAACGACGAGATATTCCTAGTATAATTAAATTTGAATTTCTCCACCGTGAAATTGGCTTTCGATTTGGCCTTAATATAGACCGTGACATCTTCTGATGTCAAATCAGGGGGAAGCCTTGAAACAAATACTTGTTTTTTAGGTGGAACGGCTACAAATTTTTTAATTATGTCTTCAACCGAAGATACATTATTATCTAATGGAATATTTGGCTCTATGGGTATATTAGGTTTGTTTGGTTGAGCTACGTCAACTCTACTCACCACCAAAGAGACCGAAGGACTGGGATTAGATGAAACAACATCCATAGGGACTATAGCGTTTACATCCGTTATCTCGTTAATTATGGGGACTGGGGCAGAAGAATTGTTTTTTAGCCTATTTTTATTTTTGGTCTCGGGATTGTTTGGCTGAATTTCAGACATGACCGATCCCGATGACGGCCCAACATTGGCTTTTTTGCGCTTAGGAGAATCAGTCAAGAGATTTTTCTCCTTAAAGTTTCTCTGCACAATTGAGAAATTATCGCACAATTTTTTTAATTGGCCGAAAACTCCCTCAAAGCCAAGCTGAGTCTCCATAAAGTTTGCCATGTCTTTTTTCCGCTCCAAACAAGACCAACATGGCCACTCTAAATTAGTAGTGCCCATCAAGTCGATGACTCGGCCGTTAAGACCAGCACATTTTTCATGAGCGACATTTGGGCACATCCAGCAGCTAATAAAAGCCATCTTTGTATTAGTGCGAACTTGGCAGCCCTTGAAACAGCAGACAACCATTGTTATAAAAATTTCTTTTTATTTTGTTAAAAAAAAAAAATAAATAAACAAAATAAAAACAAATAAAAATACAATAAATAGGAGAGACACAAATAAAATTTAATTTTTTTTTTTTTAAATTAATGATTGAACAAAAATACTGCTCAAAAAAGAAAGACCACCCTAGGGTTAATAGTAAGAATACGCTTGAAAATACTCACAAAATAAAACACAAACAAAAACGTACCGTCGCGAGCGCAGCAACCGTAAGCAACAACAACGGAATAACTTAAACCGGGACCAGCACCAACACAAAAGAGCGCGTGAGAGCCAAAAACGGTTTTATGCACAGAGAGCGAGCACAGAAGAACTGAAAGAGTGCAAGTATGAAAATACAAAAACAAAATACTAGCAGGGCAAAGCAAACTAAGCAACTCAAGCAATGAGCTTTGACTGCAGTTCGTTGTTGTATTTTGGCACTTGCAAAATAAATGCAAATAAATTATTTAAATTAATGTTCAAAACTTGGGTTTACAAAACCGATGAAACCCAAAGTCACAAAACTATTTATTTGCACAGAGTCGCGAAATTAAAAACAAACGTAAAACGCACAAAATCAAAAAACGAAGAGCACAAAAAAAACACGTCCGTTGCTAAGCAAAGAGAGCGAGCGTCATATGCGAGCTTAAGTTCCAAATCTGGAGTCTCTAGCTCTTATAGTCTCTGAAATCGACGCGTTCATACATACAGACGGACATGTCTATATCGACTCGACTGTTGATGCTGATAATACCCTTTTTTCCCATTTTTAATGGGATCAGGGTATAATAAGACATCGCGTCTCTGTAATTTTACTACGTGTGTTTCAATTAACTCAACTCGGTGGCCAGACCTATCGTCAGCCTAAATAACTCAAGTCCAACCATCGTCGGCAAAATAACACAATAGCATTTCTAAATGCTAATAACGTAATAATCGAATACCATTTCTAAATGCTCGATAACATTTTAATCACAATAAAATTGGTTAAGTTATATAATTAAAGCAACACAACTGTTTATGTAATATATATATGTTTCTTTATTTGGATACGCACTCAATATGTCTTCTTACTTTCACGATAAGGTTCAGACTGGCGTGCCTCGAGCGCCTCAGTCCTAACATGTCATCGCGTTTTCTCCTAACAGACCTTTTTGAGTATAACATAATAAGTGGTGGCCTATTACCGATTAGTGTTAGTTTTGGATCTCCTGATCACGCTTAATTTTAAATCACAATTTTGTTCTTATTTTCTAAACTTGTTCTAATTCTATTTTAGTTTTTTTAACATGATATATAATTTTAGTGTGATTTTCTCTTTTTACCCAGCCAGTGTTTTATATTTTGCGCGCTCCAAACACCTTGATAAGGGTTACGTGAGACCTGCAAACCTCCAACGTCCTTTAGTAAAAATTGATCATTTGTGAAAACCTTCGCTATCATATAAGGTCCTTTGTTTTTCGGTATTAATTTTCTTGCTGCCTCTATTGTGCTGTCGAAGTTTCTTACCATAACGTAGTCACGTTTCTTATCGTTTTTCGGTTCTTTTCTCCTAGCATCATATTTGTTTTTGTTGTAAGCTTGTGTTTGTTTTTGCTTCTCAACTGCATTGGCTCTAAGTTCTTCTAAACTGTCTCTTGTTGGTATGACATTAATTTCATCTAATTTTTCGTTTAATTCATCTCCTAAATTTCGCCTTTCTCCTACGCCAAACAACATGGTACTTGGCAATTGATTAAGACTTCTATGTTGTGAGTTGTTAAGTGCATGTTATACATCTTCTAAAACCATGTCCCAGTGTAAGACCTTTCCTGGTTCTATTAGCTTTGCTATCGTAGGCCCAAGAATACTGTTAGTTCTGTCAACTTGCCCGTTATTCTGTGGCGAACTTGTTGCGATTTTCACGTGTTTGATGCCGCTTTCGACTAAAAACTGATCGAAATCATTAGAGGTGAAACAAGAACCACGGTCTGAAATAATGTTTTTTGGTCTACTGTACGCCCTAAAATAGTAGTAACTTCTTTTGTGTTTGTTGTCTTTGTTGCGTGTAGTCGTGTAAATTTTGTGAAACCGTTTACAATCACAAATATGTATTTCTTTGATCTACCGGAGTCAACAGGTCCATAATGGTCGATGTGTACCTCATTTTCCTGTCTTTGGAGAAAAAGCTATGAATTGTGCACAGCACTTTTCTTTAATTTTGGGAAACCAGTAACTCTTCTTTATCAGATTTGTCATTTTGTCTCTGCCTATGGGACCTAGTTCGTTGTGGTAAAGGACATGGTCCTCCATTTCTTTTGGTACATAAAATAATATTCTATCGTTTTCTTTTCGATAAATTATTCCGTTTCGCATTTTGAAAAGTTTGTGCTCGGATGTTTCAAACAATTTTTAAAGTTTTTTTATACTTTCATCTTTGGCGTGGCAAATAACTGAATTGTCTTCAAAGCTATTTGTCTCCACTATGAGCATATTGTTGCGTTTACTTAAAGCGTCTACGTGTTGCATTTTTGTTCCTGCTCTGTGAACTAGTTCTTAATCATAATCTTGGAGCTCTAAAGCCCATCAAGCAATTCGAGGATTAAGCTCAAAATTGTTAAGCGTCAAAGTTAAAGAGTGGAAGTCTGTGATTATTTTGAAACGCTTACCTTGAAGATATATGCGAAATCTGCGCAAAGCGCGTAGTATTGCTAAAGTTTCTAGTTCGAAACTGTGTTATTTCGCTTCTGTCCCCGTTGTGCGTTTCGAAAAGTAGAAAATTGGATGAAGCTTACCATCTTTTTGTCTTTGAAGCAAAACTGCACCAAAACCTAAGGCACTGGCATCGCAGTGCAACTCAATTTAATCTTTGTAATCGTATAATGCTAATATACCGGTGATTGCAATTTTGGGAAGACTACCTGCTTCTTTTACTATGTTACTGATTTTTGCCATGCTTGCTGTATTAACTTCATTTCTAACTGTTGGCACAACGGTTTGACTTACTTCATTTCTAACTGCTGTCATAACTGTTTGATTGATTTTTTACTTACTGTTGGCATAACTTTTTGACTGCGGCTTTGGCTCCTCAAATGATCGCATGGCTTAATATCGTTAGGAGGTCTAATGCTTTCAAGTTGTGAATCCATTTTCTAAACTAAGATCGCATGCGTACATGAAACCTCTCCCAAGAACTACATCACGACTCATAGGTTTGTTTACAACGGTGTTTAAATTAAAATAACATTTTTTAAATTTAGTTTTTAAAATGTTACAAATTGATTTTCCAAAAATGTTCAGTTGGCTATGATGAAATAAGAAGAAGAATGTAGCGCTCTTTCATTTGGTACGCGATATTTTTTTTAAACGACATGGATCTTCTTGAGTCTATTAGGCATTCTGCAATCAATTGAGTTATTATATAATTATTAATGCTGTTGCTCTTCCTTTCGGGGCATCGTCCCACCCAGGCTCACGCTTTGGTTTGCGGCAGATCCGAGCAATATGACCCTTCGAGCTGCAATTGAGGCAGCGTATCTCCTTGTTGTCTTCCAATTTAACTGGTTTGCGAGCCGCTTTGTAAAATTCTTCTTTTTGGGGTAGACGTATATCAGCAAACGCCTTCAACATCTGGGCTGGTTCGTGAAAGCAATGAATGCGCGGCTGGTTACATAAACTAGGTCAAGGAAGGCCTTCTATCATGCTTTCTTGCAACTCTTCCTTGTTAACGTTGATGTTGTTGGCCAGTAACATTTTATCCTCGAAATATGACCCGAAGATTTCTTTAAAAAGCAATTGACGTTTCTGAAATTAGCCTCTAGCTTCCACTTTGGAAAATTTAATGCTGTTGTTGTTGTAAAAGTTGGTCTCATTTCCGTGCAACTATTGTTGCGCTTTGCCTTTTAACTTTGCCAGAATTAGTAAATGCCGGTAAGTTGCCTCCAATTCATAAATATGTGAAATGTTTTTAACCTGTCTGGCCCAGTTTCGAGCGCATGTTACTAATGCCGTTGTCGGTACCGTTATCCATACCGTTGTCGCTGCCATCGTCGCTGACGTTGTCGCTGTCGTTGCCGCCGTTGTCGGCACCGTTATCTATAAGGACGCCTGTACCGTTGTTGTTGTTGTTGCCAACGTCCGCGCCGTTTTTTGCGCCGTTGCCTTTGCCGATGTCGGCGCCGTCTTTTGTGCCGTCTGCGCCGTTGTTTTCGCGCACCGCGAACAAGCGTGCTCCCATCTCCGCCTTGGTGCCCGTTGTTGGCATGTTCATTGCCGCCAGCCAATTTTTTAACTTATGGGTGATCACACTTCTGAGATAATTATAATTAATTAAAGCAACGCAACTGCTTATGTTATATATATTATATGTTTCTTTATTCGAGTACGCAGTCAATATGTCTTCTTTTTTTTACGATCAGGTTCAGACTGGCGTGCGTTGAGCGCGTCATTAATCTTCTAAACTGTCTCTTGTTTGTATGACATTAATTTCTTCTAATTTTTCATTTAATTCATCTCTTAAATTTCCCCTTTCTCCTACGCCAAACAACTAGTACTTGGCAATTGATTAAGACTTCTATGTTGTGTGTTGTTAAGTGCATGTTCTACATCTTCTAAAACTATATCCCAGTGTAAACCCTTTCCGGGCCCTATTAGCTTTGCTGTCATAGGCCCAAGAATTCTGTTGGTTCTCTCAACTTGCCCGTTACTTTGTGGCGACCCTGTTGCGATTTTCATGTGTTTGATGCCGCTTTCGATTAAAAACTGATCGAAATCATTTAAGGTGAAACAAGAACCACGGTCTGAAATAATGTTTTTCGGTCTACTATATGCCCTAAAATAGTCTTTGAGTGCAGTGATAACTTCTTTTGTGTTTGTTGTCTTTGTTGCGTTTAGTCGTGTAAATTTACCGGAGTCAACAGCAAAAGGCTTGTTGCCTTTCGGAATAATAAAACCCCTCCCTTTCCTGTCTTTGGAGAAAAGCTATGCATTTTAATTTAATTAATTTTGGGAAACCAGTTACTCTTGTTTATCAGATTTGTCATTTTGTCTCTGCCAATGTGTCCTACTCCTTTGTGGTATTTGTAAAGGACATGGTCCTCCATTCCTTTTGGTACATAAAATAATATTTTATCATCGTTTGCTTTTCGATAAATTATTCCGTTTCGCATCTCGAAAAGTTTGTGCTCGGATGTTTCTAATAATTTTTTAAGCTTTTTTATACTTTCATCGTTGAAATTGGCAAATAACTGAATTGTCTTCAAAGCTGTTTGTCTCCACTATGAGCATATTGTTGCATCTACTTAAAGCGTCTACGTGTTGCATTTTTGTTCCTGCTCTGTGAACTAGTTCGTAATCATAATCTTGGAGCTCTAAAACCCATCAAGCAATTCGAGGATTAAGCTCAATTTTGTTAAGCGTAAAGGTTAAAGAGTGGTAGTCTGTGATTAATTTGAAACGTTTACCTTAAAGATATATGCGAAATCTGCGCAAAGCGTATAGTATTGCTAAAGTTTCTAGTTCGAAACTGTGTTATTTCGCTTCTGTCCCCGTTGTGCGTTTCGAAAAGTAGAAAATTGGATTAAGCTTACCATCTTTTTGTCTTTGAAGCAAAACTGCACAAAACTGGCGTCGCAGTGCAACTCAATTTCATCTTTGTAATCGTATATTGCTAATACCGGTGATTGAACTTACTTTTCGTTAAACTTCAGAAAATGATTTAACTCATTTTCGGTAAATTCGAAATGCTAATATTTTTGCTGATTACCATGATATTGTCCACGTAAACTGAGACTTTGCTCTCTTTTATCAAGTCGGAAAAAATTGTGTTGACAAATCTTTGAAATACTGCCGACGCAGTTTTTAATAAGAAATTCATATTATTGACAAATATTCTTTAAAACGTATTCCATTGCCAAAATACCCCATTATTTTGCTAATTTTAGCAAGTAAACAGGTTAGGAAGTGCAAATGTTGTTGCACGTGTTGTTTAGCTAAGGTACTAGAGGCTTGTCGTAAAATCAAAGGCAGCGCATGTATAAATTCAAACCCAGACGGACAGACGGACATGGCTATATCGACTCGACTGTTGATGCTGATAAAGAATATATTTACTTTATGGGGTCGGAGATGCTTCCTTCTGCCTGTTACATACTTTTGCACAACTTCATGATCCCCCTTTTTCCCATTTTTAATGGGATCAGGGTAT